>CM039510.1:16580750-16783778 GCA_022432975.1 Begonia masoniana
TTTTTTTTTTTTTTTTTTTTTTTTTTTTTTTTTTTTTTTTTTTTTTTTTTTTTTTTTTTTTTTTTTTTTTTTTTTTTTTTTTTTTTTTTTTTTTTTTTTTTTTTTTTTTTTTTTTTTTTTTTTTTTTTTTTTTTTTTTTTTTTTTTTTTTTTTTTTTTTTTTTTTTTTTTTTTTTTTTTTTTTTTTTTTTTTTTTTTTTTTTTTTTTTTTTTTTTTTTTTTTTTTTTTTTTTTTTTTTTTTTTTTTTTTTTTTTTTTTTTTTTTTTTTTTTTTTTTTTTTTTTTTTTTTTTTTTTTTTTTTTTTTTTTTTTTTTTTTTTTTTTTTTTTTTTTTTTTTTTTTTTTTTTTTTTTTTTTTTTTTTTTTTTTTTTTTTTTTTTTTTTTTTTTTTTTTTTTTTTTTTTTTTTTTTTTTTTTTTTTTTTTTTTTTTTTTTTTTTTTTTTTTTTTTTTTTTTTTTTTTTTTTTTTTTTTTTTTTTTTTTTTTTTTTTTTTTTTTTTTTTTTTTTTTTTTTTTTTTTTTTTTTTTTTTTTTTTTTTTTTTTTTTTTTTTTTTTTTTTTTTTTTTTTTTTTTTTTTTTTTTTTTTTTTTTTTTTTTTTTTTTTTTTTTTTTTTTTTTTTTTTTTTTTTTTTTTTTTTTTTTTTTTTTTTTTTTTTTTTTTTTTTTTTTTTATACATTAAACTTATACTTAAGCGGAAACTCAATCAGAATTTAAAACGGAATGAAATCGAACCTCTAAAAATTTTTTTAAAAACAAACGTTAATAATGTATATAAAGCTTAAACATTTAATTATTAAACAATTAAAACAATCAAAAGAAGGGAGGGCAGAATCGGAATCTGCCCCGTGAAGGGGCAGGCACGCTCGCTGCCCTATTGCAGCGACCAGGCGCTGGTCGAATGCATTGTGTGCAGCGACCAGGCGCTGGTCGCTGCAATGTGTGCAGCGACTTCGCTCTCTGGAATCCGGTTGCCAGAGCGAAATATTCACACACACCCTTCTGGAATCCAATTCCAGAGAGCAAATATACACATTTTAACATCCCATTCATTTTACTCATCACTATACAATCAATTCCGAATTAAAATCCCTCATAACGTGTTCTAAACTCGATAGTATGGCGGCGGACTTGGCGAAGTCAACTGCGTGGATAGCTCTAAAAACGAGCTATCCGTACAACCTACAAACAACATTTCAAAACATTTTCATTTAACTTAAACATTTAAACCAAAACATTTCATAACGTTTATCAAAACAGTTTATACCAAAACATTTACATACATACCAAAACGTTATATAACCCCTATCAGATCCAAAACACCCTAACTATTTCTATAAATTATAAAGTCACAACACCCCAAAATAACCCAGAGTCGTACAACATCCCCAGGGTCTATCGCGCCTCGACTACTCAGCGCACTACCACGAGCATCATCCATCAACTGTCCCGACATAGGAGAGGAACGCGTCTCACCGGATCTACTTCACCAGCAGCAAAATCACCTTACACCATCCAGACAATAGGAAGATAGTGAAATCTCAGTAAGCTACGTAAATGCAGATGCATGCGTGCGTATGCCATTCAGAAATCATGCTCAGATTCAGATACAGATACAGAATTACAGATTACAGATCATTACGTCACAGACAGACAGAATGTCACCTGAAAACCTCACCCACTAAGCGGAGAGGGCCCATCCAGCGGTCGGATACCTTGCCACCTAGAGAGGGGGGGTCCCGCTGCAACACGCACAGCCGTGCCTGGAGCCCAATCCCGCGTGACCAGAAACAGACAGATTACGTTTATTCATTCAGATTTCGTTACAGATTTCATTTCAGATATACGTTCTTTTCTTAAAAAACAGTGCCAGAAATGCCTTGTCATGACTTCGACAACCGTGATGCTATGAAACAGTTCATATCAGCGGAAAGTAAACAAACAGTTCATATCAGCAGACAATATAACATAACTATAAACAATTAACCTAACTACCCAACCTAAACAACGTAAAACAAGGAACCCTCAAGGATCCTTGATGCGACGACGAAGTATGGTGTAGACCTTTCGGTCAAGCAAGTCACGAGAACTTACCTTGAGCGCGTGGATCTCAAACTTCGTCCACGGGAGTCGTGTCTGAGACAAAACACGATAATTTTTGTCGTTAAAACCAATTTAAACGATTAAATGTCCAAACTAATAAAGTCCTTAATCTAACAAATCGAAGCTTTTAAACAACGACATAACGCTTGATAAATCTGGAAATCATATTACTAGTTATTTCCAAAAAACCCGAAAATTCTATAATTATACTTTTTCACAAATTGGTTTATCTTCGTCCAATAACGTCCAATACGTTCGATACATGCTTAATCATGGCTAACCTATTAATTACGAGCCCTAAATCGCGTTTTTCGTCGAAACCCTAATTGTAACCCTAACCCTAGACGAACGAAAACTCGAAATAACGCTCAGAGATTGGGGCTACATACCGAGGGTAGCGGAGGGGAGAAACCGTGAAGGACGGAGGAGGACGGAGGTCGGACGGAGCTCGGATTGAAGATGGCGTCGATCGACCGAGGAAGAACCCCTCTCTTGTTCGGTGTGATCCAGATAAAGAGAAAAAGAAAGAGAGAAGTGAGGAAAAAGAAATGTCTTGTGATGTTTTATAAAATTGATTTTACAAATTACGTTTTGCCTCTTTGATTTTTATATTGATTCGTCGTTATTTCGTAAATCGTCCAACGATTCGGATTCTCAAAAACTCCATATCTTGCCAATGATTCACATTCATTACCAGGTCTCTATAAGACGTCGTTCGCGATCGGACCTCGTTCCTATTTTTACGAGAACGTCTTTTACGCTACGAAAAGTGTATTTACTCGAAATATAGTGTTTGACCCCTGAAAATTCCCGTAAATTCCTTAAAATTCTTATATTGTTAGAATCGTCAATGACGCTTTCTTTTTGTGAAACGGACCTGATTTGAATATTTACCAAAAATGCCACTAATAATATAATAATAATATAATCAAAGGTCCGTACAAACGGATATTACATGGGGTCGTCACAAAAATAGGTTGACAGTTACATGACTTGTGGTTAGAACATAATTTATCCATTTCACCTTCAAGGTTTAACTTGAAGTGATGAGAACGACGTGTACTAAGGACCCAATAACCTTCATGGACGCGTAATTAAGACTTAGTAATGCTTTGATATGTATAAGAAAGTTCACTTCAATCGATTTGTTCCAAAAGACTTGAACGTATCAAGCAAATGAGGTTGAGTGTTACATGACTTGTGGTTGGAACCTAAGTTATCCATTTCACCTTCAAGGTTTAACTTGAAGTGATGAGAACGACGTGTACTAAGGACCCAATAACCTTCATGGACGCGTAATTAAGACTTAGTATGCATTTGATGATGTATAAGAAAGTTCACTTCAATCGATTTGTTCCAAAAGACTTGAACATATCAAGCAAATGAGGTTGAGTGTTACACGACTTGTGGTTAGAACCTAAGTTATCCATTTCACCTTCAAGGTTTAACTAGAAGTGATGAGAACGACGTGTACTAAGGACCCAATAACCTTCATGACGCGTAATTAAGACTTAGTAATGCGTTTGATGATGTATAAGAAAGTTCACTTCAATCGATTTGTTCCAAAAGACTTGAACGTATCAAGCAAATGTGGTTGACGGTTACATGACTTGTGGTTAGAACCTAAGTTATCCATTTCACCTTCAAGGTTTAACTTGAAGTAATGAGAACGACGTGTACTAAGGACCCAATAACCTTCATGGACGCGTAATTAAGACTTAGTAATGCGTTTGATGATGTATAAGAAAGTTCACTTCAATCGATTTGTTCCAAAAGACTTGAACGTATCAAGCAAATGTGGTTGACGGTTACATGACTTGTGGTTAGAACCTAAGTTATCCATTTCACCTTCAAGGTTTAACTTGAAGTGATGAGAACGACGTGTACTAAGGACCCAATAACCTTCATGGACGCGTAATTAAGACTTAGTAATGCGTTTGATGATGTATAAGAAAGTTCACTTCAATCGATTTGTTCCAAAAGACTTGAACGTATCAAGCAAATGTGGTTGACGGTTACATGACTTGTGGTTAGAACCTAAGTTATCCATTTCACCTTCAAGGTTTAACTTGAAGTGATGAGAACGACGTGTACTAAGGACCCAATAACCTTCATGGACGCGTAATTAAGACTTAGTAATGCGTTTGATGATGTATAAGAAAGTTCACTTCAATCGATTTGTTCCAAAAGACTTGAACATATCAAGCAAATGTGGTTGACGGTTACATGACTTGTGGTTAGAACCTAAGTTATCCATTTCACCTTCAAGGTTTAACTTGAAGTGATGAGAACGACGTGTACTAAGGACCCAATAACCTTTATGGACGCGTAATTAAGACTTAGTAATGCGTTTGATGATGTATAAGAAAGTTCACTTCAATCGTTTTGTTCCAAAAGAGTTGAACGTATCAAGCAAATGCGTTTGACCTTTGCATGACTTGTGGTTAGAACCTAAGTTATCCATTTCACCTTCAAGGTTTAACTTGAAGTGATGAGAACGACGTGTACTAAGGACCCAATAACCTTCATGGACGCGTAATTAAGACTTAGTAATGCGTTTGATGAAGTATAAGAAAGTTCACTTCAATCGATTTGTTTCAAAAGAATTGAACGTATCAAGCAAATGAGGTTGACTGTTACATGACTTGTGGTTAGAACCTAAGTTATCCATTTCACCTTCAAGGTTTAACTTGAAGTGATGAGAACGACGTGTACTGAGGACCCAATAACCTTCATGGACGTGTAATTAAGACATGGTAATGCGTTTGATAAAGTATAAGAAAGTCCACTTCAATTGATTTATTTTAAAAGAACTGAATGTACCAAGCAAAATAGGTTGACTGTTACATGACTTGTGGTTAGAACCTAAGTTATCCATTTCACCTTCAAGGTTTAACTTGAAGTGATGAGAACGACGTGTACTAAGGACCCAATAACCTTCATGGACGTGTAATTAAGACTTAGTAATGCGTTTGATGAAGTATAAAAAAGTTCACTTCAATCGATTTATTTTAAAAGAACTGAATGTACCAAGCAAAATAGGTTGACTATTACGTGACTTGTGGTTAGAACCTAAGTTATCCATTTCACCTTCAAGGTTTAACTTGAAGTGATGAGAACGATGTGCACTGAGGACCCAATAACCTTCATGGACGTGTAATTAAGACATGGTAATGCGTTTGATAAAGTATAAGAAAGTCCACTTCAATCGATTTATTTTAAAAGAACTGAACGTATCAAGCAAAATAGGTTGACTGTTACATGACTTGTTGTTAGAACCTAAGTTATCCATTTCACCTTCAAGGTTTAACTTGAAGTGATGAGAACGACGTGTACTGGGGACCCAATAACCTTCATGGACGCGTAACTAAGACTTGGTAATGCGTTTGATGAAGTATAAGAAAGTTCACTTCAATCGATTTGTTCCAAAAGACTTGAACGTATCAAGCAAATGAGGTTGAGTGTTACATGACTTGTGGTTAGAACCTAAGTTATCCATTTCACCTTCAAGGTTTAACTTGAAGTGATGAGAACGACGTGTACTAAGGACCCAATAACCTTCATGGACGCGTAATTAAGACTTAGTAATGCGTTTGATGATGTATAAGAAAGTTCACTTCAATCGATTTGTTCCAAAAGACTTGAACGTATCAAGCAAATGAGGTTGACTGTTACATGACTTGTGGTTAGAACCTAAGTTATCCATTTCACCTTCAAGGTTTAACTTGAAGTGATGAGAACGACGTGTACTAAGGACCCAATAACCTTCATGGACGTGTAATTAAGACTTAGTAATGCGTTTGATGAAGTATAAGAAAGTTCACTTCAATCGATTTGTTCCAAAAGAGTTGAACGTATCAAGCAAATGAGGTTGACTGTTACATGACTTGTGGTTAGAACCTAAGTTATCCATTTCACCTTCAAGGTTTAACTTGAAGTGATGAGAACGACGTGTACTAAGGACCCAATAACCTTCATGGACGTGTAATTAAGACTTAGTAATGCGTTTGATGAAGTATAAGAAAGTTCACTTCAATCGATTTGTTCCAAAAGAGTTGAACGTATCAAGCAAATGAGGTTGACTTTTACACGACTTGTGGTTAGAACCTAAGTTATCCATTTCACCTTCAAGGTTTAACTTGAAGTGATGAGAACGACGTGTACTGGGGACCCAATAACCTTCATGGACGTGTAATTAAGACTTAGTAATGCGTTTGATGAAGTATAAGAAAGTTCACTTCAATCGATTTGTTCCAAAAGAATTGAACGTATCAAGCAAATGAGGTTGACTGTTACATGACTTGTGGTTAGAACCTAAGTTATCCATTTCACCTTCAAGGTTTAACTTGAAGTGATGAGAACGACGTGTACTAAGGACCCAATAACCTTCATGGACGTGTAATTAAGACTTAGTAATGCGTTTGATGAAGTATAAGAAAGTTCACTTCAATCGATTTGTTCCAAAAGACTTGAACGTATCAAGCAAATGAGGTGAGTGTTACATGACTTGTGGTTAGAACCTAAGTTATCCATTTCACCTTCAAGGTTTAACTTGAAGTGATGAGAACGATGTGCACTCAGGACCCAATAACCTTCATGGACGTGTAATTAAGACTTAGTAATGCGTTTGATGAAGTATAAGAAAGTTCACTTCAATCGATTTGTTCCAAAAGAGTTGAACGTATCAAGCAAATGAGGTTGACTGTTACATGACTTGTGGTTAGAACCTAAGTTATCCATTTCACCTTCAAGGTTTAACTTGAAGTGATGAGAACGACGTGTACTAAGGACCCAATAACCTTCATGGACGTGTAATTAAGACTTAGTAATGCGTTTGATGAAGTATAAGAAAGTTCACTTCAATCGATTTGTTCCAAAAGACTTGAACGTATCAAGCAAATGAGGTTGACTGTTACATGACTTGTGGTTAGAACCTAAGTTATCCATTTCACCTTCAAGGTTTAACCGGAAGATGAAATTTGTGAACAGTGACCGGAAGATGAAAAATGTGAACAGTGACGGAAGATGAAATTTGTGAACAGTGACGGAAGATGAAAAATGTGAACAGTGACGGAAGATGAAATTTGTGAACAGTGACGGAAGATGAAATTTGTGAACAGTGACGGAAGATGAAATTTGTGAACAGTGACGGAAGATGAAATTTGTGAACAGTGACCGGAAGATGAAATTTGTGAACAGTGACCGGAAGATGAAAAATGTGAACAGTGACCGGAAGATGAAATTTGTGAACAGTGACGGAAGATGAAATTTGTGAACAGTGACGGAAGATGAAAAATGTGAACAGTGACGGAAGATGAAATTTGTGAACAGTGACCGGAAGATGAAATTTGTGAACAGTGACGGAAGATGAAATTTGTGAACAGTGACGGAAGATGAAATTTGTGAACAGTGACCGGAAGATGAAATTTGTGAACAGTGACGGAAGATGAAATTTGTGAACAGTGACGGAAGATGAAAAATGTGAACAGTGACGGAAGATGAAATTTGTGAACAGTGACGGAAGATGAAATTGTGAACAGTGACCGGAAGATGAAAAATGTGAACAGTGACGGAAGATGAAATTTGTGAACAGTGACGGAAGATGAAATTTGTGAACAGTGACGGAAGATGAAATTTGTGAACAGTGACCGGAAGATGAAATTTGTGAACAGTGACCGGAAGATGAAATTTGTGAACAGTGACGGAAGATGAAATTTGTGAACAGTGACGGAAGATGAAAAATGTGAACAGTGACGGAAGATGAAATTTGTGAACAGTGACGGAAGATGAAATTGTGAACAGTGACGGAAGATGAAATTTGTGAACAGTGACGGAAGATGAAAAATGTGAACAGTGACCGGAAGATGAAATTTGTGAACAGTGACGGAAGATGAAAAATGTGAACAGTGACCGGAAGATGAAAAATGTGAACAGTGACCGGAAGATGAAATTTGTGAACAGTGACGGAAGATGAAATTTGTGAACAGTGACCGGAAGATGAAATTTGTGAACAGTGACGGAAGATGAAAAATGTGAACAGTGACGGAAGATGAAAAATGTGAACAGTGACCGGAAGATGAAATTTGTGAACAGTGACGGAAGATGAAATTTGTGAACAGTGACGGAAGATGAAATTGTGAACAGTGACGGAAGATGAAAAATGTGAACAGTGACCGGAAGATGAAATTGTGAACAGTGACGGAAGATGAAAAATGTGAACAGTGACCGGAAGATGAAAAATGTGAACAGTGACGGAAGATGAAATTGTGAACAGTGACGGAAGATGAAATTTGTGAACAGTGACGGAAGATGAAATTTGTGAACAGTGACCGGAAGATGAAATTTGTGAACAGTGACGGAAGATGAAATTTGTGAACAGTGACGGAAGATGAAAAATGTGAACAGTGACGGAAGATGAAAAATGTGAACAGTGACGGAAGATGAAATTTGTGAACAGTGACGGAAGATGAAATTTGTGAACAGTGACGGAAGATGAAATTTGTGAACAGTGACGGAAGATGAAAAATGTGAACAGTGACGGAAGATGAAATTTGTGAACAGTGACGGAAGATGAAATTTGTGAACAGTGACGGAAGATGAAATTGTGAACAGTGACCGGAAGATGAAATTTGTGAACAGTGACGGAAGATGAAATTGTGAACAGTGACGGAAGATGAAATTTGTGAACAGTGACCGGAAGATGAAATTTGTGAACAGTGACGGAAGATGAAATTTGTGAACAGTGACGGAAGATGAAAAATGTGAACAGTGACGGAAGATGAAATTTGTGAACAGTGACGGAAGATGAAATTTGTGAACAGTGACGGAAGATGAAATTGTGAACAGTGACGGAAGATGAAATTTGTGAACAGTGACGGAAGATGAAAAATGTGAACAGTGACGGAAGATGAAATTTGTGAACAGTGACCGGAAGATGAAAAATGTGAACAGTGACCGGAAGATGAAATTGTGAACAGTGACCGGAAGATGAAAAATGTGAACAGTGACGGAAGATGAAAAATGTGAACAGTGACGGAAGATGAAAAATGTGAACAGTGACCGGAAGATGAAATTTGTGAACAGTGACGGAAGATGAAAAATGTGAACAGTGACGGAAGATGAAATTTGTGAACAGTGACGGAAGATGAAATTTGTGAACAGTGACGGAAGATGAAATTTGTGAACAGTGACGGAAGATGAAATTTGTGAACAGTGACCGGAAGATGAAAAATGTGAACAGTGACGGAAGATGAAATTTGTGAACAGTGACCGGAAGATGAAAAATGTGAACAGTGACGGAAGATGAAATTTGTGAACAGTGACGGAAGATGAAATTTGTGAACAGTGACCGGAAGATGAAATTTGTGAACAGTGACGGAAGATGAAAAATGTGAACAGTGACGGAAGATGAAATTTGTGAACAGTGACGGAAGATGAAATTTGTGAACAGTGACGGAAGATGAAAAATGTGAACAGTGACGGAAGATGAAAAATGTGAACAGTGACGGAAGATGAAAAATGTGAACAGTGACCGGAAGATGAAATTTGTGAACAGTGACGGAAGATGAAAAATGTGAACAGTGACCGGAAGATGAAAAATGTGAACAGTGACCGGAAGATGAAATTTGTGAACAGTGACGGAAGATGAAATTTGTGAACAGTGACCGGAAGATGAAAAAAAAAAAAAAAAAAAAAAAAAAAAAAAAAAAAAAAAAAAAAAAAAAAAAAAAAAAAAAAAAAAAAAAAAAAAAAAAAAAAAAAAAAAAAAAAAAAAAAAAAAAAAAAAAAAAAAAAAAAAAAAAAAAAAAAAAAAAAAAAAAAAAAAAAAAAAAAAAAAAAAAAAAAAAAAAAAAAAAAAAAAAAAAAAAAAAAAAAAAAAAAAAAAAAAAAAAAAAAAAAAAAAAAAAAAAAAAAAAAAAAAAAAAAAAAAAAAAAAAAAAAAAAAAAAAAAAAAAAAAAAAAAAAAAAAAAAAAAAAAAAAAAAAAAAAAAAAAAAAAAAAAAAAAAAAAAAAAAAAAAAAAAAAAAAAAAAAAAAAAAAAAAAAAAAAAAAAAAAAAAAAAAAAAAAAAAAAAAAAAAAAAAAAAAAAAAAAAAAAAAAAAAAAAAAAAAAAAAAAAAAAAAAAAAAAAAAAAAAAAAAAAAAAAAAAAAAAAAAAAAAAAAAAAAAAAAAAAAAAAAAAAAAAAAAAAAAAAAAAAAAAAAAAAAATCACACTACATGGATAGCTCTAAAACCAGAAGCTGTCCATGCACAGACTAACAGAAAATATTCCAAACGAATTCCAGAATACTTCAAAACATAGTTCAACTGTCGAATACAGAGGTTTTAACAAGAGAAAGCTTAACCAACAGAATACCTTACATTATCTATATCCAACAGAATTTCCTACAGAGTTTTCAACAACCAAAAATACAGAATCCTAACATAGTTTAAAAACCAAACACAGAATTCCAGTAGGGTTTACAGACATAGACTTTACTTTAAATACTTAACATTGCGTTTCACTGGACAGGAAAGGTATAAATGGGAGAAGGAGCTGGCGCAACAGGATGTACATGCCACTTTCAGGACATAACAGGAGTACTTGACAGGATGCCAGTCCTCGTCCACACTTAACCATACATTTTCTTTACAGGATTTTATCTTACTTACTTCAAAACCGGTGCTGAAAACATTTGCATGATTTTACAGGAAACGTGTATGCATGAATAAGTGAAATGCTTAAACTTAACATTCACAGATGACAGAATGAATACAACAGGAAACAGAATATAACGGAAACACGTTTAACTTAAAACATAACCTAAAACCTATCTACCCGAACCAGACCTAGTACCTCCGAGTTGTAGGGCCTTAAGGGCCAACGTAGATGCATGAACTTACCTGTGGTCCGAAATGCAGCAAGCTTGAACGCACGAGCACCGTGGTTCACGAACCTATAGCATGCATAAACGGACATTAACCCTAAACCTCACGAAACTAGCAATAATAAACTAAAATCGTTTTCTATCTAGATGATTACCTTAGACCGAAAAGCAGGAGGAAAATCAGAGAAGGAAGAAACTCCTTGCGTTGGTTTTCTTCAATCGAAAGAGAGAAGCAGAGAGGAAAAATGAAGAGAGCAGAGAGGGAAATGTCTCACGTAGGAGGAAGAGAAGGAAATGGGATACATGACTTGTCTTCTTCCACAAGTTTGCCAAGTGTCAATCATCCATTTGATTTCTCCACCAACCTTAATTTCTTCCTAATTTGCCCTTCCATTGGTTTTTAACTAAAACATTATTTAGTTAATCGATTGGGTCTCACGAATCACCCTCGTTCGATTAAACACATCGACAATATTATTAAAACAATCATTGCATTAATATCGGAGAAATTCCGCTTACATATTCGGGGAATTATTACATAGGCAAAAAATGCCGGGTGTTACATTCCACCCACCTTAACAGAAATTTTGTCCCCAAAATTTGCCTAAGCAAAGAGGTCCGGATATTGGGCTCTAACATCTTCTTGTCTTTCCCATGTGGCTTCCTCCACGTTATGATTGCGCCACAAAACTTTCACTAATGGGACCACCTTGTTGCGCAATACTTTGACTGAGGTATCCAGAATCTGTATGGGCCTTTCTTCATATGTCAGCGTCGGCATTATATCAAAGTCCACATGTTCCACGATCTGAGTTGGATCTCGTACACATTTCCTCAGCATCGACACGTGAAAAACATTGTGTACTCCTTCCATAGACGCAGGTAACTGTAGTCTGTACGCCACGCTTCCCACACGCTTCAAGATGGGAAAAGGGCCAATGAACCTTGGGCTTAGCTTCCCTTTCTTTCCAAACCTCATCACGCCCTTGAAAGGTGACACCTTCAAGAATACTTCATCACCTTCAGCAAACTCTAAATCTCTTCTCCGATGGTCTGCATAGCTCTTCTGTCGACTTTGTGCAGCCTGGATTCTTTGCTTGATCGCCGTTATTACCCCAGACATCTGTTGCAGTATTTCGGGGCCGATAAGCTTGGTTTCTCCGACTTCATCCCAACATAATGGGGATCTACACTTCCTGCCATAAAGTGCTTCATATGGAGCCATACCGATCGTAGCCTGGTAGCTATTGTTGTAAGCAAACTCCACAAGTGGCAGGTATCTACTCCAAGGAGCATGAATTCCAGCACGCACGATCTTAGCATATCCTCCAATGTCTGAATCGTTCTCTCAGATTGTCCATCCGTCTGTGGGTGAAATGCCGTGCTGAAGTCCAATCTAGTGCCCAAGGAGCTTTGCAAACTTTTCCAAAATCTGGAAGTGAATCTGGGATCACGGTCTGAGACGATTGATACAGGAATGCCATGCAGCTTAATAATCTCACTAATATACAGCTCGGCATACTGATCCATGGTGAACGTCGTCTTCACAGGTAGAAAATGGGCCGACTTCGTTAATCTGTCCACTATGACCCAAATGCTATTATGGCCTTTAACTGTTCTTGGCAGACCAAACACGAAGTCCATTGTAACGTTCTCCCATTTCCATTCGGGAATCGGAAGAGGTTGAAGCGTTCCACTTGGTCGTTGATGTTCAGCTTTGACCTGTTGGCATATCATACAAGACTCCACATATTTTGCCACTTCATTCTTCATATTCGGCCACCAGAAGTGAAGTTTCAAATCCTGGTACATCTTCGTGCTTCAGGATGCACAGAGAAAGGAGATGAGTGGGCTTCCGATAAGATGTGCTTCCGTAGCTCTTCGTCTTTCGGAACATACCATCTGTTTTTGAACTTTAGAACTCCATCTCCCGAATAACTGAAATCGGAAGAAGCCATTGGTACTTTGCTCACCATATCAGCCATCTCTTTTGAATTGGTCTTCTGAGCTTCTTTAATTCGGTCCAGGACGGTGGGTCGTAGCGTCAAATCTGCTAGTATGGCCGATAGCCCAGAAACCATCTCCATATCGAACTTCTGTATCTCCGTCCTCAAAGGCATTGATACGGCCGACATAACTGGTTGCATGGTAGCTGGCATCCTGCTCAGTGCATCAGCTACCACATTAGCTTTACCAGGATGGTATTTGATCTCAACATCGTAATCTTTCACAAATTCTAACCACCGCCTTTGTCTCATATTCAACTCTTTCTGAGTAAAGAGGTACTTCAAACTCTTGTGGTCAGAAAACACCTCACATGACTGTCCATATAGGTGGTGTCTCCATACTTTCAGCGCAAATACAACTGCCGCTAACTCAAGGTCGTGAGTAGGGTTTGTTCATGGTTCTTCAACTGTCTTGATGCGTATGCTACCACTTTACCCTCTTGCATCAATACGCATCCCAGGCCAATCTTTGACGCATCACAGTATACGCTGAATTTGCCATCTTCAACTGGCAATACTACAGAGGAGCAGTGGTTAATTTCTGCTTAAGTGTCTGAAAGCTCTCCTCACATGCTTCAGACCACTTGAACTTGATTTCCTTCCTTGTTAAGCTGGTCATAGGCTTCGCGATCACAGAAAACCCCTTGATGAATTTCCTGTAATACCAGCTAGCCCGATAAAGCTTCGTACTTCACTTGCATTTCTCGGCCTGGGCCAATCCCTCACAGCCTGAATCTTGGCCGGGTCCACAGATACTCCTTCAGCAGACACCACGTGGCCCAAGAAATTAATCTTGTTTAACCAGAACTCACACTTGACAGCTTGGCATATAATTGATGTTGCTTTAGGATTGACAGTACCATAGCCAAGTGTTTCTCATGCTCAGCCATACTCCTGGAATAAACCAGAATGTCGTCGATGAAAACGATCACAAATTTATCCAAGACATCATGGAATATCCTGTTCATTAGGTCCATAATGCTGCCGGAGCATTAGTCAACCCGAACGACATCACCAAGAACTCGTAGTGCCCGTACCGGTTCTGAAGGCAGTCTTTGGAATATCCTCAGCTCTGACCTTCAACTGGTAATAGCCGGAGCGTAAGTCAATCTTAGAAAATACCCGAGCCCCCTGTAGCTGATCAAACAAATCGTCATTCTTGGCAACGGGTACTTATTCTTGATAGTCAACTTGTTCAGCTCACGTAGTCAATACACATCCGTAGGACCCATCCTTCTTCTTGACAAACAAGACGGGAGCACCCCACGGAGAGAAACTAGGGCGCACAAAACCCTTGTCCATTAATTCTTTCAACTGAGCCTTCAACTCCTTCAGTTCAATTGGTGCCATACGGTACGGATTCTTCGATACTGGTTCCGCACCAGGATACACATCGATTTCAAACTCGATGTCACGATCAGGTGGCAATCCCGGTAAGTCATCTAAGAAAACCTCTAAGAAGTCCCGGACTACCGGAATGTTTTGAAGTTCCACCTCATTTTGCCTTTGAACATCCACAACGTGGGCAAGAAAGTGCGATGCATCCTGACTTCATCAGTCGTTGAGCTTTCAAGGAAGATATCACAGCTATACGGTGTTTCTTCGGTACTGCCTGATAAGAGATTCCTACTTCATTTGGGCGCTTAAATGACACAAGCCCGGACCTACATTGATGGGGGCATAATGTCTAAATAGCCAGTCCATCCCCAGAATGACATCGTTACCCTTTCATTACCTAATGAACGATAAGATCGGCATAAAAGTTTCTGGTCATCCCCTGACACTATATCACCCCGTACAACCTTCTCGAGAGTGCTAAACTTTCCGGACGGTAGCATAACGCGGTAGGGCTGATCTGAGGACGTACTACAAATTTTTGTCTAACTACAAAGTCCATGGCCACAAACGAATGTGTGGCCCCCGTGTCCCACAAGGTATAAAGCAGCACATTACATACTAATATATGTACCTGTAATTGCTGTGTGCTGATCAGCATTATCGACGTCCTCCATCATTGCAAACACTCTAGGCATAGCACCAACCGGCCTTGTGTCAGGCACCGGACAATTCCGGACTTGATGGCCTTCTTTACCACACCGGAAACATTGACCAGTAAAGAGCCTGCAGTCTCCTGTATGATTCTTCTGGCAACGTGGGCAGACAGGAGGCTGAGGAGCTCCCATAGGTCTCTTCCCTTTGTCCTGGTAAGTAAGGGTCTCATTGGGCCTTTTAATGCCCCTGTTCTGTTGCTGTTGAGGATGTACATTCTGAATCTTTTGTTGTTGTTGTTGAGGAGTATTTCTTATAATTCCTCTCGGTGGTTCTCTCTGTCTCTGGGACTTTATTTCTAAGGCCTCCAGTTGATAAGCCTGGCCAACCACTTGCCATTATGTGACCGGAAGATGAAAAATGTGAACAGTGACCGGAAGATGAAAAATGTGAACAGTGACCGGAAGATGAAATTTGTGAACAGTGACCGGAAGATGAAAAATGTGAACAGTGACCGGAAGATGAAAAATGTGAACAGTGACCGGAAGATGAAATTTGTGAACAGTGACCGGAAGATGAAATTTGTGAACAGTGACCGGAAGATGAAATTTGTGAACAGTGACCGGAAGATGAAAAATGTGAACAGTGACCGGAAGATGAAATTTGTGAACAGTGACCGGAAGATGAAAAATGTGAACAGTGACCGGAAGATGAAATTTGTGAACAGTGACCGGAAGATGAAAAATGTGAACAGTGACCGGAAGATGAAATTTGTGAACAGTGACCGGAAGATGAAAAATGTGAACAGTGACCGGAAGATGAAATTTGTGAACAGTGACCGGAAGATGAAAAATGTGAACAGTGACCGGAAGATGAAATTTGTGAACAGTGACCGGAAGATGAAAAATGTGAACAGTGACCGGAAGATGAAAAATGTGAACAGTGACCGGAAGATGAAATTTGTGAACAGTGACCGGAAGATGAAAAATGTGAACAGTGACCGGAAGATGAAATTTGTGAACAGTGACCGGAAGATGAAATTTGTGAACAGTGACCGGAAGATGAAATTTGTGAACAGTGACCGGAAGATGAAAAATGTGAACAGTGACGGAAGATGAAAAATGTGAACAGTGACCGGAAGATGAAATTTGTGAACAGTGACCGGAAGATGAAATTTGTGAACAGTGACCGGAAGATGAAAAATGTGAACAGTGACCGGAAGATGAAATTTGTGAACAGTGACCGGAAGATGAAAAATGTGAACAGTGACCGGAAGATGAAAAATGTGAACAGTGACCGGAAGATGAAATTTGTGAACAGTGACCGGAAGATGAAAAATGTGAACAGTGACCGGAAGATGAAATTTGTGAACAGTGACCGGAAGATGAAATTTGTGAACAGTGACCGGAAGATGAAATTTGTGAACAGTGACCGGAAGATGAAAAATGTGAACAGTGACCGGAAGATGAAATTTGTGAACAGTGACCGGAAGATGAAATTTGTGAACAGTGACCGGAAGATGAAATTTGTGAACAGTGACCGGAAGATGAAATTTGTGAACAGTGACCGGAAGATGAAAAATGTGAACAGTGACCGGAAGATGAAATTTGTGAACAGTGACCGGAAGATGAAAAATGTGAACAGTGACCGGAAGATGAAAAATGTGAACAGTGACCGGAAGATGAAATTTGTGAACAGTGACCGGAAGATGAAATTTGTGAACAGTGACCGGAAGATGAAATTTGTGAACAGTGACCGGAAGATGAAATTTGTGAACAGTGACCGGAAGATGAAATTTGTGAACAGTGACCGGAAGATGAAATTTGTGAACAGTGACCGGAAGATGAAATTTGTGAACAGTGACCGGAAGATGAAATTTGTGAACAGTGACCGGAAGATGAAATTTGTGAACAGTGACCGGAAGATGAAATTTGTGAACAGTGACCGGAAGATGAAATTTGTGAACAGTGACCGGAAGATGAAATTTGTGAACAGTGACCGGAAGATGAAATTTGTGAACAGTGACCGGAAGATGAAATTTGTGAACAGTGACCGGAAGATGAAATTTGTGAACAGTGACCGGAAGATGAAAAATGTGAACAGTGACCGGAAGATGAAATTTGTGAACAGTGACCGGAAGATGAAATTTGTGAACAGTGACCGGAAGATGAAAAATGTGAACAGTGACCGGAAGATGAAATTTGTGAACAGTGACCGGAAGATGAAAAATGTGAACAGTGACCAGAAGATGAAAAATGTGAACAGTGACCGGAAGATGAAATTTGTGAACAGTGACCGGAAGATGAAATTTGTGAACAGTGACCGGAAGATGAAAAATGTGAACAGTGACCGGAAGATGAAAAATGTGAACAGTGACCGGAAGATGAAATTTGTGAACAGTGACCGGAAGATGAAATTTGTGAACAGTGACCGGAAGATGAAAAATGTGAACAGTGACCGGAAGATGAAAAATGTGAACAGTGACCGGAAGATGAAAAATGTGAACAGTGACCGGAAGATGAAAAATGTGAACAGTGACCGGAAGATGAAATTTGTGAACAGTGACCGGAAGATGAAAAATGTGAACAGTGACCGGAAGATGAAATTTGTGAACAGTGACCGGAAGATGAAATTTGTGAACAGTGACCGGAAGATGAAATTTGTGAACAGTGACCGGAAGATGAAAAATGTGAACAGTGACCGGAAGATGAAATTTGTGAACAGTGACCGGAAGATGAAATTTGTGAACAGTGACCGGAAGATGAAAAATGTGAACAGTGACCGGAAGATGAAAAATGTGAACAGTGACCGGAAGATGAAAAATGTGAACAGTGACCGGAAGATGAAATTTGTGAACAGTGACCGGAAGATGAAATTTGTGAACAGTGACCGGAAGATGAAATTTGTGAACAGTGACCGGAAGATGAAATTTGTGAACAGTGACCGGAAGATGAAATTTGTGAACAGTGACCGGAAGATGAAAAATGTGAACAGTGACCGGAAGATGAAAAATGTGAACAGTGACCGGAAGATGAAATTTGTGAACAGTGACCGGAAGATGAAATTTGTGAACAGTGACCGGAAGATGAAATTTGTGAACAGTGACCGGAAGATGAAATTTGTGAACAGTGACCGGAAGATGAAAAATGTGAACAGTGACCGGAAGATGAAATTGTGAACAGTGACCGGAAGATGAAATTGTGAACAGTGACCGGAAGATGAAATTGTGAACAGTGACGGAAGATGAAATTGTGAACAGTGACGGAAGATGAAAAATGTGAACAGTGACCGGAAGATGAAATTTGTGAACAGTGACGGAAGATGAAAAATGTGAACAGTGACCGGAAGATGAAATTTGTGAACAGTGACGGAAGATGAAATTGTGAACAGTGACGGAAGATGAAATTGTGAACAGTGACGGAAGATGAAATTTGTGAACAGTGACGGAAGATGAAATTGTGAACAGTGACCGGAAGATGAAATTGTGAACAGTGACGGAAGATGAAATTGTGAACAGTGACCGGAAGATGAAATTTGTGAACAGTGACCGGAAGATGAAATTGTGAACAGTGACGGAAGATGAAATTGTGAACAGTGACCGGAAGATGAAATTTGTGAACAGTGACGGAAGATGAAATTGTGAACAGTGACGGAAGATGAAATTGTGAACAGTGACGGAAGATGAAAAATGTGAACAGTGACGGAAGATGAAATTGTGAACAGTGACCGGAAGATGAAATTGTGAACAGTGACGGAAGATGAAATTGTGAACAGTGACCGGAAGATGAAATTTGTGAACAGTGACGGAAGATGAAATTTGTGAACAGTGACCGGAAGATGAAATTGTGAACAGTGACGGAAGATGAAATTGTGAACAGTGACGGAAGATGAAAAATGTGAACAGTGACCGGAAGATGAAATTTGTGAACAGTGACGGAAGATGAAATTGTGAACAGTGACGGAAGATGAAATTGTGAACAGTGACCGGAAGATGAAATTTGTGAACAGTGACCGGAAGATGAAATTTGTGAACAGTGACCGGAAGATGAAATTTGTGAACAGTGACGGAAGATGAAATTTGTGAACAGTGACCGGAAGATGAAATTGTGAACAGTGACGGAAGATGAAATTGTGAACAGTGACCGGAAGATGAAATTGTGAACAGTGACCGGAAGATGAAATTGTGAACAGTGACCGGAAGATGAAATTGTGAACAGTGACGGAAGATGAAATTTGTGAACAGTGACGGAAGATGAAAAATGTGAACAGTGACGGAAGATGAAATTTGTGAACAGTGACGGAAGATGAAATTTGTGAACAGTGACGGAAGATGAAATTTGTGAACAGTGACGGAAGATGAAATTTGTGAACAGTGACCGGAAGATGAAAAATGTGAACAGTGACGGAAGATGAAATTGTGAACAGTGACGGAAGATGAAATTTGTGAACAGTGACGGAAGATGAAAAATGTGAACAGTGACCGGAAGATGAAATTGTGAACAGTGACCGGAAGATGAAATTTGTGAACAGTGACGGAAGATGAAATTTGTGAACAGTGACGGAAGATGAAAAATGTGAACAGTGACCGGAAGATGAAAAATGTGAACAGTGACGGAAGATGAAAAATGTGAACAGTGACGGAAGATGAAAAATGTGAACAGTGACGGAAGATGAAATTTGTGAACAGTGACCGGAAGATGAAAAATGTGAACAGTGACCGGAAGATGAAAAATGTGAACAGTGACGGAAGATGAAAAATGTGAACAGTGACGGAAGATGAAATTTGTGAACAGTGACCGGAAGATGAAATTGTGAACAGTGACGGAAGATGAAATTTGTGAACAGTGACCGGAAGATGAAATTGTGAACAGTGACGGAAGATGAAATTTGTGAACAGTGACGGAAGATGAAAAATGTGAACAGTGACGGAAGATGAAATTTGTGAACAGTGACCGGAAGATGAAATTGTGAACAGTGACGGAAGATGAAATTTGTGAACAGTGACGGAAGATGAAAAATGTGAACAGTGACGGAAGATGAAATTGTGAACAGTGACGGAAGATGAAATTGTGAACAGTGACGGAAGATGAAATTGTGAACAGTGACGGAAGATGAAATTGTGAACAGTGACCGGAAGATGAAATTTGTGAACAGTGACGGAAGATGAAAAATGTGAACAGTGACGGAAGATGAAAAATGTGAACAGTGACGGAAGATGAAATTGTGAACAGTGACGGAAGATGAAATTGTGAACAGTGACGGAAGATGAAATTTGTGAACAGTGACGGAAGATGAAAAATGTGAACAGTGACCGGAAGATGAAATTGTGAACAGTGACCGGAAGATGAAATTGTGAACAGTGACGGAAGATGAAATTTGTGAACAGTGACCGGAAGATGAAAAATGTGAACAGTGACGGAAGATGAAATTGTGAACAGTGACGGAAGATGAAAAATGTGAACAGTGACGGAAGATGAAATTGTGAACAGTGACCGGAAGATGAAATTTGTGAACAGTGACGGAAGATGAAATTTGTGAACAGTGACCGGAAGATGAAATTTGTGAACAGTGACGGAAGATGAAATTGTGAACAGTGACCGGAAGATGAAATTGTGAACAGTGACGGAAGATGAAATTGTGAACAGTGACGGAAGATGAAATTGTGAACAGTGACCGGAAGATGAAAAATGTGAACAGTGACGGAAGATGAAAAATGTGAACAGTGACGGAAGATGAAATTGTGAACAGTGACGGAAGATGAAATTGTGAACAGTGACGGAAGATGAAATTTGTGAACAGTGACCGGAAGATGAAATTTGTGAACAGTGACGGAAGATGAAATTTGTGAACAGTGACCGGAAGATGAAAAATGTGAACAGTGACGGAAGATGAAATTGTGAACAGTGACGGAAGATGAAATTTGTGAACAGTGACCGGAAGATGAAATTGTGAACAGTGACGGAAGATGAAATTTGTGAACAGTGACGGAAGATGAAATTTGTGAACAGTGACGGAAGATGAAATTTGTGAACAGTGACGGAAGATGAAATTGTGAACAGTGACCGGAAGATGAAATTGTGAACAGTGACGGAAGATGAAATTTGTGAACAGTGACCGGAAGATGAAATTGTGAACAGTGACGGAAGATGAAATTGTGAACAGTGACGGAAGATGAAATTTGTGAACAGTGACGGAAGATGAAATTGTGAACAGTGACGGAAGATGAAAAATGTGAACAGTGACGGAAGATGAAAAATGTGAACAGTGACGGAAGATGAAATTTGTGAACAGTGACGGAAGATGAAAAATGTGAACAGTGACGGAAGATGAAAAATGTGAACAGTGACCGGAAGATGAAATTGTGAACAGTGACCGGAAGATGAAATTGTGAACAGTGACCGGAAGATGAAAAATGTGAACAGTGACGGAAGATGAAATTGTGAACAGTGACCGGAAGATGAAAAATGTGAACAGTGACGGAAGATGAAATTGTGAACAGTGACCGGAAGATGAAATTGTGAACAGTGACCGGAAGATGAAATTTGTGAACAGTGACGGAAGATGAAATTGTGAACAGTGACCGGAAGATGAAATTGTGAACAGTGACGGAAGATGAAATTGTGAACAGTGACGGAAGATGAAATTTGTGAACAGTGACGGAAGATGAAATTGTGAACAGTGACCGGAAGATGAAAAATGTGAACAGTGACGGAAGATGAAATTGTGAACAGTGACGGAAGATGAAATTGTGAACAGTGACGGAAGATGAAATTTGTGAACAGTGACGGAAGATGAAAAATGTGAACAGTGACGGAAGATGAAAAATGTGAACAGTGACCGGAAGATGAAAAATGTGAACAGTGACGGAAGATGAAATTGTGAACAGTGACGGAAGATGAAATTGTGAACAGTGACGGAAGATGAAATTTGTGAACAGTGACCGGAAGATGAAATTTGTGAACAGTGACCGGAAGATGAAATTTGTGAACAGTGACCGGAAGATGAAATTTGTGAACAGTGACCGGAAGATGAAATTGTGAACAGTGACCGGAAGATGAAATTTGTGAACAGTGACGGAAGATGAAATTTGTGAACAGTGACCGGAAGATGAAATTTGTGAACAGTGACGGAAGATGAAATTTGTGAACAGTGACCGGAAGATGAAATTTGTGAACAGTGACGGAAGATGAAATTTGTGAACAGTGACGGAAGATGAAATTGTGAACAGTGACGGAAGATGAAAAATGTGAACAGTGACGGAAGATGAAATTGTGAACAGTGACGGAAGATGAAATTGTGAACAGTGACGGAAGATGAAATTGTGAACAGTGACGGAAGATGAAATTGTGAACAGTGACGGAAGATGAAAAATGTGAACAGTGACGGAAGATGAAATTTGTGAACAGTGACGGAAGATGAAATTGTGAACAGTGACGGAAGATGAAATTGTGAACAGTGACCGGAAGATGAAAAATGTGAACAGTGACGGAAGATGAAATTTGTGAACAGTGACGGAAGATGAAAAATTGAGTGTACTAAGGACCCAATAACCTTCATGGACGCGAAATAAGGCTTACTTACTTCAAAACCGGTGCTGAAAACATTTGCATGATTTTACCAGGAAACGGATGCATGAATTAAGTGAAATGCTTAAACTTACATTCCCAGATGACAGAATGAATACAACAGGCAACAGAATATAACGGAACACGTTTAACTTAAACATAACCTAACACCTATCTACCCGAACCAGACACTAGTACCTCGAGTTGTAGGGCCTTAAGGGCCAACGTCGATCCTGAACTTACCTGTGGTCCGAAATGCAGCAAGCTTGAACGCACGAGCACCGTGGTTCACGAACCTATAGATGCATAACGGACATTAACCCTAAACCTCACGAACTAGCAAATAAATAAACTAAAATCGTTTTCTATAAGCTGATACCTTAGACCGAAAGCAGGAGGAAAATCAGAGAAGGAAGCAAACTCCTTGCGCTTGGTTTTCTTCAATCGAAAGAGAGAGCAGAGCGAAAAATGAAAGAGAGCGAGAGGGAAATGTCTCACGTAGGATGGAAGAGAAGGGATAAATGGGAGAAGGAGCTGGCGCAACAGGATGTACATGCCACTTTCAGGACATAACAGGAGTACTTGACAGGATGCCAGTCCTCGTCCACACTTAACCATACATTTTCTTTACAGGATTTTATCTTACTTACTTCAAAACCGGTGCTGAAAACATTTGCATGATTTTACAGGAAACGTGTATGCATGAATAAGTGAAATGCTTAAACTTAACATTCACAGATGACAGAATGAATACAACAGGAAACAGAATATAACGGAAACACGTTTAACTTAAAACATAACCTAAAACCTATCTACCCGAACCAGACCTAGTACCTCCGAGTTGTAGGGCCTTAAGGGCCAACGTAGATGCATGAACTTACCTGTGGTCCGAAATGCAGCAAGCTTGAACGCACGAGCACCGTGGTTCACGAACCTATAGCATGCATAAACGGACATTAACCCTAAACCTCACGAAACTAGCAAATAAATCAAACTCGTCAGTTTGAGGATCAAGCTCTTCCTAATTGCCCTTCCATTGTTTTTAACTAAACATATTAGTTATGATTCGTTCTCACGAATCACCTCGTTCGGTTAACACATCACAATATTTTAAAAACATCATTGCATAAATTGAGAATCCGTTACATATTCGGGATTATTACATAGCAAATGCCGGGTGTACACAATAAGTTCGTGTTACATGAAGTGGTTGACCTAAGTTATCATTCCCTTCAGGTTTAACTGAGTGATGAAATGACGTGACTAAGACCCATAACCTCATGACCGAATTGCTACTAATGCGTTTGTGAGTATAAGAACTCACTTCAATGGAGTTGTCAAAAGTTGAACTATCAGCAAATGAGTTGCCGTACATAACTTGTGTTAGAACCTAAATTTCCATTTCACTTCAGGTTTAACTTGAGTAAAAGAACGACGTGTGCTGAGGACTCTTACATCATGGACGCGTAATAGACTAGTATGTGCTTGATATAGTCTAGTAAGAGTTTCAATCGATGGTTCAAAAGAATTGAACGTAAGCAATAGGTTGACTGTTACATACTTGGTTAGAACCTAAGTTTACACTCACCTTGAAGGTTTAACCTAAGTGATGTGACGCGGTACTGGGACCCAATAACCTTCAGGTCTAATTAGATTATAATTGTTAAAGCTTGACGTATCGACAAATGAGTTGGTGTTACGACTTGTTTAGAACCTAAGTTATCCATTTCATCTTTAAGGTTTAACTTGAAGTGATGAGAACGACGTGTACTAATTATAACACCTGGTTCTTTACGGGATTTTATTATTTTATTATAAGATGACATTTTTGTAAATATATCAAATTAAGTCTGTTTCGCAAATAGAAAGCGTCATTACGGTTCTAATAATTAATAACAATTTTAGGAGAAATACGAGAATTTTTGGAGTTGTAACGCTACTTTTGAGGAATTTTGGCGTTTTCTGTAATATTAAGGCTTTTTCGTTAAAAATAGTAAACGTGGTCAGTTGTACGAATCGAATGTTTTAACGGAACCCTAGTAATAAATTGGGATTTATGGTGAAATAAAAAAATTTGGAGAAAACGAATAGTTGTTTAAATAACGGAATATGGGAGGAACAAATATGTAACGACCCTTACCCGTATCCTAATTTTACTGTATAAATTTTTCTTTTAAACCATTGAAAACCATTTAAGAAACGATGAGAAAAACATTTAAGTAAAAATAATTAAAACAGGGGAGGGATCTACCGAAATTTGGAGAATCCTTGGAAATTAGTTTATAAAATTTAAACTTAAAGGCGGCAGATTGCATAAGGGCGTAAAGTCAATATTTCCTCTCAGGTTTCTTAAATGTGAACAGTGGCAGAAGTGTGTTTTTCCTCTCGGGTTTCAACAACAGAACAGAGGCAGACAGGAACGACAGAAGCAGATTGCTTCGTGGACGTTTTAACCTAAAAGCTTCGTGGACAACGAAGTCAGAAAACGCCGTGGACAATGAAGATTGAAGGCTTCGTGGACGTTTAAACCTAAAAGCTTCGTGGACGACGAAGTCTGCGTCAGTGGTCAACAGAGACCGTGGTCAACCCACAGACTTATTTAAGCTTATCATCTGCAGACCACGTGTTACCCACGTGACTTCATTAACTCGGCAGACGACGTCTACCAATCAACAGTAACCGTGGGCGACGCTATCGTCCACAAGGCTTATTTGTCCATAATTGTCTATATAACCATGGACGATGACTTTCTTACAGATTACTTAACTAAATACTTATCGTCCAAAATCTTCCACGTGACCCAATTGTCCACGGGACTTATTCTTCCACGTGACTGTGGACGATGACTTTCTCACATAACACTTAACTAAATCGGCAACCTCTCTGGAATTTCAAATTCCAGAGAGTTTGCCTCTCTATCTTTCCTTTATTCCTTGCACACTTATACCTCCATTTTCTTCACATTATCACCAACGAAATTCTACCTACACCACAACCATACTCAAAATGACTCGAGACACATTTAATACGAAATACGTTTTCACGAAAATGAATTGCGTGGATCCGTTTAAAAACTAAACAAACCCTCCTGTTTTTAAATCACTAACCATTTCAACGAAAACTATCCAAAAGCATCCAAAAGCAATTTATAAAAACCGGTTTACAAAACGTTTAAAAATCTCTGAACATAACCTATCAACTATCCAGATTTCCAAACATCCTAGTATATTCAACTATACAGTTATTCCTTATAGTCTATCATCAGCCCAAAACATCCCAATTCCCTCAAAACACATACGTACATCCCCACGGGTCGGGTTAAGCATCGACTGTGCTAGCACACCCCCGCGAGCCGTCCTCCGTCAACTGCATCACTCCTCGGGTGGAGGGATCTCGTCCTCACTTGTTTCGAGTTCACCTACACCATAGAAATAAAATGTGAGCTTAAGGCTCAGTAAGTCTACGTGAATGCAAGTGAATGCTATGTATGCAGATCATAAAACATGCTCCCTACCTTTTCGCTATTCATTTCATTTCATTACATATACGTCATCGGGGCCTCACTCTCAGTAGATAGGAGCGGCACATCCGGCGATTGGATAGCCCCTCATATCTACCTGGGGGGAAAACATGCTCCCCTAGCAGCCATGTCTGAACCACCGCCACCGACTTGACCAGATTACATACATTAATTCCTTTTCGTTATCCTATTCCTTTTCATGAAAACATGCATAGAAATTCCTTTTTCGTGATTTTCATAAACATGATGCGTGAATATGTGCAATGCTATAAACATAATCAAAGCATAAACAAACAACGAACTTAAACATACTACACTTAACTAAAACTAACTACCCAACCTAGTCGCCCAACACAACTTACATTCTCCAATTACCTCGAACAACATAAAATCTTATGGTGTAGGCCAATCGGCCAAACAAGTCGCGAAGACTTACCTGATGTCCTTAATGAGCCGAGCGCCATCAAAGAGCTTTGATCACCTACGCCAATTCGCAACAATCATTATTAAAATCGGTTCTAGAGAATCAATTCCAAGAACTAACGAAACTTCTAGCTAGAGGATATTTTTCTAAAATTCTATTGTAACTCATTTGGGCATTTTATCAAGAACATTGCGCTCACAAATTCTATAACCTCCATTAATGGGGTTTTTACACTTTTCCAACCACTAAAACTCACTGATAATCATTAATTCAACCTATCTATCACCAATAATCACAAACATTCCAACAATAAGCATCAATATGGTAGATCTATCGATTTCTAATGTAAACTTACGATTTCAACAAAATCCTAATCACAACCCAACCGTCATAATCTGTAAAAATCAAAAACTAACGAACTAAAGTACTCGTATCACACCTAGGGCTCGATTGCAGAAAGAAACTGGAAGAGAAAAGTTGACGGAAGAGAGCCGATCGTCGATGGCCGAAGGAGAACGTTGGAGAGGGATGAAGAAATCGCCAGAGGAATCTCTCTAGAGATTTCCTTCGTGAAAATGAAGAAAACACCAAGAGAGGTGTTTTATAATAATTAAATAATATTACTTTTTAATTTACCATTTTGCCCCTTTTAATAACTTCGTTACCTCATTCGTTATTTCGCTTATAAAATTGAGTTCTCTGGAATTTTCTTATTTCTCCAAATTTTCTTATTTATTATTAGGGATTTATTAAACAGTCCGTTCGCAAAACGGACCTCGTTTACTATTTTTACTAAAACGTCCTTTATATTACGAGAAACTTAATTCTCGTAAATTAGCGTTACAACTCCTAAAATTTCCAGAAATTTCTTAAAATCCTTATTAATTATTAGGATTCTAATAATGCTCTCCTTTCGTAAAACAGACTTAATTTGACATATTACAAAAATGTCATTATATATTGAAATATTTAAATTCCGCAAAAGTCGGGTGTTACAAAATAAGAAATCATAAGGAAGGGCAAAGAAGTAAATTTGCAAACCAAATTTAATAAAACTTAATTGTTTCTCTCCTTCCCTCATTTTCTCTCTCTGCGTTTCACAAAAACTCCAGAAGCTCTCCTCTTTCGACGATTTTCTCTCCTCCCGCGGCGATTCTTCTCTTCCAACGGCGATTCCTCTTCCGATCGACTCCGGCTCTTCACGTTTTCTCCTCCAATCCTGACCCAAGGTACGATTCAATGGTTTTTGGAAGGTTTACTTCGATTTTTATTAGTTTTATTTTAATTAATTAATAGTTTTAATTGTTTTAAGATTTGTGTTAACCTATTTTCTAAACGAACTTCGATTCTGATTTCGATTTTGGTTTAATTCCCGCTTAAAGTCCGCCTAGAGTTTATTTAAAGTATAGAGATAAAAAAAATAAATAAATAAATAGTACGAGAAATTTGGGTACAGTGTGAGGGTCGTTACAGTTATGGTATCAAAGCCCCCAGGTTTTAAAAACCGTTCTGTAGACTGCTCGACTGCGCATGCCACTACGCGAATGTCCTTCTTCAACTGTAAGTATGTTCTGTTTTATTTCTTTGTTCTGTTTCTTAGGATTATCTGTTTAATTCTTATAGGCTTTATACAATATGGTTCGAGGAAAGGATCCTAGAGACAACGCCTTGGACAGACTTACGGACTTGTTGGACCGTCAGTCTCAACACATGGACCGGCAGGCACAACAAATCGAGAACCTGGTGAATCGAGAGAATCAGAGGGCCCAAGATTTTGTGGTTCCTAATAACCAGGGCATGCAAAAGTTCCAAAGCCTCCGACCTCCAGTATTCGACAGTCGATCATCTGATCCAACAGTTGCTGAGGAATGGATCAGGGTGATGGAGGATATGTTGTCGTATGCAGAGGTAGGGAACGGGAGTAAGGTGACTTATGTTACTTTCCACCTGGCATTAGACGCCCATTTCTTGTGGGATTCGATCAAGTCGACGATGAATGTATCAGTTATGACTTGGGAAGGGTTCAAAGCCGTGTTCTTTGACAAGTATTTTAGCCGCACTGTGAGGGTGGCGAAGAGGTATGAGTTTACGCAGCTGAAGCAGACATGTTCAGTTGCAGAGTATATCCAGAAGTTCGAGGCCTTATCACGATTTGCTCCGCGTCTTGTCAGCGACAATGAAGAGAATGTGCACCAGTTTATGGAGGGACTTAATCCAGAGATTCGGATGCACGTTGTTGTATCAGGTATCATTGATGTGCCATATTCTGACATCACAGCTAGAGCTCTGGATATTGAGGCTGCCAGAGCTACTTGTTTTAGACCGAGGGAGCCAGCTAAGGGCTTCTTCCGAGAGATTTGTCCTCAGTCACGAGGTTGGCAACCTAGAGCACCACAGCCCCAACAGCAACAAAGGGGTGTAAAGAGGCCTCTAGAGGGAGGCAACGATGGAGGCAAGGGCAAGCAGGTACAGGGGACTTCTTAGATACCGTGGTGTCCCATATGTCAGAGGGAGCATAGTGGTGAGTGCCGTGTTGGCACTAATAGATGTTTCAGATGTGGAGAGCTTGGCCATTACGTCAAGGATTGCCCAAAGCCCGACTGAGATCTATCAAGCGGCGATCAGAGGAGGGTTATGCCGAGAATTTTTGCATTTATTGAGCCTAGCGATGTCGACGACGAGGCTCAGCCCTCTGTGATTGCAGGTACTATTCTGATTATGGGCACCACTGTTTTTACTTTGATGGATACGGGAGCTACACACTCCTTCATATCGACTGCATGCATGACTAGATTGGGATTAGAGTCTGAGTTAGCTGGGGTCGAGTATAGAGTGATGCTGCCTTCAGGAGAGCTTATGCAGTCAGAACGTATTCTCCAGGGCAGCGTCATCTCAATGGTGGATATTACCCTTTATGCTCGTTTGATAGTTATGAGCATAGAGCGGTATGATCTTATCTTAGGGATGGACTGGCTTGCACAGCACTTCGCCACCATCGATTGTTGATCCAGGATTGTGACCTTCCAACCCCCAGGTAAAGCCGAGTTTTCTTATCAGGCGATGAGCAGATTGAGCGGATCGCCTACTTCTTATTCCAAGAAGGTCAACAGTAGTTTAAAGGTGCGTGCTCTGTTTATTTGGCCTCAGTATTTGATGTTCAGTTGCTCAGCGGAGTAAAGCCGAGCGACATTCCTATAGTCAGAGAGTTCTCTAAGATATTCCTTGATGATCTTCCCGGACTACCGCAAGACCGAGAGATTGAGTTCACTATTGATGTCTATCCGAATACCGCGCCAAGGTTTAAAAACCCGTATCGGTTGGCACCAGCTGAGTTGAGAGAGCTGGGGACTCAGCTTGATGAGTTGTTAGAGAAGGGTTTTATCCGACCCAGTGTTTCACCCTGGGGTGCGCCCGTTCTGTTTGTCAAGAAGAAAGACGGGACCCTCAGGATGTGCATCGATTACAGAGAGTTGAACAAATTGACGGTGAAGAATAAATATCCGTTGCCTCAGATTGATGACCTATTTGATCAGCTACAGGGTGCCCGAGTATTTTCCAGGATTGACCTACGCTCGTGTTATTATCAGCTGAAGGTCCGGAGAGAGGATATTCAGAAAACGGCATTCAGAACGAGGTATGGGCATTATGAGTTCCTTGTCATGTCTTTTGGACTTACTAATGCCCCTGCAGCGTTTATGGATTTGATGAACCGTGTCTTCAAGGAGTACTTGGACAAGTTTGTTGTGGTTTTCTTCGACGATATCCTGATTTACTCTAAGACGAAGGAAGAACACGAGGAGCATTTAAGGATTGTATTGCAAATTCTGAGTCAACGCCAGCCATATCCAAAGTTCTCTAAATGCGAGTTCTGGTTGGATCAGGTCAGTTTTCTTGGCCATATTATATCACATGATGGAGTTTCTGTGGATCCGAGCAAGGTTCAGGTGGTTAGAGATTGGCCACAGCCTAAAAATGTGCGTGAAGTACGTGGATTTCTCTGATTGGCTGGCTACTATCGGAAGTTTATAGAGGGATTTTCAAAGATTGCAGTTCCTCTTTCGCGTTTGACTCGGAAGAACGAGAAGTTTGTATGGTCGGCTGCTTGCGATGACAGTTTTATGGAGTTGAAGCAGAAGTTGACCACAGCTCCAGTTCTAACGCTACCTATTGAAGGTATGAGATTCAGTATATATTGTGATGCGTCTGGAGTTGGGCTTGGGTGCGTGCTTATGCAGGAAGAAAAGGTGATTGCTTATGCTTCTAGACAGTTGAAGCCGTATGAGCAGAACTATCCTACGCACGACCTGGAGTTAGCAGCGGTGGTCTTCGCAATGAAGATATGGAGGCATTATTTATATGGGCAGCAGTGCGAGATATTTTCAGACCACAAAAGCTTGAAGTACTTATTTACACAGAAGGAACTTAATATGTGATAAAGGAGGTGGCTCGAGTTCGTCAAAGACTATGAGTTTGAGATTAAGTACCATCCAAGAAAGGCGAATAAAGTCGTTGATGCTTTGAGCCGAGTGCCTTCTACGAGTCAACCTTCATTGGCAAGCGATGTCAGTTACGCTATGGTCTGAGATTGAGAGATTCGATGTGAAGATAGTGGCAGAGTTGTCTAGCATGCTCACTAATATTTCTCTCAGGCCAACTATTTTGGATAGGATACGCGAAGCTCAGCAGAATGATACGGAGTGTGAGGAGCTTCGATCGTGTATGACGTTGGGTGACTCGTTGGACTTCCACTTATCAGATGATGGTATTCTGAAGTTCAAGCATAGGTGGTATGTGCCTAACGACGAGAATCTGAAGAAGGAGATATTGACCGAGGCACATTCTTCGAGATATTCTGTGCACCCGGGAAGTACCAAAATGTACCTGGATTTGAAACAACATTTCTGGTGGCCAAACATGAAGAGAGAGGTCGCAAAATATGTGGAAACTTGCCTAATTTGTAAACGGGTGAAAGCAGAGCACCAGAGGCCGGCCGAAACATTACAACCACTGCCTATCCCGGAGTGAAAATGGGAGCAGATCACCATGGATTTTGTTGTGTGGCTCCCGAGGACAACAAAGGGCCATGATGGCATCTGGGTTATTGTGGACCGATTGAGAAAGTTGAACCACTTCTTATCTGTGAAAATGACATCTTCTATGGACCAGCTCGCCGAGCTTTATGTGCAGGAGGTGGTTAGATTGCACGGTGTGCCTGTTTCTATAGTCTCGGACAGAGATCCGAGATTCACTTCTAAATTCTGGAAGAGTTTGCACAAAGCTATGGGGACTCAGCTGAATTTCAGCACGACATTTCATCCTCAGACTGATGGTAAGACAGAGAGGACGAATCAAATTCTGGAGGATATGCTCCGAGTGTGTGTGTTGGAATTTCAGGGATCGTGGAGCAGGTATTTGCCACTGATCGAGTTCTCTTATAACAACAGCTTCCAGGCTACCATCGGTATGGCTCCGTACGAGGCTCTGTATGGTCTGAAGTGTAGGTCTCCATTATATTGGGACGAGGTTGGCGAGGCCAGCATCGTGGGCCCAGAGATTCTACAGCAAACGACAGAGAAGATTGCCATTATCCGATAGCGTATTGAGGTAGCTCAGAGTCGACAGAAGAGCTATGCTGACACGAGACAGAGAGAACTAGAGTTCGAAGAAGGTGACGAAGTTTATTTGAAAGTTTCTCCGTTTAAAGGTGTAATGAGATTCAGAAGGAAAGACAAATTGAACCCTCGTTATGTGGGGCCGTTTCCTATTCTGAAGAAGATTGGAAAGATGGCGTACAGATTAGAGCTTCCAGCTTCAATGGAAGCTATCCACGACGTATTTCATGTATCTATGCTTCGAAAATGTTTGCGCGATCCATCACATGTCGTGGAGGCGAGAGAGATCGACGTACAGCCTACCTTGACGTATGTGGAGAAGCCAGTACGCATTTTGGAGTCTACGATCAAGGTTTTGCGCAACAAAGAGATTCCGCTAGTTAAAGTCCTATGGCGGAACCATGAGATTGAAGAAGCGACTTGGGAGCGACAATAGGACATGAAGACTAAGTATCCCGAGTTGTTTGTATAGCCAAATTTTGAGGACAAAATTTTAAATAAGGTGGATGGATTGTAATATCCGGCTGTACGGATTATTATTATTAATGTAAATGACATTTTTGTAAATATGTCAAATCAACTCAGTTTTTCAAAAAGAAAGCGTTATTAGAATCCTAATGATTTATAGGAATTTTAAGAAATTTACGGGATTTTTCGGAATAATAACGGTATATTTCGAGTAATTTCGTTTAACGTAATAAAAAATACATTTTGGTAAAAATAGTAAACGAGCTCCGAATTGCAAACGGAGAGTTTTAATGGAACCCTGATAGTAAATTGAAGTTATTGGTGAAGTAAGAAAATTTGGAGAAACTGAATCGTCAGTTAATTAAGGAAACAAAGGACGAAACAAATAGAATAACAAAGGAATGGCAAAATGGTAAATTGCCAAGTTAAATTTAAATTAAAAACATTTGTTTTCTTTTCTTCTTCTCCACGCCAGTTCTTCTTCCTGCGATTTCTTTCTCCCTTCTACGGCGACCAACGAAGATCCTCTTCTCCAACGACAATCTGTCCCTCGTTCTTCCTCCGACCACCTCCGATCCTTCACGTTTTCTTCTCCTCTCGCGACCCTAGGTAATAATCTATGATTTCGGAACGTTAGTTTTAGTTTTCACGGAGTTAGAATGTTAGGGTTCGTTTAGGGTTTCCGCTAAAAACACGATTTAGGGTTAGAAAGCGATAGGTTTGTTGTTTTGATAAGTATATTGGACGTATTGAGCATTATTGGACAAAGTTAATCGATTTAAGGCGAATGTAGAGATTTTACAATTTTTGAGTTTTGGGGAAAACTCGTCAATGTTTATTTTGAGGTATCGAACGTTATTTGTTGGATAAAATGCCTCGTTGAGCTAAGTTAGTATTTTAGGAGAATTCTTTAGTTAAGGTTTCGTTAAATTTGGACGTTTAACGGTTTAAATCTCATTTTAACATCAACCGTTGTGTTATGCCTCAGACAAACAACGCTCGTGGACGGAGCTTGAGCTGCTTTGGACACAAGGTAAGTTCTCGTGACTTACTCTGGCTGATTGGCCTACACCGTACTTTGATGTCGCGTCGAGGATTTTAGAGTATTGTGTGTTTAAACTGCTTTGGTTGGGTAGTTAGGTTTAAACGTTTTTGTAGGTTATTTTCTTTACAGTCTTGATGGTACGCATGCTTGATTGTTTACATTTATATTGAACTGTTCACGCATCACGTATTTTAACTTGGCATAAAAAAAAATTTTCCGCACGATATTTTCAGAATACCGATGTGGCCCAGAAATTGGGGGCTCAGATCTATTGTGTGGGTCGATTAAGGGCCTGACACAGCACCACATACACTGTAACGTAATTAATGAACGTAATCTGTTATCTGGTCACGCGAGGTGGGGCTCAGGCACGGCTGTACGTGTGTCAAGCATGTACCCCCCTCCTCTAACCGAACGGGGTAGTCCGACAGCTGGATGGGCCCCCTCCGGTTAGGTGGATGAGATCTCGGTGATATTCTGTCTGCGACGCTCTGTATGTTATGCATGATTTCTGAACTCTATATGCACTGTACGCATTTGCATTTACGTAGAATTTACTGAGATTTTTATCTCATAGGTGTCTGTATGGTGTAGGTAATATCGAAGCAGGTGAGAATGATATTCCTCCGCCCGATGTAAAGGATGATTGAAGATGAACGATTGCGGTGGTGTGCATGAGCAGTCGTCGCGTATGTTGACCCGTGGGGAAAATGGTTAGGTATTTTGAGTGTTTTGGGTGAATTTTGGTTATACAGTGGATTATGTTATGGTTAGAAACATTCTAGGATGTTTGATTTTGGATAGATTATATTTTAGGTTGTTTTAAAAACGTTTTGAAAATATATTCTGTAAACGTTTGGTATTAGGGAAATGTTTAGTTTTAAACCGAACCACGCAGTCTATTTTTATGAAAATAGGCTATGTTTTGGACGTATTTTGAGTCGTGGTTTTGGACGTCTTTTGAGTCGTGGTTTTGGACGTCTTTTGAGTCGTTAAATAAGGGATTGGTGAAGTGTTAATTGTATGTAGGGGGAAAGGGTTTGTTATGTTGAATTAGGTTACAGGGGAAAGAACGAAGAAGAAAGAAGGGGAGGAATAAAGAAAGAGGGGGGGGGGGGGGGGGGGAGGGCTCGCCCTCTGGGAAGTGATCCCAAAGGGGTTGCCGAACGATCGCCAGGGAGGGCGATTGTTCGCCCCCTGTTTGTCAACTTCTCTGGATTTTCCAGAGAAGTTGCCAAGTGATCACTGGGCGATCGCTTGGCTTGAGAGTGATCGCCGCAGGGGCGATCTGCCAGGCGATCAGTCGCCTGGCTGTGATAGCCGCAGGCGATCGATCGCCCGTTTTTGGGCGATCGATCGCCACTACTATTTTGGGACAAATTTTCCCTTATGCCCTCGAAGCCCCGGCCGATGATTGAATTTGGATTTTTATTAGTTTTATTTTAATTAATTAATTGTTTTAATTGTTTTAAGATTTGTGTTAACCTATTTTCTAAACGAACTTCGATTTTGATTTCGATTTTGGTTTAGTTTTCGCTTAAAGTCCGCCTAGAGTTTATTTAAAGTATATAGATAAAAAAATAAATAAATAAATAGTACGGGAAATTTGGGTACAGTGTGATGGTCGTTACATAGTCAATTGAGGATGATGGTTAATTCATGAAAAAGATTTTGACTGACCTACTATAAGAGGGAGACGTAGTAAAGTTAAGAGTAATCGGCGAAGTAGTAGAGGTAGTGTTGAGTGTAGGTTATGAAACAAAAAGCCTAGGAACTAAGAAGGACTTAAGAACTCGAAAGTGATAACAATTTGAAAGAAAAGTTAGCACCGGAGTTTAAAGTAACTAGTATGACCGTAGAGGGAATGGTGATTTAAATGTGTGAGGCTTACCTCCGAGAAGGAAGTAGGAACATCGGTGTACGAGGAAAATAGAAGAGTAAGATTTGGGGTTAGAGAAGATTTGAATCAAGGGCGTCAACTTATCTGCAACAGGATTTCAAATAAGAAGACTGTTGGGTGAATCATTGTGCAGGAGCCAAGTGGAATATTTAGAACCAGACTAGGAGGAACGAAAAGATATAGACCATGGAGTAACTTGAGAGAAGTTCACGTGCGACATTTGAGATAAGTGCGGGATTGTTGGATTCAATGAGAGATTAAGATTTGAAGCTAGAATAAAGAGAAGGACGATTTTCATGGAAACAATTTAAGTAAACTTAAGTAGAATGATGATTTTCAATGGTTTGACTAGCATTTGACAAGTCGAGCCCAATGGATACATAAATAACTCAAAGTTAGAAGGAATAGTTTAGAATAAATCTATAGCGAGACTTAGGGACTTGACTGTGCTCAAGGATAACGGAGAGTTAAGTTAGATAAATAAGCACATTGTAGATAGTATAAACGTTTCGGATAGAACATAACGAAGGAATTCCTTAACGCTACTTAGAATGAAATGTGAGACTTATAGGATCAAATTTACAAGTGAGCATTGGTCTTAAAATAGTAGCAACTTAAGCTCTCAGTTAAACCTGTTGAGGCCTTGAATGTATTTGCGGGAAATAGTTGGCGAAAAATAGCAATGGAAAGAGTTAAGTCTTGAGAATCACATCGAAACAGGGATCGAGGTTGGTGAGTTACCTGAGGAAGTATGTGACGTAGGATATTATTGATGGGATACCTTGCGAAATATAGAAAATGGAAATTTTAGTTGAGAAGCTCACCTGGAAATAGATATTAAGACCCGTGAAGTGTCCAAAGAAGAGTACAATTGGGGTACTGATTGACGAAGAAGTTATACAGGAGCATTACTAGAGAAATGTAGACTCGGATGGTTGTGGAAGTGACTAAGGTTAAGGCCAACGAACTTGTACCGAGTTTAGTTTGCAGCTCCGATGTATATATATATATAGAAATTGCTGTACCCGATAGATGGATAAGGTCGTAGTGTGACTGAAATTTGGCGTTGGAGTAAGTAGTTTGAGAAAACTTTGAGGGCGTGAAGTGGTTAGGCATGTATTCGATAAACACAAGATTAAGAAAGTTAGAAACTAATGGAACTCAATTCAAGGAGTTGCAGAAAAGTAGAGAGAAGTTTGAATTGCAACCTGGGTGTTGTTAGGAACCCTTGAACGATAGTCGACCCAAATGACGTTGGGAAGTTGAAGTTGTTTCGAGGATTGAGGATAAGAGACAATTGTAGTAGAGACCAATTGATAAGTTGGATAGTTTAACATTTTAGATGATTAAATATAGACTAGCGCATGCTCGAGTCGTTGGGTTTCTAGTACACAGAAATAGAGATCGTTGATTGAGGGATTAAGAAATTTGGTAAGATTTAATGCGTAAGCGAAGACATGTATAGGCCAATTGAAAGTAAGGAATGCGGTTAGGAGGTTAACGTAGAAATTCAGTTGGTGTGCATCCCGACTGTGGACGGGGTCGATGGGATTATGCTGAAGTTTGGGTTACAACCCAGAAATTTGATGAAATTACAGGTGTTCAATTTGGGCTGGCGTTAGGAAACTTAGGCCCAGCCTTGACCTAAAGGGACATGTACAAATATTGAAGTGACACATATGTCGTTGGGTTAGTTGATTAGAGATTTGAAGATATGATTATGCTCAATATTTGAGTAAGGACGTGTACGATCAAATAGAAAGTAGGGAATTCTGATTTAAGGCCGATGTTGGGGAGTATAATAGAGAGTTTTGGGTTTAGAATCACGAGATATGACAGTAAGTACAGATGATAAATCGAAGTATAAGGCCGAAAGACATGGGACGTTAATATCAAGGACTGTAAGCCAGGAAAAATTTTGAGGACAAAATTTTAAATAAGGAGGATGGAATGTAACACCCGGCTTTACAGAATATTAATATTTTAATGTAAATGATATTTTTGTAAATATGTCAAATCAAGCCCGTTTTACGAAAAAAAAGTATTATTACGATCCTAATAAATAATAAGGATTGTAAGTAAATTTCGAGAATTTTAGGAGTTGCAACGCTAATTTTACGAGAGTTACGTTTATCATAATATAAAGGATACTTTGGTAAAAATAGTAATTGGAGTCCGAATTACGAACAGATAGTTTTAATAGAACCCCGATAATAGGTTGAAGTTATTGGTGAAATAAGGAAATTTAGAGAAATCGAATCGTTGGACAATTAACGAAACGAGCGACGAAACAAATAGAAAACAAAGGAAAGGGCAAAATGGTAATTTTCAAAGTAAAATTTTAATAAAAAAACAAAAGCCTTCTTCTTCCTTCACCCTTTTCACGCGAGGCCTCTGCAATTCTCCCTCCAGGCAATTCTCATCGCCTCTCACAGCGATTCCTCACGCCGTTGACTGATCTCCTCTCCGATTGTTCATTTTCTTCGTGTTTTCTCCTCCTCTAGCTACCCTAGGTATGACTCTATAGTTTGGAAAGGTTATTGTTCGGTTCTCGCAAAGTTTCATGGTTAGGGTTTTGTTTAGGTTTTGTTAAAAAACGTAATCTAAAGTTAGAAATCGGTAGGATTACCGTATTTGTGAGTATATTGAACGTATTAAGCGTTATTGGACGAAATCTAGAGTGTATACGGTGTTTAGGTTAAAAACCAGATATTTGGAGCTTGAGAATCTCCATCAATGGAGTCTAGAAATTTACGAGCGCGAGTTGCTCGATAAAATGCCTCGTTGAACTAAGTTAGAATTTTAGGAAAATTACCTTAGTTAAGGTTTCGTTAAATTTGGATGTTAAATGGTTTAAGCTCTTTTTAACGATTGTTGTGAAATTGCCTTAGGTGAAGAACGCTCGTGGACGGAGCTCAGTGCGCTACAGACGACAGGTAAGTTCTCGTTACTTACTCTTGCCGATTGGCCTACACTGTACGTCGATGTCTTCTCGAGGAGTTTTGGTGAATTGTTTGTCTATATGCTTTGGTTAGGTAGTCAAGATTAGTTCTTTTGTAGGTTATACCTTTTTATTGTATTGATGGTATATATGTAGAATATGGATTATGCTTTTTATCGTCTTGATGGTACATATGTAGAATATAGATTATGCTTTTTATTGTCTTGATGGTATATATGTCTGCGATGTAATGATAAGAAAATGTTGCATGATTTCTGAAACTCATACGCACAGCATGCATTGCATTTACGAAACTTACTGAGCCTTTAGTTCATAGTGTGTCTGTATGGTGTAGGTGATCAGGATATAGGTGAGGATGAGATCCTTCTACCCAAGGAGTGATGCAATTGGCGGAGGATGGCTCGCGGGGGTGTGCTGGCACAGTTAAGGCGTTTCATGACCCGTGGGGACGTATGTAGGTATTTTGGGTTGTTTTGGATAGAAAATGTTAGGTAAAATATTGTACAGATAGAACATTATAGGATGTTTGGATCTGGATTAGTTGATAGGTTTATGTTTTGAAGTTTTTAAACATTTTGGAAACTTATTTTGGTGATTTTAAAACAGGAGGAAACGTTTAGTTTTTAAATGGATCCACGCAGTTCGTTTTCATGAAAACGTATTTTATTTGAATTGTGACTCGAGTTGGTTTGAGCGAGATAATGGTTGATGTACAAATACTGAGAGATTAGATGTTGAAATGTATGTTTTGGCGTAAGTAGAATTTATGTTTATATTTGTAGAAATATAATGAAAGAGGAAAGTAAGGAAAAAAAATGAAAGAAAAAAGAAAACGGAAAAGAAAGAAAGAGGAAAAAGGGGGGGAAGCCGATCACTGTGGAAAAATTCTAGAGTGCTTGGCGATCGAGCGCCAGTTTGGGGCGATCGATCGCCCCTCCTTGGTCGTGGTACGCCAGGCGATCGCCTGGGGTGGCGATCGCTAGGCAAAAACAGGCGATTGCCATGGCGATCGATCGCCTGTTTTGGGCAATCGATCGCCCCTCAGTATTTTTAACTAGCGATCGATCGCCTGTTTTGGGCGATCGATCGCCCCTGATTTTGGGACGTTTTTGCCCCTGTTTTGTTGTTTCCACTGCTTCGATTGTTTTTAATTTTTATTATGTTTTCTTTTAATTGTTTTAAAGTTTTATTAAATAGTTTTCAAAATAGATTCGAACGTCGTTAACAATTCTATTCCGATTTCAATTTCAACTTAACAAGTCCATTAGGATAAAAAAAAAATAATACGGGAAAAATGGGCACAGTGTTAGGGTCGTTACAATTTATGGTATCAGAGTCCCCGGGTGTTAAAAACGGTTCTGTAGGCTGCTCGACTGCACAACCACTACGTAGACGTCCTTTCTCAACTGTAAGTATGTTTATAAGTTTAATTTATTTTAATTTTCTTAGGATTATTTGATTGATTTTATAGGAGCCATAAAATGGTCCGAGGTAGAGACGCTAGGGACGACACCATAGACCTATTGAGGGGTGTCATTGCACAACAATCCCAACTCATTGACCGACAAGCGCAGCTTATAGATAGGCAATCTCGTCAGCTGGGGATGTTGACGAACCGAGAAAACCCTAGGATCCAAGGATTAGTCACTCCCAATAACCACGGCACGAAGAGGGTGGGCAAGGAAGAAATCAAATCAAGTCGACGAAAGCGCGTACGAGGAACTTCTCGGGGACCCTTGTGTCCTAAATGCCAGAAGGAACACTATGGCAATTGTAGATTAGGCACAGGTAAGTGCTTTCGATGTGGAGAGGTTGGCCACTATGTCAAGGATTTCCCGAAGCAAGGCAGAGACCAATCGGGCGGGGATCAGGAAAATGTTGCACCGAAGATACTTGCCCTAACTGGAGAAGAGGAAACTGCCCAACCTTCAGCTGTTTCAGGTATAGTTTTATTTCGACAGTTAATGGAGTGAAAGATATTAGAGTAGAGATATAGTATAGAGTTAAAAAGTTGGAGATGATAATTGGGCAATAGGTTGAAATAAGCTTAAGAATAGAGAGGGCACGACGTGAACTTCAAATAAAAGAAGGATGGGGTTATGCATTATAGCCCATGACCTGGTATAACCGTGTGAATTGAGCGCTTAAAATGCAATTTCCATAAGAGAGGTACAACTTGAGGAATGTGAGGTTTAAATAAATGGGAACTAGACCCTAATTGACAGACCCCTAGAGTTGATGAGAAATTGGAGTTTAGATGTAAGGCTTACTAGAGAATTTCTAGATTGTTAAGATATCGTTAGTGCGTACAAGTAGATAAGAAAAATATAGCAAGAATTTAAATAACCTAAATCCACGAGAAGTTGGAAGTACCTAGAAAAAGGTGACACTCAAAAGTTAGCTTAAGTAGATTGTTGAAGGGATGATAGAACGACTCAACGTTAAAGACGCGGTCACGTAGGGGTGTTTGTATTGACCTACATCAATGAAGAAGATAAGGCTATTTACTCGAAGTTGGAAGGTTAACGAAATTGAGACAATAAAGGGTTAAAGTTATACAAAAGGTAATACCCGAGATACGAAGTTTGGCTGACCTTTAGGAGACAAGTATTGTCTGAAAGGACTAGTCAATTGAGGATGATGGTTAATTCATGAAAAAGATTTTGACAGACTTACTATAAGAGGGAGACGTAGTAAAGTTAAGAGTAATCGGCGGGTAGTAGAGGTAGTGTTGAGTGTAGGTTATGAAACAAAAAGCCTAGGAACTAAGAAGGACATAAGAACTTGAAAATGATAACAATTTGAAAGAAAAGTTAGCACCGGGGTTTAAAGTAACTAGTATGACCGTAGAGGGAATGGTGATTTAAATGTGTGAGGCTTACCTCCGAGAAGGAAGTATGAACATCGGTGTACGAGGAAAATAGAAGAGTAAGATTTGGGGTTAGAGGAGATTTGAATCAAGGGCGTAAACTTATCTACAACAGGATTTCAAATAAGAAGACTGTTGGGTGAATCATTGTGCAGGAGCCAAGTGGAATATTTAGAACCAGACTAGGAGGAACGAAAAGATATAGACCATGGAGTAATTTGAGAGAAGTTCACGTGCGACATTTGATATAAGTGCGGGATTGTTGGATTCAATGAGAGATTAAGATTTGAAGCTAGAATAAAGAGAAGGACGATTTTCATGGAAACCATTTAAGTAAACTTAAGTAGAATGATGATTTTCAACGGTTTGACTAGCATTTTACAAGTCGAGCCCAATGGATACATAAATTACTCAAAGTTAGAAGGAATAGTTTAGAATAAATCTATAGCGAGACTTAGGGACTTGACTGTGCTCAAGGATAACGGTGAGTTAAGTTAGATGAATAAGCACATTGTAGATAGTATAAACGTTTCGGATAGAACATAACGAAGGAATTCCTTAACGCGACTTAGAATGAAATGTGAGACTTATAGGATCAAATTTACAAGTGAGCATTGGTTTTAAAATAGTAGCAACTTAAGCTCTCAGTTAAACCTGTTGAGGCCTTGAATGTATTTGCGGGGAAATAGTTGGCAAAAAATAGCAATGGAAAGAGTTAAGTCTTGAGAATCGCATCGAAACAGGGATCGAGGTTGGTGAGTTACCTGAGGAAGTATATAACGTAGGATATTATTGATGGGATACCTTGCGAATTATAGAAAATGGAAATTTTAGTTGAGAAGCTCTCCTGGAAATAGATATTAAGACCCGTTAAGTGCCAAGGAAGAGTACAATTGGGTTACTGATTGACGAAGAAGTTATACAGGAGCATTACTAGAGAAATGTAGACTCAGATGGTTGTGGTAGTGACTAAGGTTAAGGCCAATGAACTTGTACCGAGTTTAGTTTGCAGCTCCGATGTATATATATATAGAGAAATTGTTGTACCCGATAGATGGATAAGGTCGTAGTGTGACTGAAATTTGGCAATGGAGTAAGTAGTTTGAGAAAAATTTGAAGGCGTGAAGTGGTTAGGCATGTATTCGATAAACACAGGATTAAGAAAGTAAGAAACTAATGGAACTCAATTCAAGGAGTTGCAGAAAAGTTGTTTCGAGGAATGAGGATAAGAGACAATTGTAGTAGAGACCAATTGATAAGTTGGATAGTTAAACATTTTAGATGATTAAATATAGACTAGCGCATGCTCGAGTCGTTGGGTGTCTAGTACACAGAGTTAGAGATCGTTGATTGAGGGTTTAAGAAATTTGGTAAGATTTAATGCATAAGGGAAGACGTGTATAGGCCAATTGAAAGTAAGGAATGCGGTTAGGAGGTTAACGTAGAAATTCAGTTTGTGTGCATCCCAACTGTGGACGGGGTCGATGGGATTATGCTGAAGTTTGGGTTACAGCCCAGAAATTTGATGAAATTACAGGTGTTCAGTTTGGGCTGGCGTTAGGAAACTTAGGCACAACCTTGATCTAAAGGGACATGTACAAATATTGAAGTGACACATATGTCGTTGGGTTAGTTGATTAGAGATTTGAAGATATGATTATGCTCAATATTTGAGTAAGGACGTTTATGATCAAATCGAAAGTAGGGAATACTGATTTAAGGCCGATGTTGGGGAGTATAATAGAGAGTTTTGGGTTTAGAATCACAAGGTATGACAGTAAGTACAGATGATAAATCGAAGTATAAGGCCGAAAGACATGGGACGTTAATATCAAGGACTGTAAGCCAGGAAAAATTTTGAGGACAAAATTTTAAATAAGGAGGATGAATGTAACACCCGGCTTTACAGAATATTAATATTATAATGTAAATGACATTTTTGTAAATATGTCAAATCAAGCCCGTTTTACGAAAAGAAAACATTATTACGATCCTAATAATTAATAAGGATTTTAAGAAAATTTCGAGAATTTTAGGAGTCGTAACGCTAATTTTACGAGAGTTACGTTTATCGTAATATAAAGGATACTTTGGTAAAAATAGTAAACGGAGTCCGAATTGCAAACAGACAGTTTTAATAGAACCCCGATAATAAGTTGAAGTTATTGGTGAAATAAAGAAATTTGGAGAAACCGGATCGTTGGACAATTAACAAAACGAGCGACGAAACAATTAGAAAACAAAGGAAAGGGCAAAATGGTAATGTGCAAAGTAAAATTTTAATAAAAAAATAAAAGCCTTCTTCTTCCTTCACCATTTTCACGAGAGGCCTCTGCAATTCTCCATCCAGGCAATTCTCATCGCCTCTCACAGCGATTCCTCACGCCGTTGACCGATCGTCTCGTTTTCTTCGTGTTTTCTCCTCCTCTCGCAACCCTAGGTATGACTCTATAGTTTGGAAATGTTATTGTTTGGTTTTCGCGAAGTTTCACGGTTAGGGTTTTGTTTAGGTTTTGTTAAAAAACGTAATCTAAAGTTAGAAATAGGTAAGATTATCGTATTTGTGAGTATATCAAACGTATTAAGCGTTATTGGACGAAATCTAGAGTGTATACGGTGTTTAGGTTAAAAACCAGATATTTGGAGCTTGAGAATCTCCATCAATGCAGACTAGAAATTTACGAGCACGAGTTGCTCGGTAAAATGCGTCGTTGAACTAAGTTAGAATTTTAGGAAAATTACCTTAGTTAAGGTTTCGTTAAATTTGGACGTTAAACGGTTTAAGCTCGTTTTAACGATTGTTGTGAAATTGCCTTAGGTGAACAATGCTCGTGGACGAAGCTCAGTGCGCTACAGACGACAGGTAAGTTCTCGTGACTTACTCTGTCCGATTGGCCTACACTGTACGTCGATGTCGTCTCGAGGAGTTTTGGTGAATTGTTTGTCTATATGCTTTGGTTAAGTAGTTAAGATTAGTTCTTTTGTAGGTTATACCTTTTTATTGTCTTGATGGTATATATGTAGAATATGGATTAAGTTTTTTATTGTCTTGATGGTACATATGTAGAATATAGATTATGCTTTTTATTGTCTTGTTGGTATATATGTTGAATGTTATGTTATGCACGTGTTCATGCATCATGGTTTTTTTAAAAGAGCATAGAAAATGAACTTCCGCACGATGTTTTCATGAAAAGTGATGTGGCCTGAAAGGGGGCTATTCATCTATTGTGTAGACACAAAGGGGTCTGTCACAATACCACATCGTCTGAAACTAAATGAATCTGCGTAATTTGTTATCTGGTCACGCGAGGTGGGGCTCAGGCATGGCTGTTGTTTGTGTGAGCACGTACCCCCCTCCGCTAGATAGAAAGGGTTGTCCGACCGCGGGATGAATGCTTTCCTTTTAGCGGGCTGATATCTCAATGAAAATATGTCTGCGATGTAATGATAAGAAAATGTTGCATGATTTCTTAAACTCATACGTACAGCATGCATTGCATTTACGAAACTAACTGAGCCTTTAGTTCATAGTGTGTCTGTATGGTGTAGGTGATCAGGATATAGGTGAGGATGAGATCCTTCTACCCAAGGAGTGATGCAGTTGGCGGAGGATGGCTCGCGGGGGTGTGCTGGCACAGTCAAGGCGTTTCATGACCCGTGGGGACGTATGTAGGTATTTTGGGTTGTTTTGGAAAGAAAATGTTAGGTAAAATATTGTACAGATAGAACATTATGGGATGTTTGGATCTGAATTAGTTGATAGGTTTATGTTTTGAAGTTTTTAAACATTTTGGAAACTTATTTTGGTGATTTTAAAATAGGAGGAAACATTTAGTTTTTATGAAACGTTTCACGCAGTTCGTTTTCGTGAAAACGTATTTCTTTTGAATTGTGACTCGAGTTGGTTTGAGCGAGATAATGGTTGATGTATGAATACTGATAGATTAGATCTTGAAATGTATGTTGTGGCATAAGTAGAATTTATGTTTATATTTGTAGAGAGAAAAGAAAGGAAAAAAATGAAAGAAGAAGGAAAAGGGAAAAGAAAGAAAGAGGAAAGGGGGGGGGGGGGGGTGGGGGAAGCCGAGCACTCTGGAAAAATTCTAGAGTGCTTGGCGATCGATCACCGGTTTGGGGCGTTCGATCTCCCCTCCTTGGTCGTGGTACGCCAGGCGATCGCTTGGAGTGGCGATTGCTAGGCAAAAACAAGCAATTGCCATGGGCGATCGATCGCCTATTTTGGGCGATCAATCGCCCCTCAGTATTTTCAACTGGCGATCGATCGCCTGTTTTGGGCGACTCGATCGCCCCTGATTTTGGGACATTTTTGCCCCTGTATTGTTGTTTACACTACTTCGATTGTTTTTAATTTTTATTATGTTTTCTTTTAAATGTTTTAAAGTTTTATTAAATGGTTATCAAAATAGATTCGAACGTCGTTAACAATTCTATTCCGATTTCAATTTCGACTTAACAAGTCTATTAGGATAAAAAAAATAATACGGGAAAAATGGGTATAGTGTTAGGGTCGTTACACCTATATAACCTTCATGGACGCGTAATTAAGACTTAGTAATTCGTCTAATAAAGTATAAGAAAGTAAATTTCAATCGATTTGTTTCAAAAGAACTAAACGTATCAAGCAAAATAGGTTGACTGTTACATGACTTGTGGTTAGAACCTAAGTTATCTATTTCACCTTTAAGGTTTAACTTGAAGTGATAATAACGATGTGTACTGAGGACCCAAAAACCTTCATGGATGCGTAATTAAGACTTAGTAATGCGTTTGTTGAAGTATAAGAAAGTTCACTTCAATCGATTTGTTCTAAAAGAGTTGAACGTATCAAGAAAATAAGGCTGACCTTTACATGACTTGTGGTTAGAACCTAAGTTATCCATTTCACCTTCAAGGTTTACCTTGAAGTGATAGGAACAACGTGTGCTGAGGACCCAATAACCTTAATGGATCCGTAATTAAGACTTAGTAATGCGTTTGATGAAGTATAAGAAAGTTCACTTCAATCTATTTGTTTCAAAAGAGTTGAACGTATCAAGCAAATGAGGTTGACCTTTACATAACTTGTGGTAAGAACCTAAGTTATCTATTTCACCTTCAAGGTTTAACTTGAAGTGATGAGAACGACGTGTACTGAGGACCCAAGAACCTTCATGGACGCGTAATTAAGACTTAGTAATGCATATGATGAAGTATAAGAAACTTCACTTCAATCGATTTGTTCCAAAAGAGTTGAACGTATCAAGCAAATGAAGTTGACTGTTACATGACTTGTGGTTAGAAACTAAGTTATCCATTACACATTCAAGGTTTAACTTAAAGTAAAAAGAACGGCGTGTACTGAGGACCCTATAACCTTTATTGACGCGTAATTAACACTTAGTAATGCGCTTGATCAAGTATAAGAAAGCACACTTCAATCGATTTATTTCAAAAGAATTGAACGTATCAAGCAAAATAGGTTGACAGTTACATGACTTGTGGTTAGAACCTAAGTTATACATTTCACCTTTAAGGTTTAACTTGAAGTGATGAGAACGACGTGTACTGAGGACCCAATAACCTTTATGGACGCGTAATTAAGACTTAGTAATGTGTTTGATGAAGTATTAGAAACTTCACTTCAATCGATTTGTTTCAAAAGAACTGAACGTATAAAGCAAATTAGGTTGACGGTTACATGACTTGTGCTTAGAACCTAAGTTATCCATTTCACCTTCAAGGTTTAACTTGAAGTGATGAGAACGACGTGTACTGAGGACCCAATAACCTTCATGGACGCGTAATTAAGACTTAGTAATGCGTTTGATGAAGTATAAGAAAGTTCACTTCAATCGATTTATTTCAAAAGAACTGAACGTATCAAGCAAAATAGGTTGACAGTTACATGACTTGTAGTTAGAACCTAAGTTATCCATTTCACCTTCAAGGTTTAACTTGAAGTGATGAGAACGACGGTACTGAGGACCCAATAACCTTCATGGACGCGTAATTAAGACTTAGTAATGCGTTTGATGAAGTATAAGAAAGTTCACTTCAATCGATTTGTTTCAAAAGAACTAAACGTATCAAGCAAAATAGGTTGACTGTTACATGACTTGTGGTTAGAACCTAAGTTATCCATTTCACCTTAAAAGTTTAACTTGAAGTGATGAGAACGACGTGTACTGAGGACCTATAACCTTCATGGACGCGTAATTAAGACTTAGTAATGCGTTTGATGAAGTATAAGAAAGCACACTTCAATCGATTTATTTTAAAAGAATTGAACGTATCAAGCAAAATAGGTTGACAGTTACATGACTTGTGGTTAGAACCTAAGTTATACATTTCACCTTTAAGGTTTAACTTGAAGTGATGAGAACGACGTGTACTGAGGACCCAATAACCTTTATGGACGCGTAATTAAGACTTAGTAATGTGTTTGATGAAGTATTAGAAACTTCACTTCAATCGATTTGTTTCAAAAGAACTGAACGTATAAAGCAAATTAGGTTGACGGTTACATGACTTGTGCTTAGAACCTAAGTTATCCATTTCACCTTAAAAGTTTAACTTGAAGTGATGAGAACGACGTGTACAGAAGACCCAATAACCTTCATGGACGCGTAATTAAGACTTAGTAATGCGTTTGATGAAGTATAAGAAAGTTTACATCAATAGATTTGTCTCAAAAGAACTGAACATATCACGTAAAATAGGTGGACTGTTACATGACTTGTGGTTAGAACCGAAGTTATCCATTTCACCTTCAAGGTTTAACTTCTAGTGATGAGAACGACGTGTACTGAGGACCCAATAACCTTCATGGACACGTAGATAAGACTTAGTAATGCGTTTGATGAAGTATAAGAATGTTCACTACAATCGATTTGTTCTAAAAGAGTTGAACGTATCAAGCAAATGAGGTTGACCTTTACATGACTTTTGGTTAGAAACTAAGTTATCTATTTCACCTTCAAGGTTTAACTTGAAGTGATGAGAACGACGTGTACTGAGGACCCAATAACCTTCATGGACACGTAATTAAGACTTAGTAATACGTTTGATGAAGTATAAGAAACTTCACTTCAATTGATTTCTTTCAAAAGAACTGAACGTATCAAGCAAATGAAGTTGACTGTTACATGACATGTGGTTAGAACGTAAGTTATCCATTTCACCTTCAAGGATTAACTTGAAGTGATGAGAACGACGTGTACTGAGGACCCTATAACCTTCATGGACGCATAATTGAGACTTAGTAATGCGCTTGATAAACTATATGAAAGTACACTTCAATCGATTTGTTTCAAAAAAACTGAACGTATCATGCAAAATAGGTTGACAGTTACATGACTTGTGGTTAGAACCTAATTTATCAATTTCACCTTCAAGGTTTAACTTGAAGTGATGAGAACAACGTACACTGAGGACCCAATAACCTTTATGGACGCATATTTAAGACTTTGTGGTTAGAACCTAAGTTATCCATTTCACCTACAAGGTTTAACTTGAAGTGAAAAGAACGACGTGTACTAAGGACCCTATAACCTTCATGGACGCGTAATTAAGACTTAGTAATGCGCTTGATAAAGTATAAGTGTGATGACCCAAATGTGAACGTATGAGTACGACTGCGGGGCAAACCTCGGGTTACGGGGCAAACCTCGGGACCTAAGCCGAGTGTAGGCGAATCCCGGATTCGAGTATAGGCGAATCCAAGTTGTAAAAAGGGGGTCGTCACAATCCCACATCGCTTGAGAAAATATGTGGAAATGAAAGATATGTAAAGAGACCCTCTCAACATAGCAACACGCGTTTTGTAGCACAATTGACAACGGATCCCATAAGAACTCTGAAGTTAAAATGGCTTCGGCGAGAGCAATTCTAGGTTGGGTGATCTTCTGGGAAGTTCTCGCCAAACAAAGCCGTGAGGGGAGGATATTGGGCTGCGGCCCAATCCTCAGAGCGGATCTTGCTGGGAATATGGGTCGTTACATATGGTATCAGAGCATGTACCCAACCGAAAATGTGGCCAACGAGTACGTTGGGCCCCCGAAGGGGGGTGATTGTGATGACCCGAATGTGAACGTATGTGTACAACTGCGGGGCAATCCTCGGGTTGCGGGGCAAACCTCGGGACCTTAGCCGAGTGTAGGCGAATCCCGGTTTGTAAAAAGGGGGTCGTCACAATCCCACATTGCTTGGGGAAGTATGTTGAAGATAAACATATGTAAAGTGACCCTCCCATAGCAAGACGTGTTTTGGAGCACAATTGACAACTGATCTCATAAGAACTCCGAAGTTAAAAGTGCTTCGGCGAGAGCAATTCCAGGTTGGATGACCTTCTGAGAAGTTCTCTCCAAACAAAGCCGTGAGGGGAGGATATTGGGCTGGGACCCAATCCCCAGAGCGGACAATATCTTGCTGGGAATAGAGGTTCTTAAAATAAGAAAGTACACTTCAATCGATTTGTTTCAAAAGAATTGAACGTATCAAGCAAAATAGGTTGATTGTTACATGACTTGTGGTTAGAACCTAAGTTATACATTTCACCTTTAAGGTTTAACTTGCAGTGATGAGAACGACGTTTACTGAGGACCCAATAACCCTCATGGACGCGTAATTAAGACTTAGTAATGATGGAAATAATGTACCAAACAAACAAATGTTATGAACATTTTTATTGCTGTAATTAATAAATAAATTTTATGATTAATTTTTATGTTTGCATTATTCGATATGCTTTATAAATTCAAAGAAAAATCCTTGATTATTTATGCAATTTTAAATTTACATATATGTTGATATATGTAGTATTAAATTTAAAAAAAAATAATCACAATAGTCCATGACTTATATTTGAAGTAAAGGATCTTCAAATTAATAAAGTCATAAATACAGTTCACTTCGTTAAGAACGTGTAGTCATATCCCGACTATGTATGTAGTGACATAAAGTGATTGTATTTTATATAATATGATTATATAGGATTGGACCTGTAACACACCTAAAACTGTACCCACTTTTTGCGTACATATATTATTTTTTATTTTTTATTTTTTATTTTTTTTTACTTTTTACTTTCTTATAGTTTAAATAAAACTTCGTGCGGAATTAAAACTGTAGTTGAAATCAAAACTGAAATCGGAATTAAAATGGAACCTTGAACGTTTAAAACAACTATAAAACAATCAATAAAAATTTAAAAACATTAATAAAAAAAACTTTAAAACAGATCAGAAAAGAGGGAGGGCAGAATTGGAACTCTGCCCTCGAAAAGATGCAGCGACCGGGCGCTGCTATATGCAGCGCTCGGTCGCCGAGTGCGCTGCATAATGCAGCGCACGATCGCTGCATTATGCAGCGCCTGGTCGCTGCATTTGCAGCGATTAGTTGCTGCCTGCAGCGACCAGCACGGCGCCCAATCGCTCTCTGCCGTCCAAGAACCAGAACACTTAGCTCCCTGGAATTTCCAGAGAGCAAACACTCCATTTTCACTCTCTGGAATTCGATTCCAGGGAGCACTTCTCATCCACCATTCTTTACACCCTTTCTCATTTTTCACCACCTTCACATTCTCTATCATAAACACTTATAGCTTAAATCCAACCGACTCACAGCGGACTTTACGAAGTCTAACTGCGTGGATAACTCTAAAACCGAGCCATCCGTATCCATTTAAAAACAATTCATAACATTTAATTTAACAACCAAACAGTTCCAGAATTTCTATAACGTTTAAATAACTGTTTTTAAACTAAAACATTTTATACATTCATCAAAACAGTTTAAACCAAAACGTTTTACATACAATTACCAAAACGTTATCTAATCTCTATCCAGATCCAAACAACCTAAATATTCTATACAGTTATCAGATCATACATCCCAAAATAACCCCAGAGTCCATACATACATCCCCACGGGTCGTATCGCGCCTCGACTACTCAGCGCACTCCCACGAGCATCATCCATCAGCTGCTCCTACATCAGGAGGAGGAATATCATCCTCACCTGGGTCAACGTAACCTAGAACGTCACCTACACCATACAGACACATATGAGATATTGAAATCTCAGTAAGCTACGTAAATGCAAATGCATGCGTGCGTATGCCATTCAGAAATCATGCTCAGATTCAGATTACAGATACAGAATTACAGATTACAGATTCATTACGTCACAGACAGACAGAATTGTCACCGAAACCTCTACCCACTAAGCGGAGAGGGCCCATCCAGCGGTCGGACTACCCTTTCCACCTAGAGAGGGGGGGTACACGCTTGCAACACGCACAGCCGTGCCTGAGCCCCATCCCGCGTGACCAGAAACAGACAGATTACGTTTATTCATTCAGATTTCGTTACAGATTTCATTTCAGATATACGTTCCTTTTCTTAAAAACACGTGCAGAAATTCCTTTTCATGACTTTCGAAAACCGTGATGCATGAACAGTTCATATCAGCGGAAAGTAAACAAACAACATACATATTAACCAGACAATACAACATAACCTAGCTACCCAACCTAAACAACGTAAAACAAGGAACCCTCAAGGATCCTTGATACGACGACGAAGTATGGTGTAGACCTTTTGGTCAAGCAAGTCACGAGAACTTACCTTGAGCGCGCTGGATCTCAAACTTCGTCCACGGGAGTCGTGTCTGAGACAAAACACGATATTTGTCGTTAAAACCAATTTAAACGATTAAATGTCCAAACTAATAAAGTCCTTAATCTAACAAATCGAAGCTTTTAAACAACGACATAACGCTTGATAAATCTGGAAATCCATATTACGAGTTATTTCCAAAAACCCGAAAATTCTATAATTTATACTTTTTCACAAATTGGTTTATCTTCGTCCAATAACGTCCAATACGTTCGATACATGCTTAATCATGGCTAACCTATTAATTACGAGCCCTAAATCGCGTTTTTCGTCGAAACCCTAATTGTAACCCTAACCCTAAATCGAACCGAAAACTCGAAATAAACGCTCAGAGATTGGGGCTACATACCGAGGGTAGCGAGAGGAGGAGAAACCGTGAAGGACGGAGGAGGAACGGAGGTCGGACGAAGCTCGGATTGAAGATGGCGTCGATCGGCCGAGAGAAGAAACCCTTCTCTGTTCGTGTGATCCAGAGAGAAGAAGAAAAAGAAAGAGAGAAGTGAGGAAAAAGAAATGTTTTGTGATGTTTTATAAAATTGATTTTACAAATTACCGTTTTGCCCTTCTTTGATTTTTATATTGATTTCGTCGTTCGTTTCGTTAATCGTTCAACGATTCGGATTCTCGAAAACTCCATATCTTGCCAATGATTCCCATTCATTACCAGGGCTCTATTAAGACTGTCCGTTCGCGATTCGGACCTCGTTTCCTATTTTTACGAGAACGTCTTTTACGCTACGAAAAGTGTATTTACTCGAAATATAGCGTTTGACCTCTGAAAATTCCCGTAAATTCCTTAAAATTCTTATTATTCGTTAGAATCGTAATGACGCTTTCTTTTTGTAAAACGGACCTGATTTGACATAGATACAAAAACGCCAATAATAATAATAATAATAATATAATAAAAGGTCCGTACAAACCGGATATTACATTCTACCCTCCTTATTCAGAATTTTGTCCACAAAATTAAATTACACAAACAGATCAGGATACTTAGTCATCATATCCTGCTGTCGTTCCCACGTCGCCTCTTCCACCTCGTGATTCCGCCATAGAACTTTGACTAGCGGAATTTCTTTGTTGCGTAGAACCTTGATGGAATGCTCCAAAATACGTACTGGCCTCACCTCATAGCTCAAGGTAGGTTGTACCTCGATCTCTGTAGCCTCCACAATATGCGATGGGTCACGTAGACATCTCCGAAGCATAGATACGTGGAACACATCGTGGATATCCTCCATAGAAGCTGGAAGCTGCAGTCTGTACGCCAACTTCCCGATCCTCTTCAGAATAGGAAAGGGCCCCACATATCGAGGGTTTAACTTACCCCTCCTTCCGAATCTCGCAACGCCTTTGAACGGAGAAACTTTAAGGTAAACCTCGTCACCTTCCTCGAACTCTAGCTCTCTCCATCTGGTGTCAGCATAGCTCTTCTGTCTGCTCTGAGCTACCTCAATGCGCTGTCGGATAACGGCAATCTTCTCTGCCGTCTGCTGCAGAATCTCAGGTCCAACGACGCTGGCCTCGCCAACCTCGTCCCAATACAGCGGAGATCTGCACTTTCGACCATATAAGGCTTCATACGGAGCCATACCGATAGTAGCCTGGAAGCTGTTGTTGTACAAGAACTCGAATCAGTGGCAAATACCTGCTCCACGATCCCTGAAACTCAAGCACACACGCTCTGAGCATATCCTCCAAAATCTGATTCGTCCTCTCTGTCTGACCATCAGTCTGAGGATGAAACGCTGTGCTGAAGTTAAGCTGAGTCCCCATAGCTTTGTGCAGACTCTTCCAGAACTTCGATGTAAACCTCGGATCTCGATCCGAGACAATAGAAACTGGCACGCCGTGCAATCTGACAATCTCCTGTACATAGAGCTCGGCGAGCTGATCCATAGACGATGTCATCTTCACAGGCAAAAAGTGAGCCGACTTTGTCAATCGGTCCACAATAACCCAAATGCCGTCATGGCCTCTCGTAGTCCTCGGGAGCCCCACAATGAAATCCATGGAGATCTGCTCCCACTTCCACTCCGGAATCGGCAGTGGTAACAGTGTTCCAGCAGGTCTCTGGTGCTTAGCCTTTACCTGCTGACATACTAGGCAGGTCTCAACATACTTGGCAACCTCCCTCTTCATGTTCGGCCACCAGAAGTGTTGTCTCAAATCCCGGTACATCTTGGTACTCCCCGGGTGCACAGAATATGCCGAAGAATGTGCCTCGGCCAGTATCTCCTTCTTTAGATCCTCGTCACTAGGCACGTACCACCTATGCCTGAACTTCAGAATACCATCCTTTGATAAATGGAAATCTGACGAGTCTCCCAATGTCATGCTCGATCGAAGCTCCATACACTCCGAATCATTCTGCTGAGCCTCGCGTATACGATCTAGAATGGTCGGCCTGAGAGAGATACTAGTGAGCGTGTTGGACAACTCTGCCACTATCTCCACGTCGAATCTCTCAATCTCAGACCGCAGAGTAACTGACATCGCTGCTAATGATGGCTGACTCGCAGGAGGCACTCTACTCAATGCATCGGCCACCTTGTTCGCCTTTCCTGGGTGGTACTTGATATCAAAATCGTAATCATTGACGAACTCAAGCCATCGCCTCTGTCGCATGTTCAGCTCCTTCTGCGTAAATAAGTACTTCAAACTCTTGTGGTCGGAGAATATCTCGCACTGCTGCCCATATAAGTAATGTCTCCATATCTTCAGTGCGAAAACCACAGCTGCTAGCTCAAGGTCGTGTGTGGGGTAGTTCTGCTCATACGGCTTCAGCTGCCGAGATGCATAAGAAATAACCTTCCCCTCCTGCATCAATACACAACCGAGTCCCACTCCCGATGCATCACAATAAACACTGTATCTGACACCTTCATCAGGTAGCGCCAGTACTGGGGCAGTGGTCAATCTCTGCTTTAACTCCATAAAGCTGTCATCACAAGCAGACGACCATACAAACTTCTCGTTCTTCCGAGTCAATCGTGTAAGAGGAAGTGCGATCTTCGAGAATCCCTCTATAAACTTCCGATAATAACCGGCCAATCCGAGAAATCCACGCACCTCACGTACGTTCTTCGGCTGTGGCCAATCTCTGACCACCTGAATCTTGCTCGGATCCACAGAAACTCCGTCCTGTGATATAATATGGCCCAGAAAACTCACTCTGTCAAGCCAGAATTCGCACTTAGAAAACTTCGGATATAGATGATGCTGACATAACGTGCTCAGAACTATCCTCAGATGGTCCTCGTGCTCTTCCTTCGTCTTAGAGTAAATCAAGATGTCGTCGATAAACACCACAACGAACTTATCCAGGTACTCTCTGAAGACACGGTTCATCAGATCCATAAACGCTGCAGGAGCATTAGTGAGTCCAAAAGACATGACAAGGAACTCATAATGCCCATACCTCGTTCGGAAGGCCGTCTTTGGTATATCATCCATCCGGACCTTCAGCTGATTGTAACCCGAGCGTAGATCAATCATGGAAAATACTCGGGCACCCTGTAGCTGATCAAATAAGTCGTCAATCCGGGCAGTGGATACTTATTCTTCACTGTGAGCTTATTCAGCTCCCTGTAATCGATACACATCCTGAGGGTCCCGTCTTTTTTTCTTGACAAACAGAACGGGCGCACCCCAGGGTGATACACTGGGTCGGATGAAACCCTTCTCTAACAATTCGTCGAGCTGAGTCCTCAACTCCATTGATTAAATCGAACTAATCTTACTAATGTATAATTATATCTCTGTATGGTGTTCATTGTTATATGTGTATCCTACTATCATCTCTTCGAGGCTCGCCTAGTAATTCTTCTCTTCCTTACCAATTTCGGATCTAACTACTTTACCTATCACATGCATATCACTGTACAGGTAATTAAAATAATACCTGTAATTGTAGAAGGCTGGGCCCCATCGTCGGCGTTGTCAGACTCGATGAATGCAAAGACTCTCGGTACAACTTTTCTTTGATCTCTGCCTGATTGATCTCGACCCTGATTCGGGCAGTCTTTAACAAAATGGCCTGGTTCTCCACACCAATAGCACACACTCGTGCCTACTCTGCACTGTCCTCTATGCTCCCTCTGGCATTTAGGGCAAAGAGGTAACCGAGAAGCCCCTTGTACCAGCTTGCCTTTCCCTCGATCGTTGCCTGGTTGATTTCGGTTTAACAACAGACAATTCATGACATAGTGGCCAGCTTCCCCACATCGATAACACCTATTGGTACGCGTCAGACAATCACCGTAGTGCCTCTTCTGGCATTCGGGACACAGAGGCTTCCGATAAGTTCCTTGTACGCGCTTGTGTCGTCTTTGTTTAGTTTCCTCCTTGCTCATCCTCTTCGTACCACGATTACTGGGAGTGACCACTCCTTGAGTCCTTGGGCTTTCCCAGTTTGTCAATATCTCGATCTGATGAGATTGCCTAGCTATAAGTTGAGCCTGTCGGTCTATATGCTGGGCCTGACGGTCCAGAAATTTCGTAAATCGATCTAGCGTGTCATCTCTCGGATCCCTTCCTCGAGTCATAATGTATAAAGCCTAAAACAAATTAAACAGATAATCCTAAGAAACAAAATCAAATAAAGCTATAAACAGACTTACAGTTGATGAAGGATGTCCGCGTAGTGGCTGTGCAGTCGAGCAGTCTACAGAATCGATTTTAAAACCCGGGGGCTCTGATACCATAAATGTAACACCCCTAAAACTGTACCCACTTTTTGCGTACATATATTATTATTATTTTTTTTTTTTTTTTTTACTTTTTACTTTCTTATAGTTTAAATAAAACTTCGTGCGGAATTAAAACTGTAGTTGAAATCAAAACTGAAATCGGAATTAAAATGGAACCTTGAACGTTTAAAACAACTATAAAAAAATCAATAAAAATTTAAAAACATTAATAAAAAAAACTTTAAAACAGATCAGAAAAGAGGGAGGGCAGAATTGGAACTCTGCCCTCGAAAAGATGCAGCGACCGGGCGCTGCTATATGCAGCGCTCGGTCGCCGAGTGCGCTGCATAATGCAGCGCACGATCGCTGCATTATGCAGCGCCTGGTCGCTGCATTTGCAGCGATCAGTTGCTGCCTGCAGCGACCAGCACGGCGCCCAATCGCTCTCTGCCGTCCAAGAACCAGAACACTTAGCTCCCTGGAATTTCCAGAGAGCAAACACTCCATTTTCACTCTCTGGAATTCGATTCCAGGGAGCACTTCTCATCCACCATTCTTTACACCCTTTCTCATTTTTCACCACCTTCACATTCTCTATCATAAACACTTATAGCTTAAATCCAACCGACTCACAGCGGACTTTACGAAGTCCAACTGCGTGGATAACTCTAAAAACCGAGCCATCCGTATCCATTTAAAAACAATTCATAACATTTAATTTAACAACCAAACAGTTCCAGAATTTCTATAACGTTTAAATAACTGTTTTTAAACTAAAACATTTTATACATTCATCAAAACAGTTTAAACCAAAACGTTTTACATACAATTACCAAAACGTTATCTAATCTCTATCCAGATCCAAACAACCTAAATATTCTATACAGTTATCAGATCACACATCCCAAAATAACCCCAGAGTCCATACATACATCCCCACGGGTCGTATCGCTCCTCGACTACTCAGCGCACTCCCACGAGCATCATCAATCAGCTGCTCCTACATCAGGAGGAGGAATATCATCCTCACCTGGGTCAACGTAACCTAGAACGTCACCTACACCATACAGACACATATGAGATATTGAAATCTCAGTAAGCTACGTAAATGCAAATGCATGCGTGCGTATGCCATTCAGAAATCATGCTCAGATTCAGATTACAGATACAGAATTACAGATTACAGATTCATTACGTCACAGACAGACAGAATTGTCACCGAAACCTCTACCCACTAAGCGGAGAGGGCCCATCCAGCGGTCGGACTACCCTTTCCACCTAGAGAGGGGGGGTACACGCTTGCAACACGCACAGCCGTGCCTGAGCCCCATCCCGCGTGACCAGAAACAGACAGATTACGTTTATTCATTCAGATTTCGTTACAGATTTCATTTCAGATATACGTTCCTTTTCTTAAAAACACGTGCATAAATTCCTTTTCATGACTTTCGAAAACCGTGACGCATGAACAGTTCATATCAGCGGAAAGTAAACAAACAACATACATATTAACCAGACAATACAACATAACCTAGCTACCCAACCTAAACAACGTAAAACAAGGAACCCTCAAGGATCCTTGATACGACGACGAAGTATGGTGTAGACCTTTCGGTCAAGCAAGTCACGAGAACTTACCTTGAGCGCGCTGGATCTCAAACTTCGTCCACTGGAGTCGTGTCTGAGACAAAACACGATATTTGTCGTTAAAACCAATTTAAACGATTAAATGTCCAAACTAATAAAGTCCTTAATCTAACAAATCGAAGCTTTTAAACAACGACATAACGCTTGATAAATCTGGAAATCCATATTACGAGTTATTTCCAAAAACCCAAAAATTCTATAATTTATACTTTTTCACAAATTGGTTTATCTTCGTCCAATAACGTCCAATACGTTCGATACATGCTTAATCATGGCTAACCTATTAATTACGAGCCCTAAATCGCGTTTTTCGTCGAAACCCTAATTGTAACCCTAACCCTAAATCGAACCGAAAACTCGAAATAAACGCTCAGAGATTGGGGCTACATACCGAGGGTAGCGAGAGGAGGAGAAACCGTGAAGGACGGAGGAGGAACGGAGGTCGGACGGAGCTCGGATTGAAGATGGCGTCGATCGGCCGAGAGAAGAAACCCTTCTCTGTTCGTGTGATCCAGAGAGAAGAAGAAAAAGAAAGAGAGAAGTGAGGAAAAAGAAATGTTTTGTGATGTTTTATAAAATTGATTTTGCAAATTACCGTTTTGCCCTTCTTTGATTTTTATATTGATTTCGTCGTTCGTTTCGTTAATCGTTCAACGATTCGGATTCTCGAAAACTCCATATCTTGCCAATGATTCCCATTCATTACCAGGGCTCTATTAAGACTGTCCGTTCGCGATTCGGACCTCGTTTCCTATTTTTACGAGAACGTCTTTTACGCTACGAAAAGTGTATTTACTCGAAATATAGCGTTTGACCTTCTGAAAATTCCCGTAAATTCCTTAAAATTCTTATTATTCGTTAGAATCGTAATGACGCTTTCTTTTTGTAAAACGGACCTGATTTGACATAGATACAAAAACGCCAATAATAATAATAATAATAATATAATAAAAGGTCCGTACAAACCGGATATTACAGGACCAGATGAAATTATATTGTTCTTATAATATCCGTTGAATGAAAAACAATTAATTTTATCATAATGATGGTCGTATATGTATGATCTTAGTTCATTGTATTTAGTAGACTCCTATTTCATTATAATTTATTCTTTTACTCGGTACAATTTTGTATGAGTTGCATTACATAAACCTTGTATTTTGGGAATAACTTAAATGAGTAGCTGGGAATGCTAACATTGATACAATGAAATTCATAATACAAGATTCCCTTGTTTGTTAGTTTAGGGATTGAATAATTAGCGCGCAAATTCATAAATGTTATGAATTAATTATTCAATCAAGAACTAATGGTAGTCAATGATAGAGATGTAATATGAGAGGTTAACGGATTTTATACCTAGCTCTATTATGAATCTTAATGGAGGATTAATACATATGTAATGACTATATCAATGGACATTACTTTGAGTAAATACACTTTATAGTTCTAAGAGTGTAACTCTAGGTATTTAGTGGAATTACTCTAGAGTTAATAATTGTGTTATTTAATATAAAGAGTTTATATTAATTAACAAATATTATTGGAGCTTAGAACTATAGGTCCATCTGTGACAGCCCGAAATCGAACCCGATCGGGGTTCGGGATCGGAGCCATCACTCCGGGACAGATAACAGGAAACAGTGACTATTTTTTTTTTGAACAGATCGGTCAAGACAGTGGACTTTATACTTTTAAATATTTACAGAGAAATAGAATCGAATGACAGGAAGCATGCACTGTCAACGTGAACCCTAAAAACGTAACTCTACAGAGAGGAAGAAACTACAGTGAATAACAGAACATTTACGGGAAGAGAGAGAATTCTCTGGGATTGGAAGCAAAAAAGGTTTCAATAATGGATAACAGAACAGAAATTAGCATAAGGCTGGCGGAGGAGGGAATGAAATTCTTAAAACATATAAAATACTGTTGGGCAGAAGAGATAAATTGGCGGTGGATGTCGAATAAGACAAAACAGGTGAACAGTGTTCAGCGGAAGATGTAAACAGAAACTGTGAATAAACTGGGCGGAGGAGGTGATGACGTCAGCCGGAAGAATAGATGACGTCAACCGGAAGATACAGGCATTACCCTGGCGGAAGACTTAGGTGACGTCAGCCGGATGATATAAATGACTGGGCGGATGACTTGGATGACGTCAGCCGGAAGACATAGTTCAGAACTGGGCGGAAGACTTGTGCTGACGTCAACCGGAAGACATGAATACACCGGGCAGATGGCCAGATGACGTCAGCCGGAAGACATCGTTTTAAACTGGGCGGAAGATTTATGCTAACGTCAACCGGAAGGTATGAATACACTGGGCGGATGACTAGATGACGTCAGCCGGAAGACATAGTTTTACAGAAGGAAACGGGCAGCGGTGGACTTGATCGGATGACATAGTTTCTAAGGCAAAACTTAGCAACTTTTAACAGAAAGACGTACAGATAGAGAGCCTCCAAACAGAAGGCATAAAGGTTTTGGACCTTCAAATCCGATTCAAAATTTACAGATTTCCAAGAAGACAAACTACACAGATGACTTTAAAACCAGAAATCATCCATGCACAGATTAACAGAAAGTATCCCAAACAATTTCAGAATACTTTAGAATATAACTGAACTGTCAAATACAGCAGTTTCAAAAAAACTTAGACATCAGACCTATATATTGTTTTAAAATCTGAAAATCAGTACAGAATAGGACATATACTTGCAGAATTTCTTCAAAGAAAGAGTTTTACAACCAAACCAGGACTTCTAGAAGACTTTACAGATATAAACTTTTTAGAAAACTTAAACCTCAGATCAGTCATGTCCGGCTGCAGCAACCAACCCACCATGAGCTCGAGCCATCAACTACATCAGATCATCATTTTGAGGCGCAAAGTCCTCGGTTTTAGGTTCAGTACCTACATCAAGAGTTCACCTATGAGTCTAAAACTCAGTAAGGACATAATCAGAATGCAGTGGTGCATATGCAATGCATGAACTTTCAGAAATTCAGTGACAAAACAGAACATTACATTTCAGTGGCAGAAGAATTAAGTGGGGCTTATAGGGGAACTGGTTCAGTAAGTGCACTATCAGGCACGGCAGTTTTCAGATTCCCAGGGAGGGATAAAACCAGAGGGTCCTTGCCAGGGACAGTATTTTCAGATTCCTAGGGAGGGATAAAACCAGAGGGGCCAGTCCCCGTCCCACACTTAACCTGGTACATTTCAGTCAGATTTTATTCTTATTAATTTCAAACAGTGTACAGAAATCGGTTTGCATGAATTTTCAGGAAAACAGTGTATGCATGAACGGTGCCTGAACTTTAACTAGCAGATAACAGAATAAAACATTAGACAGCAGAAGATAAATCAAAGCCAGACATTTCAGAACATAACTCTAACTCTTCTACCCAAAACAACCTGATAGAACAGTAAACCTAGTACCTCCTTGATGCAGGGCCTTAAGGGCCGGATCTAAACTTATGAACTTACCTGTTTTCTGGAGGGTTGAAAACTTGGATGTCTCTGGAAAGAAAACTCGGACCTGTAGCATGCATGTACAGAATTTAAACACGCTACAAATGCTAACTAAAATCATGTAGAATAAGCAGCAAACACATTTTAACTCTTTAGAAAACACACCAACGTGTTTTCATCCAAAAAAACAGTGAGTTTTTACCAAATACCGAAACCCTAAACTTCGATAAAATCTCACATTAAACTCATCCAAATTTGTTAGCATTAAAAGATGCCCACCCTTTTAGAAGAAGACGGGAAAATACAGGAGAAACAAACCGTGGAAGTTTTGTTTCAATCGCCTGGAAGAGAGAAAGCCGAGAGAGATGGGAGGAAGCAGGGAAGTGAATGAAAATTCACGTAGGAGGATGAACTTAGCTTCCTCAACAAGTTGCCACTTGGCAAACACTCATTGGCTTACTCCCACCAACCTTAAACTCTCCCCAAATTGCCCTTCCATGCATTTCAAACTTAGTGCTTTGGTTTTAGTTACACATTAGTTTAGTTCCCCACTAATTATTCCAACAATTCAACCAAAACATTCCTTTGTATTAATATAATATTAATCCCGTTTAAATGATCCGGGAAAACTATTACATGGCAAAATGCCGGGTGTTACATTCCACCCACCTTAACAGAAATTTTGTCCTCAAAATTGGCCTAAGCAAAGAGGTCCGGATATTGGGCTCTAACATCGGCTTGTCTTTCCCATGTGGCTTCCTCCACATTATGATTGCGCCACAAAACCTTCACTAATGGCACCACACGGTTACGTAACACTTTGAGTGACATGTCCAATATTTGTATAGGCCTTTCTTCATACGTCAGTGTCGGCATGATATCAAAGTCCACATGTTTCACGATCTGGGTTGGATCTCGTACACATTTTCTCAGCATTGAAACATGGAAGACATTGTGAACTCCATCCATTGACGCCGGCAACTGTAGTCTGTAAGCCATGTTCCCAATCCTCTTCAAAATGGGAAAAGGCCCAATAAACCTTGGGCTTAGCTTCCCTTTCTTGCCAAACCTCATCACGCCTTTGAAAGGTGACACCTTTAAAAATACATCATCACCTTCGGAAAACTCCAAGTCCCTTCTTCTATGGTTAGCATAACTCTTTTGTCGATCTTGAGCAGTCTTTATTCGTTGTTTGATAGCAGCTATCACTTCGGACATCTGCTGTAATATCTCAGGACCAATAAGCTTGATTTCTCCGACCTCATCCCAACATAACGGGGATCTACACTTCCTTCCGTAAAGTGCTTCTTATGGAGTCATGCCGATTGTAGCCTGGTAGCTATTGTTGTAAGCAAACTCCACAAGCGGTAGATATCTGCTCCAAGGAGCATGAAGTTCCAGTACGCACGCTCTTAACATATCTTCCAATGTCTGAATCGTTCTCTCAGATTGTCAATCCGTCTGTGGATGAAATGCCGTGCTGAAGTCCAATCTAGTGCCCAAGGAGCTTTGCAAACTTTTCCAAAACCTCGATGTTAATCTAGGATCCCGGTCCGAAACAATCGACACCGGTATACCATGCAGTTTGACAATCTCACTAATATATAGTTCAGCATACTGATCCATGGAGAATGTCGTCTTTACAGGTAGAAAATGGGCCGACTTCGTCAATCTGTCCACTATGACCCATATGCTATTATGGCCTTTAGCTGTCCTTGGAAGGCCAACAACAAAGTCCATCGTAATGTTCTCCCATTTCCATTCGGGAATCGGAAGAGGCTGAAGCGTTCCAATTGGTCGTTGATGTTCAGCTTTGACCTATTGACATATCATACAGGACTCCACATACTTGGCCACCTCATTCTTCATATTTGGCCACCAGAAGTGAAGCTTCAAGTCCTGATACATCTTTGTGCTTCCAGGATGCATAGAGAAAGAAGATGAATGGGCTTCCGATAAGATGTGCTTCCGTAGTTCTTCATCTTTCGAAACATACCATCTGTTTTTGAACTTCAGAATATCATCTCCCGAATAACTGAAATTGGAAGAATCCATTGGTACCTTGCTCACCATATCAGCCATCTCCTTTGAATTGGTCTTCTGGGCTTCCTTAATGCAGTCCAGGACGGTGGGCCGTAATGTTAAGTCTGCTAGTATGGCCGATAGCCCAGAAACTATTTCCATATCGAACTTCTGTATCTCCGTCCTCAAAGGCATTGGCACGGCCAACATAACTGGTTGCATAGTAGCTGGCATCCATCTCAGTGCATCAGCTACAACATTTGCCTTACCTGGATGGTATTTGATCTCAACATCGTAGTCTTTTACAAACTCTAACCACCGCCTCTGCCTCATATTCAACTTTTTCTGAGTAAAGAGGTACTTCAAACTCTTGTGATCAGAAAACACCTCACATGATTGTACGTACAAATAATGTCTCCATACTTTCACCGCAAATACAACTGCCGCTAACTCAAGGTCGTGAGTAGGGTAGTTTTCTTCATGGCTCTTCAATTGTCGGGATGCGTATGCTACCACCTTCCCTTATTGCATTAACACACATCCCAAGCCAATCTTGGACGCATCACAATATACGCTGAATTTGCCGTCTTTAGTTGGCAACACAAGTAGAGGAGCCGTGGTTAATTTCTGTTTGAGTGTCTGAAAGCTCACTTCACATGCCTCAGACCACCTGAACTTGATATCTTTCTTTGTTAAGCTGGTCATAGGTTTTGCTATCACGGAGAAGTCTTTAATGAACTTCCTGTAATAACCAGCTAGTCCGATAAAGCTTCGTACTTCGCTTGCATTCCTCGGCCTTGGCCAGTCTCTTACAGCCTCAATCTTAGCCGGGTCCACAGATACTCCTTCAGCAGACACCACATGGCCTAGGAAATTAATCCTACTCAACCAGAATTCACACTTTGACAGCTTGGCATATAATTGATGCTGCCTCAGAGTCGATAGTACAATTGCCAAGTGTCCCTCATGCTCGGCCTTACTTCTGGAGTAAACCAGAATGTCGTCGATGAAAACGATTACAAATTTATCCAAGGCGTCTTGGAACATCCTGTTCATCAGGTCCATAAATGCTGCCGGAGCATTAGTTAACCCGAACGACATCACCAAGAACTCGTAATGCCCGTACCGGGTCCTGAAGGCGGTCTTTGGAATATCTTCAGGTCTGACCTTCAACTGGTAATAACCGGAGCGCAAGTCAATCTTTGAGAATACCCGAGTCCCTTGTAGCTGGTCAAATAAATCATCAATTCTCGGCAACGGGTACTTATTCTTGATCGTCAACTTGTTCAGCTCACGGTAGTCAATACACATCCGTAGGGACCCATCCTTCTTCTTAACCAACAAGACGGGAGCACCCCACGGAGAGAAGCTAGGGCGTACAAAAGCCTTGTCCACTAACTCTTTCAGCTGTGTCTTCAATTCCTTCAGCTCGATTGGTGCCATACGGTACGGATTCTTTGATACTGGTTCCGCACCTGGGTGTTCGGGATCGGAGCCATCACTCCGGGACAGATAACAGGAAACGGTGACTATTTTTTTTTTTTTGAACAGATCGGTCAAGACAGTGGACTTTATACTTTTAAATATTTACAGAGAAATAGAATCGAATGACAGGAAGCATGCACTGTCAACGTGAACCCTAAAAACGTAACTCTAGAGAGAGGAATAAACTACAGTGAATAACAGAACATTTACGGGAAGAGAGAGAATTCTCTGGGATTGGAAGCAAAACAGGTTTCAATAATGGATAACAGAACAGAAATTAGTATAAGGCTGGCGGAGGAGGGAATGAAATTCTTAAAACATATAAAATACTGTTGGGCAGAAGAGATAAATTGGCGGTGGATGTCGAATAAGACAAAACAGGTGAACAGTGTTCAGCGGAAGATGTAAACAGAAACTGTGAATAAACTGGGCGGAGGAGGTGATGACGTCAGCCGGAAGAATAGATGACGTCAATCGGAAGATACAGGCATTACCCTGGCGGAAGACTTAGGTGACGTCAGCAGGATGATATAAATGACTGGGCGGATGACTTGGATGACGTCAGCCGGAAGACATAGTTCGGAACTGGGCGGAAGACTTGTGCTGACGTCAACCGGAAGACATGAATACACCGGGCAGATGGCTAGATGACGTCAGCCGGAAGACATCGTTTTAAACTGGGCGGAAGATTTATGCTGACGTCAACCGGAAGGTATGAATACACTGGGCGGATGACTAGATGACGTCAGCCGGAAGACATAGTTTTACAGAAGGAAACGGGCAGCGGTGGACTTGATCGGATGACATAGTTTCTAAGGCAAAACTTAGCAACTTTTAACAGAAAGACGTAGAGATAGAGAGCCTCCAAACAGAAGGCATAAAGGTTTTGGACCTTCAAATCCGATTCAAAATTTACAGATTTCCAAGAAGACAAACTACACAGATGACTTTAAAACCAGAAATCGTCCATGCACAGATTAACAGAAAGTATCACAAACAATTCCAGAATACTTTAGAATATAACTAAACTGTCAAATACAGCGGTTTCAAAAAAACTTAGACATCAGACCTATACATTGTTTTAAAATCTGAAAATCAGTACAGAACAGGACATATACTTGCAGAATTTCTTCAAAGAAAGAGTTTTACAACCAAACCAGGACTTCTAGAAGACTTTACAGATATAAACTTTTCAGAAAACTTAAACCTCAGATCAGTCATGTCCGGCTGCAGCAACCAACCCACCATGAGCTCGAGCCATCAACTACATCAGATCATCATTTTGAGGCGCAAAGTCCTCAGTTTCAGGTTCAGTACCTACATCAGAGAGTTCACCTATGAGTCTAAAACTCAGTAAGGACATAATCAGAATGTAGTGGTGCATATGCAATGCATGAACTTTCAGAAATTCAGTGACAGAACAGAACATTACATTTCAGTGGCAGAAGAATTAAGTGGGGCTTATAGGGGAACTGGTTCAGTAAGTGCACTATCAGGCACAGCAGTTTTCAGATTCCCAGGGAGGGATAAAACCAGAGGGTCCTTGCCAGGGACAGTATTTTCAGATTCCCAGGGAGGGATAAAACCAGAGGGGCCAGTCCCCGTCCCACACTTAACCTGGTACATTTCAGTCAGATTTTAGTCTTATTAATTTCAAACAGTGTACAGAAATCGGTTTGCATGAATTTTCAGGAAAACAGTGTATGCATGAACGGTGCCTGAACTTTAACTAGCAGATAACAGAATAAAACAGTAGACAGCAGAAGATAAATCAAAGCCAGACATTTCAGAACATAACTCTAACTCTTATACCCAAAACAACCCGACAGAACAGTAAACCTAGTACCTCCTTGATGTAGGGCCTTAAGGGCCGGATCTAAACTTATGAACTTACCTGTTTTCTGGAGGGTTGAAAACTTGGATGTCTCTGGAAAGAAAACTCGGACCTGTAGCATGCATGTACAGAATTTAAACACGCTACAAATGCTAACTAAAATCATGTAGAATAAGCAGCAAACACATTTCAACTCTTTAGAAAACACACCAACGTGTTTTCATCAAAAAAAAAAAACAGTGAGTTTTTACCAAATACCGAAACCCTAAACTTCGGTAAAATCTCACATTAAACTCATCCAAATTTGTTAGCATTAAAAGATGCCCACCCTTTTAGAAGAAGACGGGAAAATACAGGAGAAACAAAGCGTTGAAGTTTTGTTTCAATCGCCTGGAAGAGAAAAAGCCGAGAGAGATGGGAGGAAGCAGGGAAGTGAATGAAAATTCACGTAGGAGGATGAACTTAGCTTCCTCAACAAGTTGCCACTTGGCAAACACCCATTGGCTTACTCCCACCAACCTTAATTTCTCCCCAAATTACCCTTCAATGCATTTCAAACTTAGTGCTTTGGTTTTAGTTACACATTAGTTTAGTTCTCCACTAATTATTCCAACAATTCAACCAAAACATTCCTTTGTATTAATATAATATTAATCCCGTTTAAATGATCCGGGAAAACTATTACATGGCAAAATGCCGGGTGTTACACCATCGGTCCCTCTGTTATCTTATATCATTATTTAATTTCCATGTTATAAGAATAAATATATAAATGATTAATAATGATTAATCATTTATAAACACTCAAATGAATATATTGTTATTCAAAATATATAAATAGTTTTTATATTTTGAATTCAAAATAAAATATCTCATTAGATGAAATATTTTTAAGGGATTTGAATTAGATTTGAAGAATCTCATTAGATGAGATTTGATCTTTAAATTTAATGTGGTTATGTAACAAACTATCAAATCAGATTTTTGAAATTTGACTAAAAGTAGATCTGGAAAATCTAATCAAATTAGATTTGATCTATAGTTGACTTATAGTTTGTTTACTATTTAAAAGTAGATCTGAAAAATCTCATAAGATGAGATTATCTTGAAAAGTAGTTTTCATAAATATATTCTAAAAATTGTTTTTAGATTATATGATTAATCGATAAATTGATTTATTAGATAAATCAACTGCTAATCAAATTAGATTTGATTATATAAGATTTATTTTCTAAAAATTAGTTTTTATTAAAATAAATCTGAAAATTTATTTTATAATAGATCTATAAAATTGTCAAATGTGATTTGACAGAAAATGACAGAGAACGACTGAAAAATAAATCCCTAGAGAAAAAGGTGTGACCTTTCCATATTCGATTTTAGAAAAATGTTTTCTAAGATCGAAGAGAGACGTCTCATGTGTTGATATAACGCCCCCGAACCCGCCCCGGCTCGGTGTGCTACTTTGCTAACCTATCCCGCGTTTAAAACGCAATTAAAAATATTTTTTGTAAATTTTTCCCAAGCCAAACACCTCCAAAAATCATGAAATTTTAACCACACATTCCCGACACCCAAATATTCAAGTCCCATAAAAATTTTAGAAAACCGACTTAAAACGGCTAACGACAAAAAATAGAGAACGTAAACCTTTCATTACTAAACATAATCCCTCTAAACTTTTAATCTTAGGCCTATACGCGTTATAGGAAAATCTCGGGTATTACAGTTGAGAACACGTCTCTCCAGAAATATAATAGTGAATTGTTCTTGTAAGAGGGACGCCCACACGTCAGGAAATTTAAGTGTAAAGATCTTCAGAGAACACTCGACAGTTTCAAAGTTTTCGGGTATAACACCTGATCCTGAGTTAAAGCTGTTAAGATCAGACGGGAGTACCTGAGTAAAAGCGTTGCTCCATAAAGGTATCTTCTTTTATTATTTAAATTCTAATAATTTTTCTCAATGTAAATTGTTTACATTTTGAAAAATTACATATTTCTCAAAAATAATTTCTTTTAGACTAACGATTCAATTTATGGTTTTTGGTGATTTTAAAATAGTTTTAAAGTCACAGGGTAACGCATGTCACTATTATTATGAATAATAGTGAATTCCGCCATGCGTAGGAACCTCGAAAACCAACAAATGGTATCAGAGAGAGGTTTTATTAGTCTAAAAATATTTTTGAGGATACAATTTAATGTAAATTGTAATATGTGTTAGAATTAGATTTTATGCATTATATATATTTATGATTATATATTGTGGATGTATGTTTTGCATGACATGAAATAGTAATCGAAATTAAGTCCGTTGTTTGGGTTAGGATTTTTTTTTTTAAATTATGCATTTTTATTATATTTGTAATATTGTGATGGAGATCTGAGACTTCAAGGCAATGGATGGAATTTTCGTCAAAGATTTGATCTATTGATGAAAACAAATGATGTTGCCCATCGGATATGAATTCACAAATTTGATTTGTGAATTTTTGAAGCTGATCTTTTGGATGAGGCAGTTACGAAAAGACGAAGATTAGGAATCTTAGTTTTATTTTTAATTTTTAATTTTGGGCTTGTAATTTTAGAAATACTCAAAGGTCAACCCGGTCACTATTTCATTTATTTTTATGTTGATATAATTTGTTATATTGCCATGCATTCACATGTCATAGAGGTTTTTGCATGTTTAGGCTTATTTTAAATTTTTCACATGTCATGCATTTATATATTTATTTAAATTGCATATTGATTTAATAAAGAGTTTATTAAATAAATTAGTTTTAATTTGATTAAAACTAATATTAATTCATTTTGTTGAATGATGTGAGAATGAAAAATAAAATAATTTTTAATTTGTTAAAAATTTATTTTATTTTAGAAAATTCAAATAATTTGATTATTTGAATTTATTAATTTTATAATATGATTATAAGATTAATAATTAAGTATTGATTAATTTATCGATACCAACGAATATTTGATATTCGATAATCACTAATTCAAAATAATGAGTGGGAGTGGGAAGTTAGGTGTAACATCCCATGGTCTCCACTGTTGGCACAACACCGTGAGATCTAAGTGGGGCTCTGAGATGACTTTGATTTTCATCCTCCCTATGGAGAGTGTTCACTAAGGTCAATACCAAGACTGGTCTCCTAGAGATAGAATATATGAAATGTATTTTATAGTTGTCCGACCCTACGGCGGTGACTATAAGTTAAGTTTCATAAATCCAAAACAATGGGTCACACTCATGAAAATATAACTAAACGTGTTAGTTATATTTTGACCAAAATTTTCGGTAAGTTAATAAATTTCGAAAATATGAGATATTTTGAGTAAATTTATTAATTGATAATATTTCTACCCTAAGGTGATTTATTATGTTATCGAGGCTATAGTAGCATTTACATATTTTTGTGATTAGCATGTTCATGCATCATACTAGCATGTCATAACATTTTAAATTTTATAGCATAAAATTTATTATAATTTTATTTATTTCTTACAGCATCATTGTAACACCCGGCATTTTGCCATGTAATAGTTTTCCCGGATCATTTAATCGGGATTAATATTATATTAATACAAAGGAGTGTTTTGGTGGAACTGTTGGAATAATTGTGGAGAACTAAACTAATGTGTAACTAAACAAAACATTAAGTTTAAAATGCATGGAAGGGCAATTTGGAGAGAAATTAAGGTTGGTGGGAGTGAGCCAATGGTTGAATGACATCTGGCGACTTGATGAAGAAGTTAAGTCTTCCTCCTACGTGAAACCCTCACTTCTCATCTGTTTCTTCCCACTGCTCTTTGTTTTCTCTTCCAGTCGATTTTGACAAAGCACCAACACTTTGTTTCCTTGTTTTTCTTCTATCTCCTTCAACCAAGGTAATCATCTACGGAAGTTATTGATTTTGGAATGGTTTAATGCGAGTTTTCACTGGGGTTTAGGGTTATTAATTCCGTGAAAACTCACTGTTTTGGATGAAAATACGTTAGTGTGTTTTCCTAAAGAGTTGAAATATAACACCCCGATTCCCTGAACCCGGTTTGTTACTCAAAACCCCGAATATTACTAAGAAACACTTGGGGCAAATATAAAACTTCGTTGAAAATTTCAGAATTTGAAATTTGACAAAACATGAAAACTTGCAGCGGAAATCGTTTAAACAAAAGTGAAATTAAACAAAGCCATGTTAAAATAATCGTTGGCAATATTAAGAATCAATCAGTTGAGAAGCAAGGGTTTAACTCGTAAAATAATTTAAAGATTTCAAAAGTCAATTCCATCGACCGCCGAACAAAGTCAACAAAAGGGAAAGGCTACTCGAAGACATCCACCGGTGACTAAACGACAAAGCACAAGATTTGTCATCCGGTCACTAAACGACAAAACATAAAATTTGTCATCCGGTCCCTAAACGACAAAACATAAAATTTGTCATCCGGTCACTAAACGACAAAACATAAAATTTGTCATCCGGCCACTAAGCGACAAAATATATCCTTCATCTACCGGTGACGTCAGCTGGATGATCTCTCTCATCCGATCGACTTTACCCCACATCTACCGGTGACGTCAGCCGGATGATCCCTCTCATCCGGGCACTAGACGACAAACAAAACACCTATATCATCCGACAAACAAAACACTCGACATCATCCGGTAGAAAAGAAACACAACACTATCCACAGAAAAGAATTTACTTACTTCCCAAAGACCATTCAGGAACGACTCAAGCCATAGCATTAATCAAATCCGATAAAAACCAACATTTAAAACTCAACAGACTGCTAAAATCAGTAAATTTCAAAACGTATTTAAAATACTAAAATTCCTACTGTCATGAGAACTCAACATACTCAGACTGAATCCTTGACTACTAGTCCTCCACACTGACAGACATCAGTTAAACCGCCCCGTCAGCTGCCAGAACATTGAATAAGTGTACTCCTCCAACCCGACTAGTCCTCAGTGAACTCAGTAAACACACCTGCTGTCACTTCTTCACCTACATCACAAAACTCATCTATTAGCCTAATGCTAAGTAAGTAATGCAAAATGAAATGAATTACTGAAACATAAACTCCTAATCATGCAATTTCTACTTTCTCCTCTCAGTTGCTCATTCATCGTTTCTAATTCAGATCCCCCTGTGAAATTGGGAGTCGGATCAACTCTCCCAAAGTATGTATCCACTGACTCATTAAGGGGCGGATTAATTCCCTTAACAGTAAATCTGATTCACATGTTCAGATCCCCCTGTGAAATTTGAAGTTGGATCAGCTCTTCCAAAGTATATATCCACTGTCTCATTAAGGGGCGGATTAATTCCCTTAACAGTAAATCTGATTCACTTTGTTGTTTCATCACATTCAATCCTCTCCATACCAATGTGTATTCAAATTCATTTTCGTATACATTTTGAAAACATGATGCATGGCATACAAACATATCCAAGTAAATACAAACCTAACGTTTTGTGATGTAGGCCCGAAGGCACAAGCAAACATTACTTACTTGGATCTCCTGGAATTGTCTGGGTAGCTAACCACTTCTGGTATTGATCAACCTAAAACCGTAGACAGAGCATATATTAAATTTCCTCTAATCTTCATTCTAGACCACTATAAATCTAAGGGAAACTCTAGTCATTGTGCATTCTCGATTTCGACTTAAACCGAACTAACCCTCACTTACTGTATTCTCCAAAACCTCAATATCATCCCTCCCACCAACAATAGATACAATGTAGCTAGAAATAGAGGCAAAACTCACCAAGTTCGGAAGAAGTCGCTGGAGAAAGTCGAAGGGGGGTCTCCTATCGTGCTCTGCTAGGCTGAGGAGCTGAGAATGGGGAGGAAATGGAATAAAACAGTGGCGGCTACTTCAATAATAGTTTCCTTAAATACGTTATCCACCTTTAGATTTCTAATTACCCTTATACCCTTGCCTAGTCATCCACTAACCCTACATTTAATATTGTCATTAGTTTTAAAAAAAAGAATAGAGAAACGGTTTAACAGGACCGGGTATTACATGAAATGAGCTTGCTGCATATTCTACAAGTTATTTGTTAGCATTTGCAGCTTGTTTAATTTCTCAACATTTCAGCAACAGATTCGAGCATTCTACACTGCAGCAAACAGATAAGTTCATAACCGTAGGTTGGCCCTTAAGGCCCTACATCACGGAGGTACTAGGTTTCCTGTTCTGTCGGGCTGTTTTGGGTAGAAAGGTTGTAGTCTATGTTCTGAAATGTCTAGTTCGATTTACTTTCCGTTGTCCTATTTCTGCTGTCTGCCTGTTTAAGGTCAAGCACCGTTCATGCATACACGTTTTCTCTGAAAGACATGCAAATGTTTTCTGTACACTGTTTGAAACTAAACAAGATAAAATCCGACTGAAATGTACCAGGTTAAGTGCGAGACGGGGACTGGCCCCAGAACTGTTTACTGTACTGTATCCCTGAATGTGCCTGATAGTGCACCCTCCCCCTCCCCCACTATTTGCCAATTCCCCTATAAGCTCCACTTAATTCTACTGCCACTGTAACTTAATGCTCTGTACTGTCACCGTATTTCTGAAAAACTGCATGCATAGCATCTTGCATCACTGCATTTTAATTATGTCCTTACTGAGTTTTAGACTCATAGGTGAACTCTCTGATGTAGGTACTGAACTTGAAAATGAGAATTTTGTGCCTCAGTCTGATGATTAGTTGCTGGTGGTTCGAGCTCATGGGGGTTTTGTTGCTGCAGCCAGACATGATTTCTGTTCAGAGGTTTCTGTAAAGTTTTTCTGAAATCCTGATTTTTGTGTTAAAAACTCTGTAGAAAACTCATCTTTTGGTGAATTCTGTAATTATATGTTACGTTCTGTACTGTCCCTCAGATTTTGAAACAATGTACAAGTTCTGATGTTTCAGTTTTAGAAACCACTGTATTTGACAGTAAAGTTTATATTCTAAAGTATTCTGAAATTTGTTTGGAATGTTTCTATTAGTTCATGCATGGATGAATTCTCGTTTTGGAACTGTCCACGTAATTTATTTCCTTGAACCTGTCAATTTTAAAGTATGTCTTACTGACCTTCAAATTTCGAATTACTGTATAGATTCTGAGTCAAAGTTTTCAAAACTGCTGTATTTGACAGTTGAACTCATGTTCTGAATGTTCTGAAATGTTTTAAAATATTTTCATGTTTTAAGATTCGCATGGATGGTCTCAAATTTTAGAGTCATCCATATAGTCTGTTTTTCTTAGATCTGTCATCTGTAAAGTGTGTTTCAAAATCTTATTTTGAATCGGGTTTTGAAGGTCTGAAACCCTTATGTCTTCTGCTTGATTCTCCCTGCCCGTATGTCTCCCTGTAAAATTTGTAGATTTTGCCTTTAAAACTATGTCTTCCGGCTGACGTCATCAAAGTCATCCGCCCAGTATATTTATGTCTTCCGGCTGATGTTAGCATAAGTCTTCCGCCCAGTTTAAAACTCCGTCTTCCGGCTGACGTCACCCAAGTCATCCGCCCAGTGTAAATATGTCTTCCTGCTGACGTCATCCCAGTTTTTCCGCCAGTATAATGCTTATATCTTTCGGTTGACGTCATCCATCTTCCGGCTAACGTCATCTCCTCATCCGATCTTAGTTACTGTCTGTGTCTTCCGCCTGACGTCACCCATCTTCCGGCTGACGTAACCACCTCTTCTGCCCAGTTTTACTCAGCCTCTTCCGTTGAATACTGTTCGTCTTTTGTCGTATCTGAATCCACAGATAGCTCTAATCTTCCACCTGACGTCATCTCCGCTTCTGTCTTTGCATTTACATCTTCCGGCTGACGTCATTCAAGTCTTCTGCTGCTCCTTTAAACTAAGTCTTCCGTCGGTTATTCGCCTAACTCTTCCGCCAATGTTTCCTGTTTCCTCCTCCGCCAGCCTTATGCTAATTTCTGTTCTGTTATCCATTATTGAAACCTGTTTTAAATTTCTACACCCGAGAACTCTCTCTCCCTGTAAATGTTTTCTGTTACTCACTGTAGTTTCTCCCTCTCTGTAAAGTTATGTTTTTAGGGTTTGCAATGACAGTGCATGTTTCCTGATATTCGATTCTGTTTCTCTGTAAATATTTTAAAAGTATAATGTCCACTGTTTTGACCGATCTGTTTCAAAAAAAATAGTCAGCGTTTCCCGTTGACTGTCCCGGAGTGGCGGCTCCGATCCCGGACTCCGATCGGGATCCGGTTTTGGGCTGTCACAGTTGTGGTATCAGAGAGACAAGGTTTTAAAACCGATTCTGTGAAATGTCTGGTTGCACAACCCGCCACGTGAGATCGCTTCACCAACTGTAAGTGTTTAAAAAAAAAATTCTGTAAAAGTTCTGTTTATTAAGTTAGGTTATTCTGTTTATAGGGTTTATTAGAAATGGTGAGAGGACATCAAGAAGAGTCAAGCGAAAGCTCTCGAGCCATTGACCGACTAACAGAACTGGTGGGTGCACAGTCACGCATGGTTGAACGCATGATGGCAAGAGAAGACGATAGAAACAATAACCATGGGAATAACAATCGTGATAATGCGCCGCGAGACAACAGTGGAGACAGATTCCGGCGACTCCAGCCGCCTTCATTTGATGGACTGTCTACAGACCCGACCCGTGCTGAAACCTGGATTCGAACAATGGAGAAAATGTTTGGATATGCAGAAGTAGAAGACAACAAGAAAGTTATTTGCGCCAAGTTCTATCTCACCGAAAGTGCGGGATTTTGGTGGGACACAGTGCAGTCAACTACAGTGGCATTAAGCTGGGAAGGATTCACGAAAATCTTCTACGAAAAGTACTTTGACCGGGGAGTGAGGAAGTAAAAGTTGCTTGGTTCTCTCGGCTGCGACAATATGGGTCAGTGGCTGAATATGTTCAGAAATTCGAGTCATTGTCCCGATATGCAACACATATGGTGGCCACTGATGAGAACAAGGTGCACCAATTCATTTAAGGATTAAAGATGGACCTTCTGCGAGGGATCACAACCGGAGGGTTCGATGAGGCACCGTATGTGAAGGTGGTGGACAAGGCTTATCAGTTGGAGGCCTTAGAGATAAAGTCCCAGAGACAAAGAGATTCACCAAGAGGGATTATTCGAAATGTTCCTCAGCAACAACAGCAACAACCAAGGAGTCAAAACCTACAACCTCAACAGTAACAAAACAGGGGCATTAAGAGGCCCAATGAGACCATCACTTACCTAGACAAAGGAAAGAGACCGATGGGAGCTCCTCAGCCCACTATATGTCCACGGTGCCAGAGAAGCCACCAGGGCGAATGCAGGCTTATTACTGGCGCTTGTTTCCGATGTGGCAAAGGAGGCCATCATGTCCATGATTGCCCGATACCAGGCACAAGACAAAATCAGGCCGTGCCAAGAGTCTTTGCAATGATGGAGGACGTTGATGATGCTGATCTGCACACAACAATTATAGGTACAATTTCAGTATGTGACGCACCTGCCTATACCTTGTGGGACACGGGGGCCACACATTCGTTTGTGGCCATGGACTTCATAGTTAAACAGAGGTTTTGTAGTACGTCGTCAGATCAGCCCTACAGCATTATGCTACCGTCCGGAGAGTTTATGCACTCCGAGCAGGTGGTGCGGGGTGATATAGTGACGGTAGGAGACCAGAAATTGTACGCCAACCTTATCGTCATCGGTATGAAAGGGTACGATGTCATTCTGGGGATGGACTGGCTGTTTAGACATTATGCCACCATCAACTGTAGGTCCGGGCTCGTGACTTTTAAGCGCCCGAACGAAGTAGAGTTCTCCTATCAGGCAATACCAAAGAAACATAGTATGCCTGTTGTATCCATCTTGAAAGCTCAACAGCTGATGAGGTCAGGATGTGTCGGATTTCTTGCCTACGTAGTAGATGTTCAAAGACAAGGTGAGGTGGAATTTTGTCCCCAAAATTATTGCTTGGTTAAACTTCTAATTACTCACCCTCACATTATCTACGTAACCATGCTTGCAATACCATTCACGACACCCCTATGGTCTTACCCACCCTTCGTGTCTCATTGGTTTCCTATATTTCAAAAGCTTTAAATTCTTCTAAATACTCACTTCATAACTCAATCGCTCATACATCCATCGACTTCAACTTAACCTCCATCACTTAGACTCTCGATGTAATACCCAGCTTGTACGGATTTCGGATATAATATATTATATTGTTATTTTATTATATAATGGTATTTTTGGTAAATATGTCAAATCAGATCCGTTTCACGAAAAGAAAGCGTCATTACGATCCTAACGATTAATAGGAATTTTAAAGAAATTATGGGAATTTTTGGAGATTAAACACTATATTCCGAGTAAATACACTTTTCGTAATGTAAAAGACGTTCTCGTAAAAATAGTAAACGAGGTCCGAATTGCGAACGAACAGTTTTAATAAAACCCAAATAATAAGTTGGACTTATTGGCGAAATATGGAAATTTGGTGAACTCGAATAGTTGGACGATTAACGAACCGAAGGACGAAACAAAATAGAAATATGTGCTAAGGGCAAAATGGTAATTTGTAAAGTAAATTTTTAATTAAAATCACTCTTCTTCTTCCTCCTCCACCATTTTCACGCCAGGAAAGCTCCAATTTGCGATCACCTTCTCTGCCATCGACGAGTTCTCCACTTCCGACCTCCGTTCTGATCTTCGATCGTTCCGTTTTCTTCGTGCTTTCTCCTCCAATCGACGCTCTAGGTAAGATTCTAAAGTTTTAGAGCGTTAAACTTCGAGTTTCGTAGAGTTTTACGTTTAGGGTTTTTGTTAGGTTTTCGATTAAAAACGAGATTTAGGGTTTGTAATTAATAGGTTTGTCGTAATAAAGTATATATTGGACGTATTGAACGTTATTGGACGAATTCGATTGATTTAGGACGAATGTTAAAATTTGAGAATTTTCGAGTTTTAGGGAAAAACTCGTAAATTGTAGTTTTGAGGTATCAATCGTAAATTGTTCATCGATATGCTTCGAATAATTAAGTTGGACGTTTCAAGAAATTCTTTAGTTAAGGTTTTGTTGATTTGGACGTTTAGAAGTTTAAACTCGTTTTAACGATAAACGTTGTGAATGGCTTAGGTAAAACAGTGCTCGTGGACGGAGCTTGAGCTGCTTTGGACACGAGGTAAGTTCTCGTGATTCTTTTCTGGCCGATTGGCCTACACCGTACATCGAAGTCGTTTCGAGGAGTTTGGTGACGCACTAGTTTATATTACTTTGGTTGGGTAGTTAGGTTTAATTGTTTTGTAGTTTATATTTTACAGTCTTGATGGTATGTATGCTGAGTGTTTAAATTCTGTTATGAACTGTTCATGCATCACGTGTTTTTAAAGAAAGTGCATGAAAATGAATTTCCGCACAATGTTTTAAAAATGGCGATGTGGCCTGGAGAGGGGCATGACCTATTGTGGAGGCACGCAGGGGCTTGTCACAATACCACATCTATTATGTACTCGCAATGTGGCCTGGAGAGGGGCTTGACCTATTGTGGAGGCACGCAGGGGCTTGTCACAATACCACATCTATTGCACTCATATGTATGGTCATGCGAGATGGGGCTCAGGCACGGCTGTACGTGTTGTAAGCGTGTACCCCCCTCTTCTAGCTGGAAATAGTAGTCCGACTGCTGGATGTGCTCTCTCCGGTTAGGAGGCTGAGATCTCGGTGACACCCACAGAATAAAGTAAAGAAAATGCTGCATGATTTCTGAACTCACACGCATAGCATATAGTTGCATTTACGAGTCTTGCTGAGATTTTTATCTCATAGTGTATTGTATGGTGTATGTGACTTCGAGGATACAGGTGAGGACGAGATTCCTCCTCCTAAGGCTTGAGTCCAGTTGATGGAGGATGGCTGCGGTGGTGTGCTGGCGCAGTCGAGGCTTACCTGACCCGTGGGGACAGTACGTATAGATTTTGAGGGTTTAGGACATTTTGGGCTAATGTTTGTATAGAAATACTTTAGGTTGTTGGATTCTGGATAGTTGATAGGTATTTATGTATAGGTTGATGTTTTGGAAACTGTTTTATAATGGTTTGGAAAAGTCTTTCATTGAATGTATTTTGGAACTGCGTGGTGATTTGAAACAGGAGGATTTGTTTAGGTTTTAAACGTACCCATGCAGTTCGTTTTCATGAAAATGTTCTTAGTTTTAAAATGTATTTCGAGTCGTTTACTAGGTGAATGGTTGAGTGTGAAAAGAATGAGAATTAGAGTAAGTTTTATTTGATATTATTGTGTTGGTGAATCGTATTGAGTAATTGTAGTTATTTGTTGGAGAAATTGAATGAAAAGAGCGATGAAATGGAAACAGGCAGAGGGGTTGGCGAATGGTCGCCAACCCTGGCAATTGAATCGCCTCCCTCTGGAAAAATTCCAGAGGGAGTGGCGATTGCTCGCCACAGGCGATGCAACAGGCAATTACTCGCCTGTTGCAATCGCCTTAGGGGCGATTATTCGCCCAGCGAATAATCGCCTCTCCTTTTTACTTATTATATAAATTGTTTTATTTAAATTTAAATAAATAGTTTTAAAGTTTTAATTTGTTTTAAAAGTTATAATTCAATTCCGATTTCGATTCTGCTTTCGATTTCGGTTTAGTTTCAGCTTAGAGTTTAATTAAAGATATTAGGTTAAAAAAATAGTACAGAAATTGGGTACAGTATTAGGGTCGCTACACTCGATCCTCTCTAACTTAACTTCAACTCTAATTCTTCCTCGAGCTAAGTTCATTTAGTTCCTAACTTTTCTTATTTCGTGCCAACAATATGCACTCAACCACATAAAACCCTCAAAGTTCTTCAACTTCGTGACACTAAGAATCTGATACATAGATTTCTTATCCTAGCCCTCCATTTCAAACTTTTCTCTACCTTACTATCTCCTTTCTAAATTATCACTCTCGCTTTCTAAACCTACTTACCTTGGGCAATTACAACATTTCCTTAACCACTCTAATGTCATTCTCGTACACAGGACTTTAAATGCTTAAATCTACCCCTTGACGCTCTCACGGTATCCTCGAAGCTTCTACAATTATGTCCACTACGCTCGTTTTGTCCAATTTTTATCTCGGTCTTTATCAATCCCAAACAAATTCTTAAATCTAAACTAATTCTTTAAATTATTCACCCAACACCTTAAAGGGTACACAACCAAATCGACGTAACGTACGAGTCGTAACATCCCCAATACCTCTTGTTCTAACTTCACTTCTAAGCTCACTTGCACAGTTTTCGTGCAAATCATTCTCCCTTTCATCCAATATGCTCCAATTTCCACAACCTCTACTATTGACTCTTATATCAATCTTCCATTTGATCTAGTCAATCTTCTCACTTACCCGCCTGATATAATCCAAAGCTCAAAAGTCTACCTAACCGCCCATTTTATCTTACACCACATAGTCTCTATTTCCTCTAGTTGTGATCTACTTCACACACTTACGTTTATCAACTTTAACCTTGGCTATTTACAAGATCTTTGGCGTCGACTTCGGTACATACGGGTCGAGCCTTTGAAATTTCCTAATTTAGTCTTATTCCTAATGCACTTAAATGTTTTTCAGGCAAGATCTTGCTTTCCTCATCTGATAACCCACTAATCCCTCAACTTGCACGACTCTAACATTCGAACTGAACTTCCTATCTAAACCCTTTATTTAATTTACAAAGTCCTACACTTATTCTTAATATTCCACAGGGACTTCCTCGAAGTTACTAACCAGCCTACTATCTTTCATTCCTTCTAGTAAGGTTCTAAATATTCTCCTTGGCTTCTTCACAATGATTTATCTAACAATTTTCTTGTTAGCAAACTTATTGTAAATAGATTTGCAATCTCATCCTAATCTTCTAAAATTCTCAAATCTTGTCTTTCTATTTTCCCAGAAACTTAGAAGCATCCATTACCTGGAATGGAACTAAGCATGCCATGGCTCATACCACAAGCCCTATCAATTCTCAAGTCTCCAGGCAAATAACAAAGTGATCGAGTTTACTTCCTTAAATTCTCACATGAATCGGCCTTCTCTTAATCCCTTATAGGCCAAGCTTTCTAACTCACCTAATTTGATCTCTTTCTCCCGATTTCCTCAATTAATACTTAGGCTCTAAATTTTGACTGATCTATGGATTTAACCACCTATTGAGTAATGACTCTTTCTACATCCCCAAAGTTCTAAACTTTTCCAGTTTCACACTCTATCGTGCGATCACTCATACGCACTTCGAGTTCCACTTAATTGGTCACCACCTAAACTCTCCAGTAAATTCTTTTCCCCAAAATCTGGCAATGACTCTCTATTACGATCTACCTCTCGGGTCCTTTAAACATTAAAGTTCTTACTTCCATCTTGAAGGTAAGTCACAGGTTACGGTATTTAACTCGATCTGTATCGACTTTAGACTTACTACTTATCTCTTATCTTTCTAAGTCACAAGTTCGAAATCAACTATTCCTTATTCTTCCAAATTGGTACTCACTCTGTCGAACAACACGCACTCATGACTTGACGCGTCTATTATTTACAGACCACCCTTAGCTTGACTAAGTTTTCTCCCCTATCGCGTTGGTTATAATCCTCACACATCAAAAAAAGAAACAAATCCCCCTTTATCGAGTAACCTTCTAAAGTGGTACATATCTCCTAGCAAACGTCTAATTCTTGTAACTTAAGTACCACCTTACATAAGACTCCCTATTTTTTTTTAACGTCTCTAAATTTGTTAACCTAACAACTTCACCTTAATATCTTTGTTCTCTTCACTGATATTTACTAAATCAAATGTTCCTATTTGACAATTCACCTAAGCTAGACTTCTGGTTATTACCTTCATTTAAATACTTAGGAAGTTTGTCAACTAAGGTGTAAGGCCCCGAGTTTTCTGAACCCAGTTTGTTACTCATAAGCCGTACATAACTAAGAAACCTTGGACTGAATTTAAAACTCTCTCGAAAGTCTAAATTTAACATTTTTTTTTTGAAAAAGAAACTTCAAAATATTTAAATGCTTGCAGCGGAAATCATTTGAACCACAATGAAGTTATACAAAACTACGAAATGTTGTTGAATTGTTAAGAAACAATCGGCAATTAGAAAATTAAGTTTAAACAGCGAAATACTAGAGAAGTCGCAGAAGTCAAACACATCTGCCGATTGATAAAGTCAACGGAAGAATCAGAAACAGAAGATAGAAGGTTTCTACCGATGACGTCAGCCAAAAGACATCAACCGATCGCAAACGACAAAATACACTCTACATCCTCCTATGACTATACGACAAAAATCTTCCTACATCTACCGATGACGTCAGCACGCATCTGCCGATGAGTTTACTGAGACATCATCCAGTGGACTTTGGCCTACACCTTCCGATTAAGTAAACTGCATACGCCAATCACTAAATGTCAAACGTAGTACCCACTCATACCGATAGGGCAAATCCTACATCTTCCGTTAGAATAAACCTCATATACCGGTGACTTTACTGAGACATCATCCGATGACTATTCTTAAGGCATCTTCCGATAGAATTAACCTACATCATCCGATGACTTTTCTTAAGTCATCTTCCGATAGGATTAACCTACATCATCCGATGACTTTTATTAAGGCATCTTCCGATAGGATTAACCTACATCATCCGATGACTTTTCTTAAGGCATCTTCCGATAGAATTAACCTACATCGTCCGATGACTTTTCTTAAGGCACCTTCCGATAGAATTAAGAGCGACATTCCAACTACTTCTCGCTATACATACACAACACCAACTCAGAAAGGAATTTACTTATTTCATCAAGACCATTCAGAAACAACTCACATTGTAATGTTCAAACCCAGTAAAACCAATACTTAAAACTCTCAGATCTCTAGTATCAGTAAAACTCAAAACATAGTCAAAATATTAAAATCTCTACTATCACGAAAACTTATCATACTCAAATTAAGGCATTATCAACTAAACCCGCACCATAGCAGACAAAAGTTAACCTGCCTCATCAGTTTACCAGGTCGAGGCATGAATGTACTCCTCCAACCACTTCTAATCATCTGAGCATTCAGGAAAATCACCTGCAGTATCCTCAACTCCTACAACACAAAACTCATCTATTAGCCTAATGCTAAGTAAGTAAAGCAATAATGAAAAAAAGAATGAAATGTTGAAACATGGATTCCTAAACATGCAATTTCTACTTTCTCCTCTCAGTTGTTCATGCGTCGTTTCTGTTCAGATCCCCATGTTAAATTGAGAGTTGGATCAACTCTCCCAAAGTATAATATCCACTGTCTCATTAAAGGTTGGATTAGTTCTCTTAACGGTAAAGTTGATTCACTGTTCAGATCCCCCTGTGAAATTAGGAGTTGGATCAACTCTCCCAAAGTATAAATATCCACTGTCTCATTAAGGGTTGGATTAGTTCCCTTAACAGTAAAGCTGATTCGTTTAGCTGTTTCATTATGTTCAATCCTTACCATACCAATATGCATTCAAATTCATTTTCGTGTACCTTTAAAATATGATGCATATCATGCTGAAAATAAATGTTCACAAACACGCACAAACCCTACTGTCTTGTGATGTAGGCCCGAAGGCGCAAGCAATACTTTACTTACCTGGCTCTCCTGGAAATGCTCGGTTTCAAACTACTTCAGAAGTTTGCTCACCTAGGTCATAGAAAGGATACCAATTAGATTTCTACTAAGCCTCATTCTAATCTACTCAGGAATCTAGAGAAACTAGTTTGGAAGCTTAGTTCATTGTGCATTTCCGATTCAACACTAAACCCGAACTCAACTCACTCATAGTATTCCTCGAAACTTCACACATTGTACACCCTCAGCTATCTAATTGTTAAAATCACAGACAAACTAAGAGAGCTTACCTAGGTTTAAGGAGAATCGAGTAAGAAGGAAATTGCCCGAAGGTTTTCTGTTGAAGAGCTGAAGGCCGAGAGAGAAATGAGGGAATTAGTGGCGGCTACCGAGCACTAAACCTCAAATCACTAACCTTAAATACATTATCCATTTTTTTAAATTTCCAATTACTTTTCTGCCCTTGCCTAGTCATTTATTAACCTAATCAATAACTCCCCCAACCCTTCTATAAAAGTACATCATTAATAATAATTTAAATTTTTTATTCAATGGAACCGGGTGCTACATAAGGTCTAGTTTATATCTATTCCACCGTTATATCTCTTAAGTTGTATCCTTCCAATGGTAATAAATTCTAAGTATGTACACACTCGCACAACTATCCCAGGTTATTAATCTCAATGCGTAACTTTCTCTATTCACTATCCCCCATCTATCCAATATACGAAAATTACGTTTTAAACCCCTACTCTAATTACACTTCTACTCTAACGTTCCTTATCTTATTAATCGCCACTATATGAAGATACCTGGAATAACCGATGGTTGAGCGGTTCCCTCCTCTTCGATCAAGGTAGACATCCTCGAAGGACAACACTGTGGTATCTTATTCGGTCCTAGACAATCTCTGGCCTTGTGCCCCACCTTGTTGCACCAAAAACATCGACCGGAATGCAACTTGCACTCCCCGAAGTGATTCTTCAGACATATAGGGCATCGAGGAGCTTGTTGAGCCCCTTGTGGCCGTTTACTTCTGTCCGGTATAAACGGTGCATCGTTGGGCCTCGTAGCGCCCCGTCGTTGTAGTTGCCAACCCTGTTTTTGTTGCGGTTTCACCTCTCGAAAAAACCTCATTGGACAGTTCTTGGAGAGATGACCCAGTCCGTTACACGCAAAGCATCGGCCAGAACCTGCCTTGCACACCCCACCATGGCACTTCTTACATGTTTGGCATTGAGGGAACTGCACAAGCCTTCGTGCATGTTTCTCATCTACCACGCTAATTAAATCCTCACCAACTCTTTTTATGCCCCTAACCGGTAGCTGCTCCTCCCCTAGCTCAAAACTCTCACCATATCTGTAAGCTGGCTAATCGGATCCACTCGGAATTGCCTATGTGCTCTCGGCATTTCTTGTTCCTAGACACAATACAAACACAAGACAAAACAATATAAACATCTATAAATCAGATTTAAACTTAAATACTTACAGTCGATGGAGAGTCCTCGTGCGGCGGTGTGTTTTTGGCAGGCACTTCACAGAAGTCGCTTTTAAAACTCCGCCTCTCTGATACCATAATTGTAACAACCCCAACCCGGTCAGGGCCGTCACGGCCTAACCATAACTTACTGTCACCTTCATAAGTCTACAAACATCTCCCGACATTCATTTATCACTCAAAACACGACCAAACTTATTTCACACTGTTCAAATTATCACAAAATCAACTGCATGGGTCCCTCTAAAACCAAACGTATCCATGCAGTTTTCATTACCTAAAATCATCAAATAAAACCCCATCAAATCCTCAAAACAAACATCGAACATAACCACGGAATTTACTAAAACATCACCAAATCGTAACACAACTTTACCACGAAATCTAATCCATCAAACAAACGTCAATAAAACAAATACGTATCAACTCATTCAAAACTACACCACTCCAAGCCTACATTCACCATACAATTCCCAAAATATCAAACTTCCCCACAAATCCTAAAATCCCTCACATTTCTAACATCAAAATGTATTCACATTAATTACTAAAAATAGCTTGGAGCTCACCCACCGTCACCGAACCTTGCCAAAACACACCCCGTTGCCACGAGCACCATCCGTCGACCACCTATTCCTTGCCATTGAGAGAACTCTCACCTTCACACCTGTCACCTACATCATACAACATAAACATTAAGCCTAATGCTTAGCAAGGGAATGCACTATAGTGACGTATGCATGAATGCATGACTTTTCTTAAAACATGTTCATTTACTTGTTCTTATTCTTTTTCATTTCTTTTTCTTTTGGTTGACATGGATTAAGGTGGGGATGTGCCAGGGAGTAGGCCAAGTGCGTGTACATAGTCCTTTCGGCCGTATTCATAGTCCATCGCATGGAAGTGACATTGGTTTTGTTGTTCTGGTCATACTGTCCCAACCCACACTTAACCGTTACCTTTCTTTTACATACATCATACATGAAACGTTTCATATGACATTTGAGAAAACATGATGCATGAGGAATCTACGTATAACATATCGTCAAAATATATCATCAAACAATTCACAATGTACATGGACATACATTATTCTTAACGAACTTCACAAACAACTAATAACTAACATCCTAGGCTACCCGACTCACTAAACCCCACAATCAGAAAATCATCATCAAAATACAAAAGCCTAACGTTGACACGATGTAGGGCCTTAAGGGCCGGAAACCTAGCACCCACTTACCTGGCGTCCGTAGCAAGCCGTGCACCGTCCAAAAAGTCGTCTCCACCTAAAGCATTCCACAAATAAGGGCATTAAAATCGATCCTAAATGCACGAATTCCAAACTTAAACCAAGCTCCTAACTAAGGAAATTCTTTCCTAAAACCATGGTTTTCGTCATTCAGGCATTTCATCGAATACTTCACGTGCACATTATTATTCACAAATTCCTTCCTAATCCGACATCGCCAAACCGTTACCCATAACACCTACTTCAGTGTGCCATAGCTAATTCTCAAACCATACTTAGCAATCAAGCCTAGAAATCTCGAATTTCCATTATACATTAAAACGATATATTCAAACACTAAAATCCAATCCCATATCCGTTTTCAATCTAAAAATCGTCAATAATTTCCAATCTTTCATCAATAATCGTCAATATAGCAAAACTATAAGTTTTTTTTTTTTTCAAAAACCTAAATTTACATAAACCCTAAATCGATAAAACCTAACGAATAACGACCCTAAACGGAAAACTAAACGTGCCTAGAGCTTGAAGCTTACCTAGAGGATCGATTGACGAAAAAAAATCGGAGGAGAAATGGATGCCTGAGGAGAACCGAATCAAGAAGTCACCGTGGAAGGGTGAAGGATCGCCAAAAATGGGAGGGAGATGAGTGCTCTGGGGGTTTGGCGTGGAAATGGGGAAGAGGAGAGAAAAGAGTTATGTATTTATTAAATTTTTAACATTACAAATTACCTTTTTGCCCATCCCTCAATCATTTAGCTTAATTCACTATTTCGTCTATCGATTTGGTTTCTCCAAAACTCCCTTATTCCTCCAAATGTTCCAACTTATTTCTAGGGTTCTAACGAAACTCTCCGTTCGCAAAACGGATCTAATTTACTATTTTTACGACTTAAAACGCTATAGGCGGAAAATCGTAACTCGGCGTTACACTATCGATTGGATTTCTAAAAATTTGCTTATCTCTTTAAAATCCTCATAAATTCCTAAGGTTCTAATGAAACTTTCCATTCGAGAAAAGACTTAAATTTACTATTTTACGAAAATACCCCTAAGAGCAGAAACCCGTAAATTCCGGGCGTTACATCTAGTGTTAATAGAAGTCATCACAGACATTTCCTTACTCTTCCTTGAAGCTTGAAAGGTATGCTTCAAACTACTAGGGGGTGGAAGCTAACTATTTCAGTCCTACAATCAATCGTGGCGTGGTGTTTAAACAACAAGTCCATTCCTAGGATTACATCAAATCCCATTATATCCATAATAATAAGATCAACAGGTAGACTTACATTCCCTACTAACACATTGTTGTCAAGCATCACTTGGTTAGAGTGCATGCGTTCACCAGATGGTAATGCAACATTAAACACATGCATGGAAGGGGTGAACTGTACATCTAACTTAACAGCAAATGCAGATGCTATAAACAAATGTGTTGCACCAGAGTCTATTAAAGTAAAAGTAGGTACAGAGTTGATCAATATAGTACCTGTCACCACAGCAGGCTGGTCTTCATTCCCCGACTCCATCATGGAGAATATCCTCGGTTTAATCATAGTAGGGCCACCCTTAGGGACTGGGCAGTCTCTGCTAATATGGCCGATCTTGTTACAATTGTAGCATCTGGTGATTCTAGGCTTCGGGCACTCTTTGATCGTGTGTCCAACCTCCTCACAATTGAAACACTTCCCAAATCCCAGTCTGCATTCGCCCGGGTGGTTCTTCAAACACTTAGGACACTTGGGAAATTTCCTAACATTCTGTACCTTCCCTCCTGTTCCTTGACTACTCTGGCCTTCACTTGGCCTCTTCGTTCCCCTTTGATGATGTGGCTGGACCGACTTTTGTGGGACCGACTTTGGTCCAGCACACTTCCTTTCAGCTTCTTCCACTTCCAGAGCAGTGGACACAACCTCACTGAATGTCAAGCCTTTAATACCACAAAATTTAACCCCTCGGTAGATTTCTAGCTCCAGTCCATGCACAAATTTGAATACCTTGTCCTCGTCCATGTGAGCAAAATGTCCAGCAAACCTGGACAGGGACTCGAACTACCTACTGTACTCGGCTACAAACCCTGTCTGCTTCAAGTTTAGAAATTCCAACTTCTTTGCAGTTGGACAGTATTGTTGAAATACTTCTCGTAGAAAATGTCTTTGAATTGCGACCAAGGCATCGCCAAGACATCAGTGGTGGTCTCTATTGTTTCCCACCAGAGTTGAGCTTCACCAGCCAAGTGAAATGTCGCCAACGTGACCTTGTCTCCTTCTCCTATGTTGGCACACCTAAACATACTTTCAATCTTCCGAAGCCACCCTTCAGCAATAACTGGATCCGATGACTGTCCATCAAACGTGGGTGGTCTTAGTCTCCTGAATATATCCCCAGAATGTTCATTGCTAGAACCCGAGTTAGTACTTCCTTGCACCTCTCGGTTCAACAGTACTCCTAGTTGGTCAGACTGTTGGCGCACTAAATCAGTTTGCTGACGCACTAAATCTGTCAGCTGCCTAATCACACTAGGCTCCTCTTCACTTCTCACATTTGGCATTTCTCTTGGCACTCTAGGTCTCCCTGGGCGTCTGGCCATTATACTAAATTCCTGCACAGGGTTAATTACACTCTTAAATATCTACCAACTAAGGTTAACATAAACACTTACAGTTGTTGAAGTACTTCCACGCAACGATCGGCACTGATGAGTAATCTTTTGAACGGTTTAACTGAATGTCTCTGATACCGTACTGTAACGCCCCGTTTTTTTTTCAAACTCGGTTTGTTACTCAAAAACCCGAACATAACTAAGAAAATTTCGGACAAAATTTAAAACTTCGCTCGAAAGTCAAAATTTGTTATTTTCTAAAACCTCAAAACATTTAAAGAATTACAGCGGAAATCATTTGAGGAAAATAGAGTTAATCAAAACTATAGAACATTGCCTGAATAATCGGTTGAGGTGTTAAAGAGTAATCGGTCAAAAGAAAAAGAGTTTAAATCGCGGAATACTTTAAAAGTTGCATAAGTCAAACGCATCTGCCGCTGAACAAAGTCAACGGAAGAGGCTGAAACAGATAACAGAAGGCTCCTTCCGGTGACAAAACGACAAAACGACAAAACTTCCACTTCACCTCCCAGTAAGTCTAATACACAACATCCAACGATCACTAAACGACAAGGCTTCTACTACAGTCTTCCGATTAGTTTAATACGCTACATCCACCGGTCATAAGACGACAAAAGTCTTCCTACATCTTCCGATGACGTCAGCCGGATGATTCCTTCATCCGATCGACTTTATCTTACATCTACAGATGATGTCAGCTGGATGATTCCCTTAATCTTACATCTGCTGCATAGATGCACTCCTCCAACCAGTCTAATCCTCAGCAAACTCAGTAAACACACCTGCTATCACTTCTTCACCTACATCACAAAACTCATCTATTAGCCTAATGCTAAGTAAGTAAAGCAATAATGTAATGAAATGCTGAAACATAAATTCCTAAATATGCAGTTTCTACTTTCTCAACTCAGTTGCATATGCATCGTTTCTGATCTGATCCCCCTGTGAAATTGGGAGTTGGATCACTTCTCCCAAAGTATAAATATCCACTGACTCATTAAGGGGCAGATTACTTCCCTTAACAGAAATCTGATTCACATAGCTGTTTCTGATCCCCCTATTCGATGGGAAGTGGATCAAGTTTCCCAAAGTCTAACTATCATCTGTCTCATTAAGGGGCGGATTATTTCCCTTAACAGTAAATCTGATTCACATCGTTGTTTCATTATGTTCATTCCTTACCATGCCAACATGCATTCAAATTCATTTTTGTATACTTTTAAAATATGATGCATGACATACAAACACATTCAAGCAAATAACATCCTAATGTTTTGTGATGTAGGCCCGAAGGCACAAGCATACTTCACTTACCTGGCTCCCGGAAATTGTCTGGTTGCTAGTTACTTCGGAAATCTGCCCACCTGGTTTTATAACAGAACATCAATCAAACCTTCACTAAACTTCACCAAGAATTAAACAAAAGCTCGAGGAATCCAGTTAGAAATTGTACTACCCGAGCATTCCCATTAATCACCAAAACCCGAACCTACCCTCATTTGCAGCATCCTCAAAATCCTCACATTGTATTCCCTTAGGCATCTAACCGCTATATCGTAAGAGAAATGAGGAAAACTTACCTAGGTTGAAGGAGAATCGGGCGAGGGAATTGCCTAGAGAGTTCTGCTGCAGAGCTGAAGGCTGAAAGAGGAATGGTAAGCAAGATAGTGGCGGCTACATGGCATTAAACCCAACCCTCTTCCTTAAATGCATTATCCACTTTTGAAATTTCCAAATTACTCTTATACCCTCGTCTAGTCACTCAATAACTCTACTTTAATTATTGCCAAATAAAGTGCATACCATTAACAATAAAAGAGAGCTTGTTCGATAGAACCGGGTGTTACAACAAGAAGAAACTTGGAATAGACGGGAATGTAGAGACATTCAAAGCTAGACTGGTGGCTAAGGGTTATACCCAAAAGGAAGGGATTGACTATGAAGAAACCTTCTCACCAGTAGCAATGCTTAAGTCTATTTGTATTCTGCTTTCCATAGCTTCTCATTATGATTATGAGATTTGGTAGATGGACGTCAAGACAGCTTTTTTGAATGGCTATCTTGAGGAGACTATCTACATGGAGCAGCCAGATGGTTTCATAGCACATGATGCAAAACAAAAGGTTTGTAAATTGCATAGGTCTATTTATGGACTCAAGCAAGCATCCAGGTCATAGATTATGAGATTTGATGATGCGATCAAATCTTATGGATTTGTGCAGTGTCTTGATGAGTCTTGTGTATACAAGCTCTTCAAGGATAAGCAAGTGGTTTTTCTAATTCTTTATGTCGATGACATTCTACTTATTGGGAATAATGTAGGATTATTATCAGACATAAAAGCTTGGTTGGCTAAGCAATTCCAAATGAAAGATTTGGGAGAAGCGAGCTATATTCTTGGGATTCGTCTATTTAGAGATCGCAAGAATAAGTTGTTAGTCTTGTCTCAAGCATTGTATATTGACAAGATACTTGTCAGATATTCAATGTAGAACTCAAAGAAGGGTAATTTACCTTCTCGTCATGGAGTTACTCTTTCTAAGAAGCAGTGTCCTAACACGGCTCAAAAGGAAGAAGATATGAGACGCTATCCATATGCATCAGCAGTTGGTAGCTTGATGTATGCTATGTTATGCACAAGACCTGACATTTGCTATGTAGTAGGGATAGTTAGCTGTTTTCAGTCTAATCCAGAATTAGATCACTGGATAGCAGTCAAGCACATTCTCAAGTATCTTAGGAGAACGAGAAATTATATGCTTGTATATTCTAGTAGGGATTTGATTCCTACAGGATATACGGATTCTAATTTTCAATCTGATATAGATGATCGAAAGTCGATATCTGGATCAGTATTTACTCTTGGTGGTGGAGCCATTGTTTGGAGAAGTACCAAACAAGGAGGAGTTTCTGACTCGACTATGGAAGCCGAGTACATAGCTGCTTCAGAAGCAGCTAAAGAAGCTGTTTGGCTCCGTAAGTTCTTTAGTGATCTGGAAGTTGTTCCAGATATAATTAAACCACTCACACTTTATTGTGATAATAGTGGTGCAGTGGCGAATTCTAAAGAACCGAGAAGCCACAAAAGATCAAAGCATATAGAAAGAAAATATCATCTGATTAGAGAGATCGTGCAACCTGGAGACGTCGCCGTTTTGAAGATTCCAACCACTGAGAATCTTGCAGATCCCTTCACCAAGACATTGCCTGCAAAGAGTTTTGATAAACATCTTGAAGGACTAGGCATTAGAGACATGTCTCATTTGCTTTAGGGCAAGTGGGAGATTGTTGGGAATAATGTGCCCAATAAGCAAATGTTATGAACATTTTTATTGCTGTAATTAATAAATAAATTTTATGATTAATTTTTATGTTTGCATTATTCGATATGCTTTATAAATTCAAAGAAAAATCCTTGATTATTTATGCAATTTTAAATTTACATATATGCCGATATATGTGGGATTAAATTTAAAAAGAAATAATCACAATAGTCCATGACTTATATTTGAAGTAAAAGATCTTCAAATTAATAAAGTCATAAATACAGTTCACTTCGTTGAGAACGTGTAGTCATATCCCGACTATATTTGTAGTGACATAAAATGATTGTATTTTATATAATATGATTATATAGAACTGAACCAGATGAAATTATATTGTTCTTATAATATCCGTTGAATGAAGAACAATTAATTTTATCATAATGATGGTCATATAAGTATGATCTTAATTCATTGTATTTAGTAGATTCCTATTTCATTATAATTTATTCTTTGATTTACTCAGTACAGTTTTGTATGAGTTGCATTACATAAACCTTGTATTTTGGGAATAAATTAAATGAGTAACTGGGAATGCTAACATTGATACAATGAAATTCATAATACAAGATTCTCTTGTTTGTTAGTTCAGGGATTGAATAATTACCGCGCAAATTCATAAATGTTATGAATTAATTATTCAATCAAGAACTAATGGTAGTCAAGGATAAAGATGTAATATGAGAGGTTAACAGATTTTATACCTAGCTCTATTACGAATCTTAATGGAGGATTAATACATATGTAATTACTATATCAATGGACATTACTTTGAGTAAATATAGTTTATAGTTCTAAGAGTGCAACTCTAGGTATTTAGTGGAATTACTCTAGAGTTAATAATTGTGTTATTTAATATAAAGAGTTTATATTAATTAACAAATATTATTGGAGCTTAGAACTATAGGTCCATCGGTCCCTCAGTTATCTTATATCACTATTTAATTTCCATGTTATAAGAATAAATATATAAATGATTAATCATTTATAAACACTCAAATGAATATATTGTTATTCAAAATATATAAATAGTTTTTATATTTTGAATTCAAAATAAAATATCTCATTAGATAAAATATTTTTAAGGGATTTGAATTAGATTTGAAGAATCTCATCAGATGAGATTTGATCTTCAAATTTAAAGTGGTTATGTAACAAACTATCAAATCTGATTTTTGAAATTTGACTAAAAGTAGATATGGAAAATCTGATCAAATTAGATTTGATCTACAGTTGACTTATAGTTTGTTTACTATTTAAAAGTAGATCTGAAAAATCTCATAAGATGAGATTATCTTGAAAAGTAGTTTTCATAAATATATTTTAAAAACTATTTTTAGATTATATGATTAATGTAACACCCGGCATTTTTGCCTATGTAATAATTCCCCGAATATGTAAGCGGAATTTCTCCAATATTAATGCAATGATTGTTTTTAATAATATTGTCGATGTGTTTAACCGAACGAGGGTGATTCGTGAGACCGAATCGATTAACTAAATAATGTTTTAGTTAAAAACCAATGGAAGGGCAAATTAGGAAGAAATTAAGGTTGGTGGGAGAAATCAAATGGATGATTGACACTTGGCAAACTTGTGGAAGAAGACAAGTCATGTATCCCATTTCCTTCTCTTCCTCCTACGTGAGACATTTCCCTCTCTGCTCTCTTTCATTTTTCCTCTCTGCTTCTCTCTTTCGATTGAAGAAAACCAACGCAAGGAGTTTCTTCCTTCTCTGATTTTCCTCCTGCTTTTCGGTCTAAGGTAATCATCTTAGATAGAAAACGATTTTAGTTTATTTATTTGCTAGTTTCGTGAGGTTTAGGGTTAATGTCCGTTTATGCATGCTATAGGTTCGTGAACCACGGTGCTCGTGCGTTCAAGCTTGCTGCATTTCGGACCACAGGTAAGTTCATGCATCTACGTTGGCCCTTAAGGCCCTACAACTCGGAGGTACTAGGTCTGGTTCGGGTAGATAGGTTTTAGGTTATGTTTTAAGTTAAACGTGTTTCCGTTATATTCTGTTTCCTGTTGTATTCATTCTGTCATCTGTGAATGTTAAGTTTAAGCATTTCACTTATTCATGCATACACGTTTCCTGTAAAATCATGCAAATGTTTTCAGCACCGGTTTTGAAGTAAGTAAGATAAAATCCTGTAAAGAAAATGTATGGTTAAGTGTGGACGAGGACTGGCATCCTGTCAAGTACTCCTGTTATGTCCTGAAAGTGGCATGTACATCCTGTTGCGCCAGTTCCTTCCCCCATTTATACCTTTCCTGACCAGTGAAACGCAATGTTAAGTAATGTAATGTTCACGTATTTCAAAAGTCCATGCATCACTGCATTGCATTTCATGTTCTTATTGAGCTCTAGGCTCATAGTTGAACTCCTGTTGTAGGTATGGATTTTCCAGATGAGGAGCTTGATCCTCAAACTGACGAGTTGATGTAGTTGGGGGAGGAGCTCACGGGATGGTTGCTGCAGCCAGACAAATCCTGTCCCGAGGTTTAAGTATTTAAAGTAAAGTCTATGTCTGTAAACCCTACTGGAATTCTGTGTTTGGTTTTTAAACTATGTTAGGATTCTGTATTTTTGGTTGTTGAAAACTCTGTAGGAAATTCTGTTGGATATAGATAATGTAAGGTATTCTGTTGGTTAAGCTTTCTCTTGTTAAAACCTCTGTATTCGACAGTTGAACTATGTTTTGAAGTATTCTGGAATTCGTTTGGAATATTTTCTGTTAGTCTGTGCATGGACAGCTTCTGGTTTTAGAGCTATCCATGTAGTGTGATTTTTCTTAAGTTTCTGTCATGTTAGAGCCATCCATGTAATTTGTTTTTCCTTAAAATTCCGTCGTGTTTTTCCCGATATGTTCAAAAATCATGTTTTGAATCGTTTTCTGAAGTTTGAAGTTTTCATACATTCTGTTTCCACAACTTTTGTTTTTATGTAATCATGTTAAAAGTTGCCAGTTTTGTCTTTTACATTTTTCATCTTCCGGTCACTGTTCACATTTTTCATCTTCCGGTTACTGTTCACAAATTTCATCTTCCGGTCACTGTTCACATTTTTCATCTTCCGGTCACTGTTCACATTTTTCATCTTCCGGTCACTGTTCACAAATTTCATCTTCCGGTCACTGTTCACAAATTTCATCTTCCGGTTACTGTTCACACTTTGCATCTTCCGGTCACTGTTCACGTTTTTATTCATTTCCAGTTTATGTTTATTTATTTTACTTTGATTTTATTTTATGTTATCCATTTTAAATGTCCATGAGTTTTAAAAAGTCGAAAAAAAAATAGTTGTCCCCGTTTTCTGCAAATGTCCCGGAGTGACGGCTCGGTTCTTGGATCCCGATCGGGTCCGGTTTTCGGGTCGTCACAGTAATGGTATCAGAGAGATAAGGTTTTAAAACCGATTCTGTGAAATTTCTGGTTGCGCAACCCGCCACGTGAGATCGCTCCACCAACTGTAAGTATTTAGATTACTGTAACTGTCCTGTTTATTTAAAATTAGGTTATTCTGTTATTCTTATAGGACTATCTTAGAAATGGTGAGAGGACATCAGGAAGAATCCAGTGAAAGCTCTCGGGCCATAGACCGATTGACAGAGCTGGTGGGGGTACAATCCCGCATGGTTGATCGAATGATGGCCAGAGAAGACGACAGAAACAATAACCATGGAAATATCAATCGTGATAATGCGCCGCGAGACAATAGTGGAGACAGATTCCGGCGACTTCAGCCACCCTCATTTGATGGGTTGTCTACAGACCCGACCCGTGCTAAAACCTGGATTCGAACTATGGAGAAGATGTTCAGTTATGCAGAAGTAGAAGATAACAAGAAGGTTACTTGTGCCACGTTCCATCTCACTGAAAGTGCTGGATTCTGGTGGGATGCAGTACAGTCGTCTACAATGGCATTGAGCTGGGAAGGGTTCAAGGGGATTTTCTACGATAAGTACTTTGACCGAGGAGTGAGAAAGGAGAAGTTACTTGAGTTTTCTCGGCTGCGACAGTATGGATCTGTGGCCGAGTATGTTCAGAAATTTGAGTCGCTATCCCGATATGCAACACACATGGTGGCCACTGATGAGAACAAGGTGCACCAGTTTATTCAAGGTTTAAAGATGGACCTTCTGCGAGGAATCACGACTGGAGGTTTTGATGAGGCACCATATGTGAAAGTGGTGGCCAAGGCTTATCAACTGGAGGCCTTAGAAATAAAGTCCCAGAGACAGAGAGAACCACCGAGAGGAATTATAAGAAATACTCCTCAACAACAACAACAAAAGATTCAGAATGTACATCCTCAACAGCAACAGAACAGGGGCATTAAAAGGCCCAATGAGACCCTTACTTACCAGGACAAAGGGAAGAGACCTATGGGAGCTCCTCAGCCTCCTGTCTGCCCACGTTGCCAGAAGAATCATACAGGAGACTGCAGGCTCTTTACTGGTCAATGTTTCCGGTGTGGTAAAGAAGGCCATCAAGTCCGGAATTGTCCGGTGCCTGACACAAGGCCGGTTGGTGCTATGCCTAGAGTGTTTGCAATGATGGAGGACGTCGATAATGCTGATCAGCACACAGCAATTACAGGTACAATATTAGTATGTAATGTGCCTGCTTATACCTTGTGGGACACGGGGGCCACACATTCGTTTGTGGCCATGGACTTTGTAGTTAGACAAAAATTTTGTAGTACGTCCTCAGATCAGCCCTACAGCGTTATGCTACCGTCCGGAGAGTTTATGCACTCTGAGCAGGTTGTACGGGGTGATATAGTGTCAGTGGGAGACCAGAAATTTTATGCCGATCTTATCGTCATCGGTATGAGAGGGTACGATGTCATTCTGGGGATGGACTGGCTATTTAGACATTATGCCACCATCAACTGTAGGTCCGGGCTTGTGTCATTTAAGCGCCCAAATGAAGTAGAATTCTCTTACCAGGCAGTACCGAAGAAACACCGTATGCCTGTGATATCTTCCTTGAAAGCTCAACGACTGATGAAGTCAGGATGCATCGCATTTCTTGCCCACGTTGTGGATGTTCAAAGGCAAAATGAGGTGGAACTTCAAAACATTCCGGTAGTCCGGGACTTCTTAGAGGTTTTCTTAGATGACTTACCGGGATTGCCACCTGATCGTGACATCGAGTTTGAAATCGATGTGTATCCTGGTGCGGAACCAGTATCGAAGAATCCGTACCGTATGGCACCAATTGAACTGAAGAAGTTGAAGGCTCAGTTGAAAGAATTAATGGACAAGGGTTTTGTGCGCCCTAGTTTCTCTCCGTGGGGTGCTCCCGTCTTGTTTGTCAAGAAGAAGGATGGGTCCCTACGGATGTGTATTGACTACCGTGAGCTGAACAAGTTGACTATCAAGAATAAGTACCCGTTGCCAAGAATTGACGATTTGTTTGATCAGCTACAGGGGGCTCGGGTATTTTCTAAGATTGACTTACGCTCCGGCTATTACCAGTTGAAGGTCAGAGCTGAGGATATTCCAAAGACTGCCTTCAGAACCCGGTACGGGCACTACGAGTTCTTGGTGATGTCGTTCGGGTTGACTAATGCTCCGGCAGCATTTATGGACCTAATGAACAGGATATTCCATGATGTCTTGGATAAATTTGTGATCGTTTTCATCGACGACATTCTGGTTTATTCCAGGAGTATGGCTGAGCATGAGAAACACTTGGCTATGGTACTGTCAATCCTAAAGCAACATCAATTATATGCCAAGCTGTCAAAGTGTGAGTTCTGGTTAAACAAGATTAATTTCTTGGGCCACGTGGTGTCTGCTGAAGGAGTATCTGTGGACCCGGCCAAGATTCAGGCTGTGAGGGATTGGCCCAGGCCGAGAAATGCAAGTGAAGTACGAAGCTTTATCGGGCTAGCTGGTTATTACAGGAAATTCATCAAGGGGTTTTCTGTGATCGCGAAGCCTATGACCAGCTTAACAAGGAAGGAAATCAAGTTCAAGTGGTCTGAAGCATGTGAGGAGAGCTTTCAGACACTTAAGCAGAAATTAACCACTGCTCCTCTGTTAGTATTGCCAGTTGAAGATGGCAAATTCAGCGTATACTGTGATGCGTCAAAGATTGGCCTGGGATGCGTATTGATGCAAGAGGGTAAAGTGGTAGCATACGCATCAAGACAGTTGAAGAACCATGAACAAAACTACCCTACTCACGACCTTGAGTTAGCGGCAGTTGTATTTGCGCTGAAAGTATGGAGACACCACCTATATGGACAGTCATGTGAGGTGTTTTCTGACCACAAGAGTTTGAAGTACCTCTTTACTCAGAAAGAGTTGAATATGAGACAAAGGCGGTGGTTAGAATTTGTGAAAGATTACGATGTTGAGATCAAATACCATCCTGGTAAAGCTAATGTGGTAGCTGATGCACTGAGCAGGATGCCAGCTACCATGCAACCAGTTATGTCGGCCGTATCAATGCCTTTGAGGACGGAGATACAGAAGTTCGATATGGAGATGGTTTCTGGGCTATCAGCCATACTAGCAGATTTGACGCTACGACCCACCGTCCTGGACCGAATTAAAGAAGCTCAGAAGACCAATTCAAAAGAGATGGCTGATATGGTGAGCAAAGTACCAATGGCTTCTTCCGATTTCAGTTATTCGGGAGATGGAGTTCTAAAGTTCAAAAACAGATGGTATGTTCCGAAAGACGAAGAGCTACGGAAGCACATCTTATCGGAAGCCCACTCATCTCCTTTCTCTGTGCATCCTGGAAGCACGAAGATGTACCAGGATTTGAAACTTCACTTCTGGTGGCCGAATATGAAGAATGAAGTGGCAAAATATGTGGAGTCTTGTATGATATGCCAACAGGTCAAAGCTGAACATCAACGACCAAGTGGAACGCTTCAACCTCTTCCGATTCCCGAATGGAAATGGGAGAACGTTACAATGGACTTCGTTGTTGGTCTGCCAAGAACAGTTAAAGGCCATAATAGCATTTGGGTCATAGTGGACAGATTAACGAAGTCGGCCCATTTTCTACCTGTGAAGACGACGTTCACCATGGATCAGTATGCCGAGCTGTATATTAGTGAGATTATTAAGCTGCATGGCATTCCTGTATCAATCGTCTCAGACCGTGATCCCAGATTCACTTCCAGATTTTGGAAAAGTTTGCAAAGCTCCTTGGGCACTAGATTGGACTTCAGCACGGCATTTCACCCACAGACGGATGGACAATCTGAGAGAACGATTCAGACATTGGAGGATATGCTAAGATCGTGCGTGCTGGAATTTCATGCTCCTTGGAGTAGATACCTGCCACTTGTGGAGTTTGCTTACAACAATAGCTACCAGGCTACGATCGGTATGGCTCCATATGAAGCACTTTATGGCAGGAAGTGTAGATCCCCATTATGTTGGGATGAAGTCGGAGAAACCAAGCTTATCGGCCCCGAAATACTGCAACAGATGTCTGGGGTAATAACGGCGATCAAGCAAAGAATCCAGGCTGCACAAAGTCGACAGAAGAGCTATGCAGACCATCGGAGAAGAGATTTAGAGTTTGCTGAAGGTGATGAAGTATTCTTGAAGGTGTCACCTTTCAAGGGCGTGATGAGGTTTGGAAAGAAAGGGAAGCTAAGCCCAAGGTTCATTGGCCCTTTTCCCATCTTGAAGCGTGTGGGAAGCGTGGCGTACAGACTACAGTTACCTGCGTCTATGGAAGGAGTACACAATGTTTTTCACGTGTCGATGCTGAGGAAATGTGTACGAGATCCAACTCAGATCGTGGAACATGTGGACTTTGATATAATGCCGACGCTGACATATGAAGAAAGGCCCATACAGATTCTGGATACCTCAGTCAAAGTATTGCGCAACAAGGTGGTCCCATTAGTGAAAGTTTTGTGGCGCAATCATAACGTGGAGGAAGCCACATGGGAAAGACAAGAAGATGTTAGAGCCCAATATCCGGACCTCTTTGCTTAGGTAAATTTTGGGGACAAAATTTCTGTTAAGGTGGGTGGAATGTAACACCTGGCATTTTTGCCTATGTAATAATTCCCCGAATATGTAAGCGGAATTTCTCCAATATTAATGCAATGATTGTTTTTAATAATATTGTCGATGTGTTTAACCGAACGAGGGTGATTCGTGAGACCGAATCGATAACTAAATAATGTTTTAGTTAAAAACCAATGGAAGGGCAAATTAGGAAGAAATTAAGGTTGGTGGGAGAAATCAAATGGATGATTGACACTTGGCAAACTTGTGGAAGAAGACAAGTCATGTATCCCATTTCCTTCTCTTCCTCCTACGTGAGACATTTCCCTCTCTGCTCTCTTTCATTTTTCCTCTCTGCTTCTCTCTTTCGATTGAAGAAAAACCAACGCAAGGAGTTTCTTCCTTCTCTGATTTTCCTCCTGCTTTTCGGTCTAAGGTAATCATCTTAGATAGAAAACGATTTTAGTTTATTTATTTGCTAGTTTCGTGAGGTTTAGGGTTAATGTCCGTTTATGCATGCTATAGGTTCGTGAACCACGGTGCTCGTGCGTTCAAGCTTGCTGCATTTCGGACCACAGGTAAGTTCATGCATCTACGTTGGCCCTTAAGGCCCTACAACTCGGAGGTACTAGGTCTGGTTCGGGTAGATAGGTTTTAGGTTATGTTTTAAGTTAAACGTGTTTCCGTTATATTCTGTTTCCTGTTGTATTCATTCTGTCATCTGTGAATGTTAAGTTTAAGCATTTCACTTATTCATGCATACACGTTTCCTGTAAAATCATGCAAATGTTTTCAGCACCGGTTTTGAAGTAAGTAAGATAAATCCTGTAAAGAAAATGTATGGTTAAGTGTGGACGAGGACTGGCATCCTGTCAAGTACTCCTGTTATGTCCTGAAAGTGGCATGTACATCCTGTTGCGCCAGTTCCTTCTCCCATTTATACTTCTCCTGTCCAGTGAAACGCAATGTTAAGTAATGTAATGTTCACGTATTTCAAAAGTCCATGCATCACTGCATTGCATTTCATGTTCTTATTGAGCTCTAGGCTCATAGTTGAACTCCTGTTGTAGGTATGGATTTTCCAGATGAGGAGCTTGATCCTCAAACTGACGAGTTGATGTAGTTGGGGGAGGAGCTCACGGGATGGTTGCTGCAGCCAGACAAATCCGGTCCCGAGGTTTAAGTATTTAAAGTAAAGTCTATGTCTGTAAACCCTACTGGAATTCTGTGTTTGGTTTTTAAACTATGTTAGGATTCTGTATTTTTGGTTGTTGAAAACTCTGTAGGAAATTCTGTTGGATATAGATAATGTAAGGTATTCTGTTGGTTAAGCTTCTCTTGTTAAAACCTCTGTATTCGACAGTTGAACTATGTTTGAAGTATTCTGGAATTCGTTTGGAATATTTTCTGTTAGTCTGTGCATGGACAGCTTCTGGTTTTAGAGCTATCCATGTAGTGTGATTTTTCTTAAGTTTCTGTCATGTTAGAGCCGTCCATGTAATTTGTTTTTCCTTAAAATTCCGTCGTGTTTTTCCCGATATGTTCAAAAATCATGTTTTGAATCGTTTTCTGAAGTTTGAAGTTTTCATACATTCTGTTTCCACAACTTTTGTTTTTATGTAATCATGTTAAAAGTTGCCAGCTTTGTCTTTTACATTTTTCATCTTCCGGTCACTGTTCACATTTTTCATCTTCCGGTTACTGTTCACAAATTTCATCTTCCGGTCACTGTTCACATTTTTCATCTTCCGGTCACTGTTCACATTTTTCATCTTCCGGTCACTGTTCACAAATTTCATCTTCCGGTCACTGTTCACAAATTTCATCTTCCGGTTACTGTTCACACTTTGCATCTTCCGGTCACTGTTCACGTTTTTATTCATTTCCAGTTTATGTTTATTTATTTTACTTTGATTTTATTTTATGTTATCCATTTTAAATGTCCATGAGTTTTAAAAAGTCGAAAAAAAAATAGTTGTCCCCGTTTTCTGCAAATGTCCCGGAGTGACGGCTCGGTTCTTGGATCCCGATCGGGTCCGGTTTTCGGGTCGTCACAATTAATCGATAAATTGATTTATTAGATAAATCAACTGCTAATCAAATTAGATTTGATTAGATAAGATTTATTTTCTAAAAATTAGTTTTTATTAAAATAAATCTGAAAAATTATATAATAGATCTATAAAATTGTCAAATGTGATTTGACAGAAAATAACAGAGAACGACTGAAAACAAATCCCTAGAGAAAAAGGTGTGACCTTTCCATATTCGATTTTAGAAAAACATTTTCTAAGATCGAAGAGAGCACGTCTCTCCAAAAATATAAGAGTGTATTGTTCTTGTAAGAGGGACGCCCACACGTCAGAAAATTTAAGTGTAAATATCTTCAAAGAAGACTCGACGATTTCAAAGTTTTCGGGTATAACACCTGATCTTGAGTTAAAGCTGTTAAGATCAGACGGGAGTACCTGAGTAAAAGCGTTGCTACATAAAGGTATCTTCTTTTATTATTTTACAATCTAAATTCTAATAATTTTTCTCAATGTAAATTGTTTACATTTTGAAAAATTACATATTTCTCAAAAATAATTTTTTTTTATACTAACAATTCAATTTATGATTTTTGGTGATTTTATGTGACAGCCCGAAACCGAACCCGATCGGGGTCCGGGATCGGAGCCGTCAATCCGGGGCAGTTAATAGAAAACGGTGACTATTTTTTTTTTTTTGAACATTAGACTTTTAAAACAAAACTGACTGGACTTTTAGAACTCCACAGAAATCGGAAATGAAATGAGATAAACTGAAGAAATTTAAATATAAACCAGATTTGAAAAATGCAATTGACAGGATGAGCTTTTAAAGTGATTCATAAACTTTTCGAAAGAAGGGAAAAACATTCCCTGTGTTCAGAAGCAAAACGAGGAAAAACACCGTGAACAGATTTACAATCGGAAGGAAGAACAAATAATAGAAGAAGGTGGTAAGGGCAGAAAACAGAATATAAAATCAGAAGACTGAGGCAGTGAGAATCAGTCTACATTAATGGCAGAGCAATAGCAGAAGACTATCGGAAGATTGGCGGAAGATGTGAGCTGACGTCAGACGGAAGATGCATATGCAAAGACAGAAGTAAGGGTGACGTCAATCGGTAGATGCTACTTCAAATGGAAAAAAACAGTTAACATAATCGGAATGTGTGATGACGCCAGCCAGAAGATGGATGACGTCACCAGAAGATGCAGACATTAAATGTAATCGGCAGAAGAAAAGAAACTGAAGACGAGTAAAACAGAGCAGAAGATATAGGCAGAACTCATCGTATGACGTCAGTCGGAAGATGTTCTGACGTCATCGGAAGATGAAGACAGGCAGATGAAAGCGGGATGTGTGATGACATCATCAGAAGATGTGATGACATCATCGGCAGATACAGGTAGTGAACGTAATCGGCAGAAGGTGATGACGTCAGCCAGAAGATGTTCTGACGTCATCGGAAGATAAAACCTAAGGCAGAAACACAGTTTGGCGGATAGACACAGACAAAATTCCTACCGGTTGATGTAATCGGAAGACATAGTTTTAAAGGCAGAATTTACAACTTTTGACAGGAAAGCATACAGACAGAGGGCATAAAGACAGAAGACTTAAACGTTTCAGATTCTCAACCCACGTCAAAACATGGTCCTCGAGCACAAGAGAAGGCCTGCAGGTTTCAGACCTTCATTACAAATGAAAGATTTCAAGAAAACAAACTCCATGGATAGCTCTAAAATTCGAGACCATCCATGCATGACCTGAAAAGGGAGAACTCAAGCAGTTCCAGAATGTTTTTAAAACATTTCAAGGCATTAATACAGAATATTTCAGGGGACAACTATCAACTGTCGACGGAGATTAAAACTTGGACATCAGAACTAATACATTATATATATATCCAATAGAATCTCCTACTAGAGTTTTTAAAACAAATACACCAGAATTTCAGAAAAGTTTCAGATATGAACATTTCTTAAAAGACTAAGACTTAAACCTTGGGACAGAAATTTGTGTCTGACTGCAACAACCACCCCGAGAGCTCGAGCCACCAGCCAGAACATATTATAAATGCAGTAAGAAAACTCAGTAAGAACATATTATAAATGCAGTGATGCAAAATGCTATGCATGCAGTTTTCAGAATACAGTGGCAGAACAGAACTTTACGTTACAGTGGCAGAGGGGTATAAGTGGGGCTTATAGGGGAACTGACAAATAGAGGGTGCACTATCAGGTACAGCAGTTTTCAGAGTCCCAGGGAGGGATAAAACCAGAGAGTACTTGCTAGGGACAATAAATTTTCAGATTCCCAGGGATGGATAAAACCAGAGGGCCAGTCTCCGTCCCGCACTTAACCGGTACATTTCAGTCAGATTTTTTTTTTATCTTGCTTAACTTCAAACCGTGTACAGAAAACAGTTTTGCATGAACTTTCAGAAAAATCGTGTATGCATGGACATTTACAGTGCTTACAGTTGATACAGCAGAGTACAAGAAGATAAAACAATAGAAACCTAAACAGAAACCACAGAACTTAACTCTAACCCTTCTACCCGAAACCAGACAACAGAGTGAAAAACCTAGTACCTCCGAGATGTAGGGCCTTAAGGGCCAGCCTACGGGTATGAACTTACCTGTTATCCTTGATGCAGTCAGCCGGAAAGTCTCGGAAATGCTCGAACCTGTACATGTACGTTCAGAAAATAAACAAACTGCAAATGCTAACAAATAAGTTAGAAGAGTCTGTTCCAAACTCATTCAAACCCTTAGAAAACAAACCGGTGTGTTTTCATCCAAAGACAGTGAGTTTTCTCCAAATACCATAACCCTAACTTCAGTAAAAACTCACGTTAAACTTGTCTAAACTTGTTAGCAATAAAAGATGCTTACCTTAGCGGGGAAACAGAAAGGAACCGAGGAGATCGAAGTAGCTTCGATGGTTGTTTTGTCGACAGGATGAGAGAATGTCGAGAAGAGAAATGGAGAGAGAGCAGAGAAGTGAAATGAAGAGGGTTTCACGCAGGAGGGAGAACTTAGCTTCTTCACCAGGTTGCCAGATGCCACTCAACCATTGACTATCTCCCACCAACCTTAATTTCTCCCCGATTTACCCTTCCATGCATTTTAACTTAGTGAAATGCTTAGTTAAACATTAGTTTGGTTTTCCAGCAAAACACATATTGCACTTATATTAAATTAATCCCGAGAAATGGTTCAGGAAATAATTACATACAAAAAGGCCGGGTGTTACATTTCACCCACCTTAACAGAAATTTTGTCCCCAAAATTTGCCTAAGCGAATAACTCTGGATATTGAGCTCTAACATCCTCTTGTCTTTCCCACGTGGCTTCCTCCACATTATGATTTTGCCATAAGACTTTCACCAATAGGACCACACGATTGCGTAACACTTTAAGTGACATATCCAATATCTGTATAGGCCTTTCTTCATATGTCAGCGTCGGCATGATATCAAAGTCCACCTGTTTCACGATCTGAGTTGGATCTCGCACACATTTTCTCAGCATCGAAACATGGAAGACATTGTGAACTCCATCCATTGATGCCGGCAACTGTAGTCCGTAAGTCATGTTTCCCACACGCTTCAGGATGGGAAAAAGGCCAATGAACCGTGGGCTGAGCTTTCCTTTCTTATCGAATCTCATTACGCCTTTGAAAGGTGACACTTTCAGGAATACCTCATCGCCCACAGCGAACTCTAAGTCTCTTCTTCTATTGTCCGCATAACTCTTCTGTCGACTCTGAGCAATCTTTATTCGTTGTTTGATAGCAGCTATCACCTCAGACATATGCTGTAATATCTCAGGGCCGATAAGTTTGGTTTCTCCGACCTCATCTCAACACAATGGGGATCTACACTTTTTGCCATATAGAGCTTCATAAGGAGCCATGCCAATTGTAGCCTGATAGCTATTGTTGTAGGCAAATTCCACGAGTGGCAAATATCTACTCCAAGGAGCATGAAATTCCAGCACGCACGACCTTAGCATATCCTCCAGTATTTGGATTGTTCTCTCAGATTGTCTGTCAGTCTGTGGATGAAATGCCGTGCTGAAATTCAACTTCGTACCCAAAGAGCTCTGCAAACTTTTCCAAAACCTGGAAGTGAATATGGGATCACGGTCTGAGACAATCGACACAGGAACGCCATGCAGTTTAATAATCTCGCTAATATACAGCTCTGCATACTGATCCATGGAGTACGTCGTCTTCACAGGTAGAAAGAGGGCCGACTTCGTCAATCTGTCCACTATGACCCAAATGCTATTATGGCCCTTAGCTGTTCTTGGTAGGCCAACAACAAAATCCATCGTTATATTCTCCCATTTCCATTCGGGGATCGGGAGAGGTTGAAGCGTTCCACTTGGTCGTTGATGTTCAACTTTGACCTGTTGACATATCATACAAGACTCCACATACTTGGCCACTTCATTCTTCATATTCGGCCACCAGAAGTGAAGTTTCAAGTCTTGATACATCTTCGTGCTTCCAGGATGTACAGAGAAAGAAGATGAATGGGCTTCCGACAAGATGTGCTTTCGTAGCTCTTCGTCTTTCGGAACATACCATCTGTTTTTCAACTTCAGAATTCATCCCCCGAATAACTGAAATCGGAAGAAGCCATTGGTACTTTGCTCACCATATCGGCCATCTCTTTTGAATTGGTCTTCTGGGCTTCCTTAATGCGGTCCAGGATGGAGGGCCGTAGTGTTAAGTCTGCTAGTATGGCCGATAGCCCAGAAACTATCTCCATATCGAACTTATGTATCTCTGTCCTCAAAGGCATAGATACGGACGACATTACTGGTTGCATAGTAGCTGGCATCCTGCTTAGCGCATCAGCCACCACATTAGCTTTACCCGGGTGGTATTTAATCTCAACGTCGTAGTCTTTCACAAATTCTAACCACCGTTTTTGTCTCATGTTTAGCTCTTTCTGGGTAAAGATGTATTTCAAACTCTTGTGATCAGAAAACACCTCACATGATTGTCCATATAGGTGGTGTCTCCATACCTTCAGCGCAAATACAACCGCCGCCAACTCAAGGTCATGAGTAGGGTAGTTTTGCTCATGGGTTTTCAATTGTCGGGATGTGTACGCCACTACTTTCCCTTCTTGCATTAATACACATCCCAAACCAATCTTGGAAGCATCACAGTATACGCTGAATTTGCCGTCTTCAACTGGCAATACTAATAGAGGAGCAGTGGTCAACTTTTGCTTAGGTGTCTGAAAACTCATCTCGCAAGCTTCAGACCACCTGAATTTGATATCCTTCCTCGTTAAGCTGGTCAAACAAATCATCGATTCTTGGCAAACGGTAGTCAATATACATCCGTAGGGACCCATCCTTCTTGACAAATAAGACGGGAGCACCCCACGGAGAGAAACTGGGCCGCACAAAACCCTTGCCCACCAACTCCTTCAGCTGAGCCTTCAATTCCTTCAGCTCAATTGGTGCCATACGGTACGGATTCTTTGATACTAGGTTCCGCACCTGGATATACGTCAATTTCAAACTCATTTTCGCGATCAGGTGGCAATCCCAGTAAGTCATCTAAGAAAACCTCAGAGAAGTCCCGGACTACTGGAATGTTTTGAAGTTCCACCTCATTTTGCCTTTGAACATCCACAACGTGGGCAAGAAATCCGATGCATCCTGACCTCATTAGCCGTTGAGCTTTCAGGGAAGATATAACAGGCATACGGTGTTTCTTCGGTACTGCCTGATAAGAGAATTCTACTTCATTTGGGCGTTTAAATGACACTAGCCCGGACCTACAGTTGATGGTGGCATGATGTCTAAACAGCCAGTCCATCCCCAGAATGACATCGTACCCTTTCATACCGATGACGATAAGGTTGGCGTACAACTTCTGGTCTTCTACTGTCACTATATCACCCCGTACCACCTGCTCGGAGTGCATAAACTCTCCGGACGGTAGCATAATGCTATAGGGCTGGTCTGAAGACATACAATTAACATTCTGTCTAACTACGAAGTCCCCTGCCACAAACGAATGTGTGGCCCCCGTGTCCCACAAGGTATAAGCAGGCAAATCACATATTACAATTGTACCTGTAATTGCTGTATGCAGATCAGCATTATCAACGTCCTCCATCATTGCAAACACTCTCGGTATGGCCTGACCTGCTCTGGTGTCGAGCATTGGGCAATCCCGAACAAGATAGCCTACTTTTCCGCATCGAAAACACTGGCTGGTAGCAAGTCTTCATTCTCCTCTGTGAGGCTTCTGGCACCGCGGGCATACTGAAAGTTGAGGAGCCTCCATTGGTCTCTTTCCTTCGTCTTGATAAAGGATGGCTTCATTGGGCCTCTTAATGCCCTTGTTTTGTTGCTGTTGAGGTTGTAAATTCTGACCTCTTTGTTGTTGTTGTTGCTGTTGAGGAACACTTCGAATAATATCTCTTGGTGAATCTCTTTGTCTCTGGGACTTTATTTCTAAGGCCTCCAACTGATAGGCCTTGGCCACCACCTTCACGTACGGTGCCTCATCGAATCCTCAGGTTGTGATCCCTCGCAGAAGGTCCATCTTTAACCCTTGAATGAATTGGTGCACCTTGTTCTCATCGGTGGCCACCATATGTGTTGCATATCGGGACAGTGACTCGAATTTCTGAACATATTCAGCCACTGACCCATATTGTCGCAGCCGAGAGAATTCAAGCAACTTTTCCTTCCTCACTCCCCGGTCAAAGTACTTCTCGTAGAAAATTTTTGTGAATCCTTCCCAGCTTAATGCCACTGTAGTTAACTGCACTGTGTCCCACCAAAATCCCGCACTTTTGGTGAGATAGAACGTGGCGCAAATAACTTTCTTATTGTCTTCTACTTCTGCATATCCAAACATTTTTCTCCATTGTTCGAATCCAAGTTTCAGCACGGGTCGGGTCTGTAGACAGTCCATCAAATGAAGGCGGTTGGAGTCGCCGGAATCTGTCTCCACTGTTGTCTCGCGGCGCATTATCACGATTGTTAATCCCATGGTTATTGTTTCTATCATCTTCTCTGGCCATCATGCGCTCAACCATGCGTGACTGTGCACCCACCAGTTCGGTTAGTCGGTCAATGGCTCGAGAGCTTTCGCTTGACTCTTCTTGATGTCCTCTCACCATTTCTAATAAACCCTATAAACAGAATAACCTAATTTAATAAACAGAACTCTTACAGAAATTTCTAAACACTTACAGTTGGTGGAGCGATCTCACGTGGCGGGTTGCGCAGTCAGACATTTCACAGAATCGGTTTTAAAACCTTGTCTCTCTGATACCACAACTGTGACAGCCCAAAACCGAACCCGATCGGGGTCCGAGATCGGAGCTGTCAATCCGGGGCAGTTAACAGAAAACGGTGACTATTTTTTTTTTTTTTGAACATTAGACTTTTAAAACAAAACCGACTGGACTTTTAGAACTCCACAGAAATCGGAAATGAAATGAGATAAACTAAAGAAATTTAAATATAAACCAAATTTGAAAAATGCAATTGACAGGATGAGCTTTTAAAGTGACTCATAAACTTTTCGGAAGAAGGGAAAAACATTCATTGTGTTCGAAAGCAAAACAGAAAAACACCGTGAACAGATTTACAATCGGAAGGAAGAACAAATAATAGAAGAAGGTGGTAAGGGCAGAAAATAGAATATAAAATCAGAAGACTGAGGCAGCGAGAATCAGTCTACATTAATGGCAGAGCAATAGCGGAAGACTATCAGAAGATTGGCGGAAGATGTGAGCAGACGTCAGACGGAAGACGCATATGCAAAGACAGAAGTAAGGGTGACGTCAATCGCTAGATGCTACTTCAAATGGAAAAAAATAGTTAACATAATCGGAATGTGTGATGACGCCAGCCGGAAGATGGATGACGTCACCGGAAGATGCAGACATTAAATGTAATCGGCAGAAGAAAAGAAACTGAAGACGAGTAAAACTGAGTGGAAGATATAGGCAGAACTCATCGTATGACGTCAGTCGGAAGATGTTCTGACGTCATCGGAAGATAAGGCAGGCAGATGAAAGCGGGATGTGTGATGACGTCATCAGAAGATGTGATGACGTCATCAGTAGATACAGGTAGTGAACGTAATCGGCAGAAGGTGATGACGTCAATCGGAAGATGTTCTGACGTCATCGGAAGATGAAAACCTAAGGCAGAAACACTGTTTGGCGGTAGATACAGGCAAAATTCCTACCGGTAGATGTAATCGGAAGACATAGTTTTAAAGGCAGAATTTACAACTTTTGACAGGAAAGCATACAGACAGAGGGCATAGAGACAGAAGACTTAAACATTTCAGATTCTCAACCCACGTCAAAACATGGTCCTCGAGCACAAGAGAAGGCCTGCAAGTTTCAGACTTTCATTACAAATGACAGATTTCAAGAAAACAAATTGCATGGATAGCTCTAAAATTCGAGACCATCCATGCATGACCTGAAAAGGGAGAACTCAAGCAGTTCCAGAATGTTTTCAAAACATTTCAAGGCATTAATACAGAATATTTCAGGAGACAACTATCAACTATCGACGGAGATTAAAACTTGGACATCAGAACTGATACATTATATATATATCCAACAGAATCTCCTGCAGAGTTTTTAAAACAAATACACCAGAATTTCAGAAAAGTTTCAGATATGAACATTTCTTAAAAGACTAAGACTTAAACCTCGGGACAGAAAATTGTGTCTGACTGCAACAACCACCCCGAGAGCTCGAGCCACCAGCCATCTAGTCATCAGATTGAGGCACAAAGTCCTCATTTTCAGGTTCAGTACCTACATCAGGGAGTTCACCTATGAGTCTAAAACTCAGTAAGAACATATTATAAATGCAGTGATGCAAAATGCTATGCATGCAGTTTTCAGAATACAGTGGCAGAACAGAACTTTACGTTACAGTGGCAGAGGGGTATAAGTGGGGCTTATAGGGGAACTGGCAAACAGAGGGTGCACTATCAGGCACAGTAGTTTTCAGAGTCTCAGGGAGGGATAAAACCAGAGGGTCCTTGCTAGGGACAATAAATTTTCAGTCAGATTTTTTTTTTTATCTTGCTTAACTTCAAACCGTATACAGAAAACAGTTTTGCATGAACTTTCAGAAAAATCGTGTATGCATGGACATTTACAGTGCTTACAGTTGATACAGCAGAGTACAAGAAGATAAAACAACAGAAATCACAGAACTTAACTCTAACCCTTCTACCCAAAACCAGACAACAGAGTGAAAAACCTAGTACCTCCGAGATGTAGGGCCTTAAGGGCTAGCCTACGGGTATGAACTTACCTGTTATCCTTGATGCAGTCAGCCGGAAAGTTTCGGAAATGCTCGAACCTGTACATGTACGTTCAGAAAATAAACAAACTGCAAATGCTAACAAATAAGTTAGAAGAGTCTGTTCCAAACTCATTCAAACCCTTAGAAAACAAACCGGTGTGTTTTCATCCAAAGACAGTGAGTTTTCTCAAAACTTAAATTAAAACTTAATAAAACAATCAGCCAAAAGCAGAGACAAAAGGGACAATTGTCCCAAGAAAAATATAGGGGCGATCGATCGCCCATTTCAGGCGATCGATGGCCAACATAGAAAATGGAGGTGCGATCAATCGCCCCTCACAGCAGCGATCGATCGCCACACTCTCTGGAAGAAATCCAGAGAGTGGCGATCACCCCGCCGATCGATGGCGATCGATCGGCAGGTCCTCTGCCTCCTCTCTCTTTTTCTTTTCTTCTTCTTTCTTTCTTTTCCCTGCGTACACAATTCTCCTTACCACATATACACACTAAACATTACAATAAACATCAACATTAACTCACTCATAAGCCCATCCATTTCCCACTTTGCCAATCACCCAAAATGAACGACTCAAAACACGTTTAAAAACATAAACCGATTTCATAAAAACAAACCGCGTGGATCCGTTTAAAAGCTTAACATTGCCCCCTGTTTTAAACCAAGCAGTTTATAAAATAGTTTCCAAAACGTTTAAAAACATCAAAACATAAACCTATCAACTATCCAGAACCAAACATCCTAAAATGATTATAACTGTACAATAATCCACTATTGACCTATTACGCCCAAAAAAACTCAAAATACCTAACTGTTACCCCCACGGGTCAAAATACGTGTCGACTCCCCATGCACACCACCACAGCTGTTCTTCTTCAACCATTCTGTACATCGGGTGGAGTAATGTCGTCCTCACCTGTTTCGAAATCACCTACACCATACAGACAATCTATGAGCTAAAGGCTCAGTAAGTTTCGTAAATGTAAATGCATGCTGTGCAAATGAGTTTCAGAAATCATGTAACATTTTCTTATCTCTACATAGGTTGTCACCGAGATCTCAACCCGCTAAATGGAGAGGGCACGTCCGGCGGTTGGACAACCCTTTCCACCTAGCGGAGGGGGGTACATGCTTGCAACACACATAGCCATGCCTGAGCCCCATCTCGCATGACCATAAACATACATGGGTTCTTATTAGATGCAGTATTGTGACCGACCCTTCTCAGCCTTCACAATAGGTCAATAGCCCCCTTTCAGGCCACATCGCCATTTTCTTTAAAACATAGTGCGGAAATTCATTTTCTATGCGTAATTTAAAATTGTGATGCATGGACAATTACGTGCTTAAAGTAAACACGCATCATACATACCATCGAGACAATAAAAGCGATTAAAAGTATATCCTATAAAAGAACTAATCCAAACTACCCAACTAAAACATTTAAACAATCAAAACTCCGATGATCCTCGATGCGACTTCGACGTATGGTGAGGCCAATCGGCCAGAGTAAGTCACGAGAACTTACCTCGTGCGCGTTGAACTTCAAGCTCCGTCCACGAGCGTTGTTTACCTAAGGCAAATTCACAATATAATCCTTAAAACGCGTTTAAACCTTAAACGTCCAAATTAACAAAATCCTTAATTAAGGAAATTTCTAAAATTCTAACTTAACTAATCGAGGCATTTTTAATAAACAATTTATGCTCGATATCTCGAAACTACCATTAACGAGTTTTTCCAAAAACCCAAAATTTCTCAAACTTTAACACTTCTCACAAATCGACTTAACTTCGTCCAATAACGTTCAATACGTTCATTACATCCACAACTACGGTAAACCTATCGATTTCAAACCATAAATCGCGTTTTTAACGAAACTCTAAACGAAACCCTAATCGTTAAACGAATCAAAAACTACGAATAAACTTTCCAAAATCGTAGAACCTTACCTAGAATGTCATTTGGAGTAGAAAACACGAAGAAAACGAGACGATCGGAGGACGAATCATCTACGGAGAGGAGAAGGCCGTAAGAGGAGAAAGAAATTTTCGACGAGAGAGGGAGAGCTTCAGGTTCATGAAGAGAGAAAATGAGGAAGAAAGAGAGATGTGTAATTTTTATAAAAATTGACCTTGAAAATTACCATTTTGCCCTTCCTTTGATTTTCTATTTGTTTCGTCCTTTGTTTCATTAATTAGCTGACGAGTCGGTTTCTCCAAATTTTCTTATTTCGCCAATAACTCCAACTTATTACTAGGGTTCAATTAAAACTGTCTGTTTGCAAATCGGATCTCGTTTACTATTTTTACCAAAACGATCTTTAAATTACGAGAAACATAATTCTCGTAAAATTAGCGTTAAACTCCTAAAATTCTCAAAATTTTCTCAAAATCCATATTAGTTATTAGGATTGTAATAACGCTTTCTTTTCACCAAACCGACTTAATTTGACATAATTTACAAAAATGCCATTATATATATAATTACAAAATCCCGTAAAAGAATCGAGTGTTACAAACGAGTTTTTCCAAAAACCCCTAAAATTCTCGAACCCTAAAATTTCTCATAAATCAATTTAACTTCGTCCAATAACGCTCAATACCTCCATTACATTCACAACTACGGTAAACCTATCGATTTCATACCCTAAATCACGTTTTTAACAAAAACCCTAAACGAACCCTAATCGCTTAAACTCTAGAAATCAAAGTAAACCTTCCAAAAACCATAGAATCGTACCTAGGGTCGGGATTTGAGGAGGAAACGTGAAGAACGAAGGTTGATCGGAGAAGCGTTGGTGAAGGATCTTGAAGAGCCGTCGCCTGGAGAGGAAAAATCGCCAGAGAGAAGAAGATTTTTGGGAGAAAAGTTAAGTGTCGAGGGAGAGAGAGATTTGTGGCAATTTTAATAACATTTAACCAATCAAAATGACCATTTTGCCCTTCAGCCAAATTTTCTATTAGTTTCATCATTTATTCCGTTATTTAGCTAACGATTCGATTTTCTCAATTTCCTTACTTTGCCCATAAATCCAATATATCACTAAGGTTCTATTAAAACTGTCTGTTCGTAAAACGGACTTTGTTTACTATTTTTACCACAATGTCATTTATATTACGAGAAACACAAAACTCGTAATAACGCTTTTTGTTAACAAAACAGACTTAATCTGACATATTTACAAAAATGCCTTTAATATTTTGGAATATTAAAATCCCGATAAAATCGGGTGTTACATTCCATCCACCTTATTTAAATTTTGTCCTCAAAATTTGATCATACAAACAACTTAGGATACTTAGACATCATATCCTGCTATCTTTCCCAAGTAGCCTCTTCCACGCCATGGCTCCGCCATAAGACTTTGACTAGCGGAATCTCCGTGTTGCGTAACACCTTGATGGAAGATTCTAGAATACGTACTGGCTTCTCCACATAAGTCAAGATAGGCTGTACCTCGATCTCTCTTGCCTCCACGATATGCGATGGATTGGGCAGACACTTCCGTAGCATAGACACGTGAAATACATTGTGGATACCTTCCATTGAAGCCGGAAGCTGCAGTCGATACGCCATCTTCCCGATCTTCTTCAAAATAGGAAAGTGCCCCACATAACGAGCGTTCAACTTGCCTCTCCTTCCGAATCTCATAACACCTTTAAATGGAGAAATCTTCAAATATACTTCGTCTCCTTCTTCGAACTCTAATTCCCTCTGTCTAGTGTCTGCATAGCTCTTCTGTCGGCTCTGAGCTATCTCGATATGTTGTCTGATAACGGCAATCTTCTCTGCCGTTTACTGTAGAATCTCAGGACCAACAATACTAGCTTCACCAACCTCGTCCCAATATAACGGAGATCTACACTTTCGACCATACAATGCCTCGTACAGAGCCATACCGATGGTAGCCTGGAAGCTATTGTTGTAAAAGAACTCGATCAGTGGCAAGTACCTGCTCCACGATCCCTGAAATTCCAACACACAAGCTCTGAGCATATCCTCCAGAATCTGATTCGTTCATTCTATCTGACCATCAGTCTGAGAATGAAAGGCCGTGCTGAAATTTAGCTGAGTTCCCATAGCTTTGTGCAGACTCTTCCAGAACTTCGACGTAAATCTCGGATCTCGATCTGAGACAATCAAAACTGGTACTCCATGCAGTCTAACAATATCTTGCACATAAAACTCGGCGAGCTGATCCATAGAAGATATCATCTTCACAGATAAGAAGTGAGCCAACTTAGTCAATCGGTCCACAATCACCCAGATGCCGTCGTGCCTTTTTATCATCCTCGGGAGCCCCACAATAAAATCCATGGAGATCTGCTCCCATTCTACTCCGGAATCGGCAGTGGCTGTAATGTCCCGGCCGGCATCTGGTGTTCTGCCTTTACCTTTTGACAAACTAAACAGGTTTCCACGTACTTGGCAACTTCTCTCTTCATGTTCGGCCACCATAAGTGTTGCTTTAAATCTCTGTACATTTTAGTGCTTCCTGGATGCACAGAGTATGTAATACCCGACAGTACGGAATGCTAATATTTTAATGTAAATGGCATTTTTGGTAAATATGTCCAATCAAGTCGGTTTGTAAAAAGAAAGCATCATTATGATCCTAATAATTAATAAGGATTTTAAGAATATTTTGGAAATTTTAGGAATTGTAACGCTAATTTTACGAGAATTACGTTTATCATAATATAAAGGATACTTTGGTAAAAATAGTAAACAAGGTCCGAATTTTGAACGGACAGTTTTAATAGGACCCTTATAATAAGTTGAAGTTATTGGTAAATTAAGGAAATTTGGAGAAGCCGAATCGTTAGGCAAATGACGAAACAAGAGACGAAACTAATATAAAAATAATAGAAGGGCAAAATGGTAATTTGCCAAACAAAAATTTTAATTAAAAACAATCTTCTTCTTCCTCCTTTACCATTTCACGCCAGAGCTCTCTCCTTTGCGATTCTCTCTCTGCCCTCGACGGTTCCTCAACATTCCGACGCCGATTTCTTTCTGTTCGGCTTCCGATCCTTCACCTCTTCTCCTCCAAACTCGATTCTAGGTAAGAATCTATGGTTTTAGAAAGTCTATTCATAGTTTTTACGAAGTTTAAACGATTACGTTTCGTTTAGGGTTTTCGCAAAATAGTTGAGTAATGCTAGAAATAGCTAGAGTAGCCCTATTTATAACCTTAGTGAACGTATTAAATGACATTGGAAGTAATTGGGCGAATTAATGGACGTTGAGGTGAATTTTGGGTTGTTGGAAAAACTTAGAAATCTCATTAATGGAGTTTTATGAATAACGAGCTCAAGGTGCTCGATAAAATGTTTCAAAGAGCTAAGTTAGAGCTTTAGGAGAATTTCGTTAGTTAAGTTTTATTAACTTGGACGGTTAGTAGCTTGAACTCATTTTAATATCGATGGTTGTAAATTGCCGTAGGTAAACAACGCTCGTGGACGGAGCAAGAGTTGCAACGGACTTGAGGTAAGTTCTCGTGATCTTCTCTGGCCGATTGGCCTACACCGTACGTCGAAGTCGTCTCTAGGAGTTTTGGTGACGTGTTTGTTTAATTTGCTTTTTTGGGGTAGTTAGGTTTAGTTTTGTTTTATAGTTTATGTTTCTATAGTCTTGATGGTATGCTGTATGTTTAAATTATGCCATTAACTGTTCACGCATCACAGTTTTAAATTATGCATAGAAAATGAATTTTCGCATAATGTTTTAAAGAAATGGCGATGCGGCCCGGAGGGGGGCTATTGATCTATTGTGTAGGCACAAAGGGGTCTGTCATAATACCGCATCTAATATGTACTCATATAGTTATAGGTCATGCGAGATGGGGCTCAGGCACGGCTGTATGTGTTGTAAGCGTGTACCCCCCTACTCTAGTTGGAAAGGGTAGTCCGACCGCTGGATGTGCCCTCTCCGGTTAGGGGGTTGAGATCTCGGTGACAACCAGAGTAAAGATAATGAAAATGATGCATGTTTTATGAACTCATACGCACAGCATGCATGACATTTACATAGAGCTTGCTGAGATTTTTATCTCATAGGTGTCTGTATGGTGTAGGTGACTACGAGGAGACAGGTGAGGACGGCGTTCCTCCTCCTGAAGTTTAAGTCCAGTTGATGAAAGATGGTCGCGGGAGTGTGATAGTGCAGTCGAGGCGCGTTTTGACCCGTGGGGACGTGTCTATGTGTTTTGGAAGGTATTGGGACGTTATGGGTTAATGATGGATTAGTTAGATAATGTTGTATATAAACATTTTAGGGTGCTTGGTTCTGGATAGACGGTAGATTTATATTTTGAGGTTTTAAACGTTTTTAAAAACTTGTTTATAAAATGCTATTGTAATGTTTTATTTGAATTTTTAGTGATTTAAAACAGGAGGAAATGTATAGTTGTCGAACGTATCCACGCGATTCGTTTTTATGAAAATGTATTTCGTTTTAATTATATCTCGAGTCGGTTTTGAGTGAGAATATGTAGGATGTATGAGTGTCGAGAGATTAATTGTTAATGGTGAGGTAAGTAGAATTTGTGTTGAGAAATTGTTAAGATGTGTTAGAAGTATGGTATGCAGGGAAAAATAAAGAGGAAAGGAGAAGAGAGGGAGCCGAGCTCTCTGGAAGAAATTCCAGAGAGTTGGGCGATCGATCGCCAGGGGGGGCGATCGATCGCCCCTCTTGGTTGCGCTCTGGAAGAAATTCCAGAGCACATGCCTAGCGATCGCCAGGCAATGGCGATCGCTGGGCATGAGATGATCGCCCAGGGGCAATCCGCCTGGCGAGGGATCGCCAGTGTGTGATCGCCATGGGGCGATCGATCGCCGATTTTGGGCGATCGATCGCCCCTCAAATTTTTGGGACAAATGTCCCTTCTGCCCTGTTTTTGTCTTGTTTCGCTGGCCGATCGTTTTTAATGGTTTTTAATGGTTTTAAATAATTGTTTTAAGTTTTATTTAAATTGTTTTAAAGTTTTGTTAATGGTTTATAAACTCAGACTTCGATCCCGATTTAAAAAGTTTTAATTCTGCTCACACGTACGAGATTTATTTATGATATAAAGATAAAAAAAAATAGTACGAGAAAATCGGGTACAGTATTAGGGTTGTCACAGAGTATGTTGAAGAATGCGCCTCGGCTAATATTTCTCTCCTTAGCTCCTCGTCATTAGACACGTACCACCTATGTCTGAACTTCAGAATACCATCATCTGACAAGTTAAAATTAGACAAGTCTCCAGATGTCATGTTCAATCGATGCTCCTCACACTCCATATCTTTCTGCTGAGCTTCACGTTTCTTATCCAGAATAGTCGGCCTGAGAGAAATGTTGGTGAGCATACTGGACAAATCTGCCACAATCTCCACATCAAACTTCTCAATCTCAGACCTCAACGTAACCGACATTGCTGCAAGTGAAGGCTGACTCGCATAGGCATTCGGCTCAAAGCATCGGCGACCTTGTTCGGCTTTCCCGGGTGGTATTTAATCTCAAACTCATAGTCTTTCACAAACTCTAGCCACCTTCTCTATCGCATGTTTAGCTCCTTTTACGTAAACAAATACTTCAAGCTCTTGTGGTCTGAATATATTTCGCACTGCTGCCCATATAAACAATGTCTCCAAATATACAGTGCGAAAACCACGGCTGTAACGACCCCGGCCAGGAGCAGTCACGTGTTCATATTCTTTCATTAATCGTTTGCTTGACTTTTACTATTATTACATTCACTTACTATCTCTCAACAGACTTTCACATTTTACATATACTTTTTTTTCTTAAACTGGTAATAGAAACGCAGAACCATTAAGGAAGACGAACCCTCTCGTGCCCGACTTCCCACGCCTCGTCGGCTCAACCTTCACAGAGTCGAGCGACTAGACTCGGTCATTGGCTTCTTGACAATTTCGGGAAAAGAGGAGGTGCCCTCAATTCTCTTAACATAATACCACATGGGTTTTGCATGGGTTGCATGCATTGACAACCCTCAGTAATTTAGTCGTCCGGTCATCACGTGCATTACGCGTGACTCGCTTAACATCGCCTAAAAGAAGACATCTTCCGGTGGGCACGTGGGCCTCGCGTGCTAAATTAAAATACCATCCGGTCGCTAAACGACAAAACACACTTTACATCTTCCGGTCGCTAATCGACAAAACACATTTTACATCTTCCGGTCGCTAATCGACAAAACACATTTTACATCTTCCGGTGACGTCATCCGGAAGACTAAACCATCAAACAACTACCCTTCGGCATCTGCCGATGACGTCAGCCGGAAGACTAAACCATCAAACAATTAACCTTCGGCATCTGCCGATGACGTCAACCGGAAGACTAAACCATCAACAACTATTCTTTCGGCATCTGCCGATGACGTCAGCCGGAAGACTAAACCATCAACAACTATTCTTTCGGCATCTGCCGATGACGTCAGCCGGAAGACTACCTCTTCCAGCTTCCGTCTTACGGTAGAGAACTCTAAATCATCAAATGACTCCTTCCAACAGAAAGAAAACACAACTCATTCAAGATGCATATAGCGGAAGACTTAAGCAACAGATCATTTATAAATCTATATAATCATTCCCTGACTCAGTGATCCACCAGACATTTTCAAAGCTCAACGTTTTAAAATAATCTCATCCTACTTAAGCTACCATATCCTTTAACATACTGTAACATAAGAGTCTTAACCAGGGGTCATAAATCGCCTCTCCAGTCCTGCACTGTCACCTTGAGCATCCTCCAGCAACCAGCCTTAAGCATCCTCTTTGAACATAACATCCTCACCTGAACCTTCTTCACCTACACCATAAGGTTTAACTATAAGCCTAATGCTTAGTAAGGAATGCATGCTGACAGATATACATGAGTACACAATTTAAAGAGACATAATCTATAAACCATTCTTCATTCATGTTCATCTTTATCATTTACATAACATGTATTAAGGCAGGGAACGAGGGAGGAAGACAGGGGTACATAGTCATTTGCCTATCGCGGCAGTCGTACATAATCATTTGCCTATCGCGGCAATCATGATACATCACTCGGCCTCCCCAGTGGGAGAATTCGCGAGCCATACATATCATTAACTCGGCCTCCACCAGTGGAAGAATTCGCGACCCATACATATCATTATCTCGGCCTCCACCAGTGGGAAAATTCGCGAGTCATACTTAACATAGTCTTTTCCCCCCGTTCTGCACTTAATCATGGTTACATTTACTTTTCATGTTCTCAACTTAATCATAAACGTGGACATAATACACAGACATGAGGTTCATAGAGAAAAGTCTTACCATAATGGCAAGTAAAACATCCTGTAACTTACATTTACTTACACAAATACTTCATATCATGGAAAATAGATAGTTGTAGTCAACAGACAAACATCACAGTGATTTCCTAATACCCTTGCAGTGTAGGGCCCTAGTGGCCGGAAATCTTAATACATTCACTTACCTGGATTCCTTAGCAATCCGAACTTCCTCTCTTTAACTTCTTCACCTAAAACATGTACATTACAGTAGTTAAAACAAAGTCCTAGTAGTCCTAATCATAAACAATCCTAGGATCTAATAGCTAAAGTCATTCCGATTCCTCTGCTTGACACACTGCAGTCTGAAATCCGAAACTAGGTGGACAGGTTTTACCATTGATTAAATCCGAGTTGGTTACTTAAAATGTTCAGAATCGATTCGGGATGACATTTCTACTCTCAGATTTTAAAAGGTCTTAAACTACTCGGCCACTGCTAAAAAAATCCGAACTCAGTGCCGAGCTGAAAATAGAGCTCTATTTACGAATGAATGACTACATTGTCCATTTCATACCTCGGGTGTAGATTTGCAGAGAAGAGCAAGCTTGAAACCAGCCGTCGGTAAAGGGAAGTTCTGGTAGCCGAGAGCAAGAACTTGGGAAAGAAGGAATCGCCGAGAGGGAATGTCGGCTACAGTGGCAATAAATGAGATTTAAGGTTTCCATTTCCTATTTATACTTAATCCATCAATTCTAATTACAAAACTGCCACCTAACCTAGTTTTACTCAACTTGTAATAAATTTGTATTAACACTAAATTTTAAATCATAAAGGTTAAATAAGAGGGTGACAATGAAAATGGTCAGAAAATCACCTGGCCGAAATGTCGGGTGTTACAACGGCTGCTAACTCCAGGTCATGTGTAGGATAGTTCTGCTCATACGGCTTCAACTGCCGAGAGGCATAGGCAATAACTCTACCTTCCTACATCAACACACAACCAAGTCCAACTCCAGACGCATCACAATAAATACTGAATTTATCACCTTCAACAGGCAACATTAGCACTGGAGCTGTGGTCAACTTCTGCTTCAATTCTATAAAACTCCCGTCACAAGCAGCCGACCATATAAACTTCTCATTCTTCCGAGTCAAGCGTGAGAGAGGAACTGCAATCTTCAAGAATCCCTCTATGAACTTCTGATAATAGCCAGCCAACCCTAGAAATCCACGTACCTCATGCACGTTTTTTGGCCGTGGCTAATCTCTGACCACCTAAATTTTACTCAGATCCACAGAAACTCCTTCCTGTGATATGATATGGCCAAGAAAACCGACCTTGTCCCGCTAGAACTCACACTTAGAAAACTTTGGATATAGATGGTGTTGACTCAGAACAAAAGAACTGAACGTATCAAGCAAAATAGGTTGACTGTTACATGACTTGTGGTTAGAATCTAAGTTATCCATTTTACCTTCAAGGTTTAACTTGAAGTGATGAGAACAACGTGTATTGAGGACCCTATAACCTTCATGGACGCGTAATTAAGACTTAGTAATGCGCTTGATAAAGTACAAGAAAGTACACTTCAATCTCTGACCACCTAAATTTTACTCAGATCCACAGAAACTCCTTCCTGTGATATGATATGGCCAAGAAAACCGACCTTGTCCCGCTAAAACTCACACTTAGAAAACTTTGGATATAGACGGTGTTGACTCAGAACAAAAGAACTGAACGTATCAAGCAAAATAGGTTGACTGTTACATGACTTGTGGTTAGAATCTAAGTTATCCATTTCACCTTCAATGTTTAACTTGAAGTGATGAGAACGACGTGTACAGAGAACCCAATAACCTTTATGGATGTATAATTAAGACTTAGTAATGCGTTTTATGAAGTATAAGAAAGTTCACTTTAATCGATTCGTTTCAAAACAACTGAACGTATCAAGCAAAATTGTAACGCCCGAGTTTTCTAAACTCAGTTCGTTACACATAACACAGAACAGGACTAAGAAAAATTTGACTAATTTCTAAAAAAAAACTTCGCTCAAAAATCAAAATTTTGACATTTGCCAAAGCCTCAAAATTTTAAAACTAGCAGCGGAATATTTTTTTTTATTTTAACGAAAATAGAGTTTAACAAACTGTAAAACAATTTTAAAAGAATCGGTTAAGATATTGAGAAATAATTCGGACAGAAGAGATGAAATCTTAAGTATGAAATGCTTGAAGATCATAAAGGTCAACCACATCATCCGCTGATCAAAGTCAACGAAAATGGGCAGAAACAAAACGGAGGACTTTCACCGATGACGTCAGCCAGAAGAATCACTCTTCCAACTTCAGCCGATGATGTCAGCCAGAAGAATCACTCTTCCAACTTCAGCCGATCGCAAAACGACAACTATGCTTACTCACATCTTCCGGTAGATAAGACACTCGACATCATCCGGTTACAAAACGACAAAAGACTTTTACCTTCATCATCCGATGGATAAAATACTCGACATCATCCGGTTATAAAACGACAAATTTTCTACCTATATCTTTCGATGGCTTCCACTGAAGACATCATCCGATGATTTTACTGAAGACATCATCCGATGGCTTCTACTGAAGACATCATCCGATGGCTTCTACTGAAGACATCATCCGATGGCTTTACTGAAGACATCATCCGATGGCTTTACTGATGACATCATCCGATGGCTTTACTGATGACATCATCTGAGGGCTTTACTTAAGACATCATCCGATGGTCAAAAGAACAACAACTTTATATAGCAGCTCATCTAGCATTTTCTCTACACAGGGAAAGCTCTGACTACCAAAAGAATTTGAGCATTTGCAAAAGAACATTCAAAACTACTTAAATGCATATATTACTCCAGAATTTGGTAGAAACTACTTTTAAAGCCAACAGAGTATTAATATCAGAAAGGTCTCCAATGTATTTCAAAACATTAAAACTACCATTTTATAAGAACTCTCGTCATACTCAAATTGAATCATGGTTCACTAAACTTTTCCATCCACTGACATCAATTAATCCGCCTCATCAGTTTACCAGGCCGAAACATGAATGTACTCCTCCAACCTCATCTATTCATCTGTGCACTCAGGGAAATCACCTGCAGTATCCTCAACACCTACATCATAAAACTCTTCTATTAGCCTAATGCTAAGTAAGTAAAGCAATAATGAAATGAAATACTGAAACATAAATTCCTAAACATGCAATTTCTACTTTCTCTTCTCAGTTGCATTCACATTCATTGATAAACTGATCTGATCCCTCGATTCCCTTGGGAGTGGGATCAATCCTCCCAATGTTATACATCCACTACTTCATTATGAGGGGAATGAATTCCCTTAATAGCTGATTTGATCCCTCAGTTTCCTTGGGAGTGGAATCAATCCTCCCAATGTTATAAATCCCTTCATAAGTTAAAGGGTGGATTAGTTCCCTTAATAGTTTGTCTGTCACATTCAGTTCATGCCTTACCATTCCTTACATGGAAATTCATTTTCGTAATCTTTCAAAAAAACATGATGCATGACATACAAACTCATTCACACAATACATAATCCTACTATTTCGTGATGTAGGCCCGAAGGCACATGCATACTTCACTTACCTGGATCTCCTCGAAATGGTCGGTGTTGTAAATTACTTTGGGAGCTTACTCAACCTAAAACCATGGATAGATTATCGATTAGATTTTACTAAACTTCATTCTACACTATCCAGAAGCCTATGGAAACTAGTTTGGGAGCTTAGTTCGTTATACATCTCCGATTACCACAAAACTCGAAATAGTTTGCTCACAGCATTCTCGAAACTCACATTTATCCACTCCCGAAATCGTCGATAGTTACCAATGCAGCAAGGAATCGAAATAAAACTCACCTAGTTTGGAGAAAATCGGATGGAAGAATCGCCTAGAGAGCTCTACTGCTTGATTTGAGTATCGAGAGAGGAGAGTAGGGAAAGAGTGGCGGCTACAGTGCATTTAATCACAAAGCCACTTTCCTTAAATACGTTATCCATTATAAGTTCTCAATTTACCACTATGCCCTTACTTAGTCACTCATTAACCTAATTAATACTTCCCTCAATTTTCTCCACAACATGCTTACTATAAAATAATTGAATTGAAATTGGTTTAATAGAACCGGGTGCTACAAAAATAGGTTGACTGTTACATGACTTGTGGTTAGAACCTAAGTTATCCATTTCACCTTCAATGTTTAACTTGAAGTGATGAGAACGACGTGTACTGAGGACCTAATAACCATCATGGACGCGTAATTAAGACTTAGTAACGCGTTTGATGAAGTATAAGAAAGTTCACTTCAATCGATTTGTTTTAAAAGAACTGAACGTAAGCAAAATAGGTTGACTGTTACATGACTTGTGGTTAGAACCTAAGTTATCCATTTCACCTTCAAGGTTTAACTTGAAGTGATGAGAACGACGTGTACTGAGGACCCTATAAGCTTTATGGACCCGTAATTAAGACTTAGTAATGTGCTTGACAAAGTATAAGAAAGTACACTTCAATCGATTTTTTTCAAAAGAACTAAATGTATCAAGCAAAATAAGATGACTCTTACTACACTTATGGTTTGAACCTAAGTTATCCATTTCACCTTCAAGGTTTTACGTGAAGTGATGAGAACGACGTGTACTGAGGACCCAGTAACCTACATGGATGCGTAATAAAGACTTAGTAATGCATTGATGAAGTATAAAAAAAGTTAACTTCAATCGATTGCTCTAAAAGAGTTGAACGTATCAAGCAAATGAGGTTTACTGTTACATGACATGTGGTTAGAACCAAAGTTATCCATTTCACCTTCAATAATTAACTTAAAGTGATAGGAACGACGTGTTCTGAGGACCCAATAACTTTCATAGACGCGTAATTAAGATTTAGTAATGCGTTTGATGAAGCATAAGAAAGTTCACTTCAATCGATTTGTTCCAAAAGAGTTAAACGTATCAAGCAAATGAGGTTGACTGTTACATGACTTCGGTTAGAACCAATGTTATCTATTTCACCTTCAACGTTTAACTTGAAGTGATGAGAACGACGTGTACTGAAGACCCAATAACCTTCATGGACGCGTAATTAAGAATTGGTAATGCGCTTGATAAAGTATAAAAAAGTACACTTTAATCGATTTGTTTCAAAAGAATTGAACGTATCAAGCAAAATAGGTTGACTGTTACACGACTTGTGGTTATAACCTAAGTTATACATTTCACCTTTAAGGTTTAACTTGAAGTGATGAGAACGACGTGTACTGAGAACCCAATAATCTTCATGGACGAGTAATTAAGACTTAGTAATGCGCTTGATAAAGTATAAGAAAGTACACTTTAATCGATTTGTTTCAAAAAAACTGAACGTATCAAGCAAAATAGGTTGACTGTTACATGACTTGAGGTTAGAACCTAAGTTATCCATTTCACCTTCAAGGTTTAACTTGAAGTGATGACAACGACGTGTACTGAGGACCCAATAACCTTCATGGACCGTAATTAAGACTTTAGTAATGCGTTTGATGAAGTATTAGAAACTTCACTTCTATTGATTTGTTTCAAAAGAACTGAACGTATCAAACAAATGAGGTTGACTGTTACATGACTTGTGCATAGAACCTAAGTTATCCATTTCACTTTAATATTTAACTTGAAGTAATGAGAAATACGTGCTACTAGGGACCCAATACCATTCATGGACGCGTACTAAGACTTACGTATGCGCTTGATGAAAGTATAAGAAAGTACACTTCAATCGATTTGTTTCAAAAGAACAGTAACGTATCAAGCAAAATCCGAGTGACTCTTATCAGGACTTGTTGTTAGAACCCAAGTTATCCATATTCACCTTCAAGGTTTTACGTAAAGTGATAAGAACGACGTGCATTGATGACCCAATAACCTTCATGGACACGTAATTAAGACTTAGTAATGCATTTGATGAAGTATAAATAAATTCACTTCAATCGATTTGTTCCAAAAGAGTTGAACGTATCAAGCAAATGAGGTTTACTGTTACATGTCTTGTGGTTAGAACCTAAGTTATCCATTTCACCTTCAAGGTTTAACTTAAAGTTATGAGAACGACGTGTACTGAGGACCCAATAACCTTTATGGACTCGTAATTAAGACTTAGTAATGCGTTTGATGAAGTATAAGAAAGTACACTTCAATCGATTTGTTTCAAAAGAATTGAACGTATCAAGCAAAATTGGTTGACTGTTACACGACTTCTGGTTAGAACCTAAGTTATACATTTCACCTTTAAGGTTTAACTTAAAGTGATGAGAACGACGTGTACTGAGGACCCAATAACCTTCATGGGCGCGTAAATAAGACTTACTATTGCGCTTGATAAAGTATCAGAAAGTACACTTCAATCAATTTGTTTCAAAAGAACAGATCGTATCAAGCAAAATAAGTTGATTGTTACATGACTTGTGGGTAGAACCTAAGTTATCCATTTCACCTTCAAGGTTTAACTTGAAGTGATGAGAATGACGTGTACTGAGGACCCAATAACCTTCATGGACGCGTAATTAAGACTTAGTAATGCGCTTGATATAGTAGAAGAAAGTACACTTGAGTCGATTTGTTTCGAAAGAATTGAACGTGTCAAGCAAAATAGGTTGACTGTTACATGACTTGTGGTTAGAACCTAAGTTATCCATTTCACCTTCAACGTTTGACTTGAAGTGATGAGAACGACATGTACAGAGGACCCATTAACCTTCATGGATGCGTAATTAAGACTTAGTAAAGCATTTGATGAAGTATAAGAAAGTTCACTTCAATCGATTTGTTCCAAAAGAGTTGAACGTATCAAGCAAATGAGGTTTGTTGTTACATGACTTGTGGTTAGAACCTAAGTTATCCATTTGATCTTCAAGATTTAACATGAAGTGATGGAAACGACGTGCACTGAGAACCCAATAACCTTCATGGACGCGTAATTAAGACTTCAGTAATGCGTATTGATGAAGTATAAGAAAGTCACCTTCAATCGATTTGTTCCAAAAGAGTTAAACGTATCAAGCAAATCAGGTTGATTGTTAGATGACTTCACTGGTTAGAACCAATGTTATCTATTTCACCTTCAAGGTTTAACTTGAAGTGATGATAACGATGTGTATTAAGGACCCAATAACCTTCATGGACGCGTAATTAAGACTTGGTAATGCGCTTGATAAAGTAAAAGAAAGTACACTTCAATCGATTTGTTTCAAAAGAATTGAATGTATCAAGCAAAATAGGTTGACTGTTACACGACTTGTGGTTATAACCTAAGTTATACATTTCACCCTTTAAGGTTTAACTTGAAGTGATGAGAACGACGTGTATGAGAAACCAATAATCTTCATGGACGCATAATTAAGACTTACTATTGCGCCTGATAAAGTATAAAAAAGTACACTTCAATCGATTTGTTTCTAAAAAACTGAACGTATCAAGCAAAATAGCTTGACTGTTACTTGACTTGTGGTTAGAACCTAAGTTATCCATTTCACCTTCAAGGTTTAACTTGAAGTGATGACAACGACGTGTACTGAGGACCCAAAAACCTTCATGGACGCGTAATTAAGACTTAGTAATGCGTTTGATGAAGTATAAGAAGTTCACTTCAATCGATTTGTTCCAAAAAGAGTTGAACGTATCAGCAAATGAGGTTTGTTGTTACATGACTTGTGGTTAGAACCTAAGTTATCCATTTCACCTTCAAGGTTAACTTGAAGTGATGAGAACGACGTGTACTGAGGACCCAATAACCTTCATGGACGCGTAATTAAGCTCAGTAATGCGTTTGATGAAGTATAAGAAGTTCACTTCAATCGATTTGTTCCAAAAAGAGTTGAACGTATCAAGCAAAATAGGTTGACTGTTACATGACTTGTGGTTAGAACCTAAGTTATCTATTTTGCCTTCAACGTTTAACTTGAAGTGATGAGAACAACGTATACAGAGGACCGATTAACCTTCATGGACGTGTAAATAAGACTTAGTAATGTGTTGATGAAGTATAAGAAAGTTCACTTGAATCGATTTGTTTCAAAAGAACTAAACGTATCAAGCAAAAAAGTTTGACACTTACTAGACTTGTGGTTAGAACCTAAGTTATCCATTTCACCTTCAAGGTTTAACTTGAAGGGATGAGAACGACGTGTACTGAGGACCCAATAACCTTCATGGACACGTAATTAAGATTTAGTAATGCGTTTCATGAAGTATTACAAACTTTACTTCTATCGATTTGTTTCAAAAGAATTTAACGTATCAAACAAATGAGATTGACTGCTTCATGACTTGTGCATAGAACCTAAGTTATCCATTTCACCTTTAATGTTTAACTTGAAGTGATGAGAACGATGTGTATTGAAGACCCAATAACCTTCATGGACGCGTAATTAAGACTTGGTAATGCGCTTGATAAAGTATAACAAGGTACACTTCAATCTATTTGTTTCAAAAGAATTGAACGTATCAAAGAAAATAGGTTGACTGTTACACGACTTGTGATTATAACCTAAGTTATACATTTCATCTTTAAGGTTTAACTTGAAGTGATGAGAACGACGTGCACTGAGAACCCAATAATCTTCATGGACGCATAATTAAGACTTACTATTGCGGTTGATAAAGTATAAGAAAGTACACTTCAATCGATTTGTTTAAAAAAACTGAACGTATCAAGCAAAATAGGTTGACTGTTACATGACTTGTGGTTATAACCAAAGTTATCCAATTCACCTTCAAGGTTTAACTTGAAGTGATGACAACGACGTGTACTGAGGACCCAAAAACCTTCATGGATGCGTAATTAAGACTTAGTAATGCGCTAGATATAGTATAAGAAAGTACACTTAAATCAATTTATTTCAAAAGATTTGAACATATCAAGCAAAATAGGTTTACTGTTACATGACTTGTGGTTAGAACCTAAGTTATCCATTTTACCTTCAAAGTTTAACTTGAAGTGATGAGAACAACGTGTACAGAGGACCCATTAACCTTCATGGACGCGTAATTAAGACTTAGTAATGTGTTTGATGAAGTATAAGAAAGTTCACTTGAATCGATTTGTTTCAAAAGAACTAAACGTGTCAAGCAAAAGAGTTTGACTCTTACTAGACATGTGGTTAGAACCTAAGTTATCCATTTCTCCTTCAAGGTTTAACTTGAAGGGATGAGAACGACATGTACTGAGGACCCAATAACCTTCATGGACACGTAATTAAGATTTAGTAATGCTTTTGATGAAGTATTAGAAACTTCACTTCTATCGATTTGTTTCAAAATAAGTGAACGTATCAAACAAATGAGGTTGATTATTACATGACTTGTGCATAGAACCTAAGTTATCCATTTCACCTTTAATATCTAACTTGAAGTAATGAGAACAACGTGTACAGGGGACCCAATTACCTTCATGGACGCGTAATTAAGACTTACTATTGCGCTTGATAAAGTATAAGAAAGTACACTTCAATCGATTTGTTTCAAAATTACAGAACGTATCAAGCAAAATCAGATGACTCTTATTAAACTTGTGGTTTGAACCCAAGTTATCCAATTCACTTTCAAGGTTTTACGTAAAGTGTTAAGAACGACGTGTATTGAGGACCCAGTAACCTTCATGGACACGTAATTAATAGTTAGTAATGCATTTGATGAAGTATAAGAAAGTTCACTTCAATCGATTTGTTCCAAAAGAGTTGAACGTATCAAGCAAATGAGGTTTACTGTTACATGTCTTGTGGTTAGAACCTAAGTTATCCATTTCACCTTCAAGGTTTAACTTAAAGTGATGAGAACGACGTGTACTGAGGACCCAATAACTTTTATCATTGCGTAATTAAGACTTAGTAATGCGTTTGATGAAGTATAAGAAAGTACACATCAATCGCTTTGTTTCAAAAGAATTGAACGTACTAAGAAAAATTGGTTGACTGTTACACGACTTGTGGTTAGAACCTAAGTTATATATTTCACCTTTAAGGTTTAACTTAAAGTGATGAGAACGACGTGTACTGAGGACCCAATAACCTTTATGGGCGCGTAATTAAGACTTACTATTGCGCTTGATAAAGTATAAGAAAGTACACTTCAATCGATTTGTTTCAAAAGAACAGAATGTATCAAGCAAAATAGGTTGACTGTTACATGACTTGTGGTTAGAACCTAAGTTATCCATTTCACCTTCAAGCTTAAACTTGAAGTGATTAGAATGACGTGTACTTAGGACCCAATAACCTTCATGGACGCGTAATTAAGACTTAGTAGTGCGCTTGATATAGTAGAAGAAAGTACACTTGAATCAATTTGTTTCGAAAGAACTGAACGTGTCAAGCAAAATAGGTTGACTGGTACATGACTTGTGGTTAGAACCTAAGTTATCCATTTCACCTTCAAGGTTTGACTTGAAGTGATGAGAACGACGTGTACAGAGGACCCATTAGCCTTCACGGATGCGTAATTAAGACTTAGTAATGCATTTGATGAAGTATAAGAAAGTTCACTTCAATGGATTTGTTCCAAAAGAGTTGAACGTATCATGCAAATGAGGTTTGTTGTTACATGACTTGTGGTTAGAACCTAAGTTATCCATTTGATCTTCAAGATTTAACTTGAAGTGATGGGAACGACGTGTACTGATAACCCAATAACCTTCATGGACGCGTAATTAAGACTTAGTAATGCGTTTGATGAAGTATAAGAAAGTTCACTTTAATCGATTTGTTCCAAAAGTGTTAAACGTATCAAGCAAATCAGGTTGACTGTTACATGACTTGTGGTTAGAACCAATGTTATCTATTTCTCCTTCAAGGTTTAACTTGAAGTGATGAGAACAATGTGTATTGAGGACCCAATAACCTACATGGACGCGTAATTAAGACTTAGTAATGCACTTGATAAAGTATAAGAAAGTACACTTCAATTGATTTGTTTCAAAGGAATTGAACGTGTCAAGAAAAATAGGTTGACTGTTATACGACTTGTGGTTAGAACCTAAGTTATACATTTCACCTTTAAGGTTTAACTTGAAGTGATGAGAACGACGTGTACTGAGGACCCAATAACCTTCATAGACGCGTAATTAAGACTTAATATTGCGCTTAATAAGTTATAAGAAAGTACACTTCAATCGATTTGTTTCAAAAGAACTGAACGTATCAAGCAAGTGAGGTTGATTGTTACATGACTTGTGGTTAGAACCTAAGTTATCCATTTCACCTTCAAGGTTTAACTTGAAGTGATGAGAACGACGTGTACTGAGGACCCAATAACCTTCATGGACACGTAATTAAGACTTAGTAATGCGATTGATAAAGTATAAGAAAGTACACTTCAATCGATTTGTTTCAAAAGAACTGAACGTATCAAGCTAAATAGGTTGACTGTTACAGGACTTGTGGTTAAAACTAAGTTATACATTTCACCTTTAAGGTTTAACTTTAAGTGATGGGAATGACATGTACTGAGGAGCCAATAATCTTCATGGACGCGTAATTAAGACTTAGTAATGCGTTTGATGAAGTATTAGAAACTTCACTTCAATCGATTTGTTTCAAAAGAACTGAACGTATCAAGCAAATGAGGTTGACGGTTACATGACTTGTGCTTAGAACCTAAGTTATCATTTTACCTTCAAGGTTTAACTTGAAGTGTTGAGAACGACGTGTACAGAGGACCCAGTAACCTTCATGGACTCGTAATTAAGACTTAGTAATGCGTTTGATTAAGTATAAGAAAGTTCACTCCAATCGATTTGTTCCAAAAGAGTTGAATGTATCAAGCAAATGAGGTTGACTGTTACATGACTTGTGGTTAGAACCTAAGTTATCCATTTCACCTTCAAGGTTTAACTTGAAGTGATGAGAACGACGTGTACTAATGACCCAATAACCTTCATGGACGCATAATCAAGACTTAGTAATGCGTTTGATGAAGTATAATAAAGTTCACTTCAATGGATTTGTTTTAAAAGAACTGAATGTACTAAGCAAAATAGGTTGACTGTGACATGACTTTTAGTTAGAACGTAAGTTATCCATTTCACCTTCAAGGTTTAACTTGAAGTGATGAGAACGACGTGTACTAAGGTCCCAATAACCTTCATGGATGCGTAATTAAGACTTAGTAGTTCATTTGATGATGTATAAGAAAGTTCACTTCAATAGATTTGTTTCAAAAGACTTGAACGTATCAAGCAAATGAGGTTGAGTGTTGCATGACATGTGGTTAGAACCTAAGTTATGCATTTCATCTTCAAGGTTTAACATGAAGTGATGAGAACGACGTGTACTGAGGACCCAATAACCTTCATGGACGCGTAATTAAGACTTAGTAATGCAGTTAATGAAGTATAAGAAACTTCACTTCAATTGATTTGTTCCAAAAGAGTTGAACGCATCAAGCAAATGAAGTTGACTGTTACATGACTTGTGTTTAGAACCTAAGTTATCCATTTCACCTTCAATGTTTAACTTGAAGTGAAAAGAACGACGTGTACTGAGGACCCTATAACTGTCACAACCTAAAACCCGACGGGTCGAGAATTTCGTATAAACATATTAAGAATCAAAATGTCAACCAAAATTCTCTTTTTTTTTTTGTTTATAAATAAATACGTTTTTAAAGAAATTCCAATCAAATTCAAAGACGTTTAAAAATTATTTAGGGAAATGTGTAACGCCCCGAGTCTTCCAGACCCGGTTTCGCTACCCAAAAACATTGAACTGAACTAAGAGAAATGACGGAAAATTTAAAATTACCTCTCAGTGATGATAATTCTATCTTCAGTCCTCAACTGTACAGCGGAAAACTCAATAAGTAGACAACGTTTATAATTAGACAAAACGTTAAGACACTTTGCCGAAGAGAATTCGAAACTCAAGGACATCTACCGATTGCAAAACGACAAGGCATGGTGCACGTTCCTACCGATTGACACGTGCACATCACGTGATTCATTAAACTTCATTCGATCAAAAAACGACTAGACTTAATATCGGCTTCTACCGATTGACACATGCACATCACGTGACTCATTAAACTTCATCCGATCACAAAACGACAAGACTTAATATCGGCTTCTACCGATTGACACATGCACATCACGTGACTCATTAAACTTCATTTCGATAGAAGACATGATCCGATGGAAGACTTCATCCGATGGAAGACTTCCTCCGATGGAAGACATCATCCGATATAATACATCATCCAATGAAAGACTTCATCCGATGGGAGACTTCATCCGATGGAAGACTTCCTCCGATGGAAGATATCATCCGATATAATACATCATCCAATGAAAGACTTCATCCGATGGGAGACTTCATCCGATGGAAGACTTCATCCGATAGACAGGAAACTCTCAGACTTTCACAAACTTCAACATGACTGAATAAACTAACACACAGTTGGACCATAATCTCATATAGAATATCTATAGCGAGAGACTCTAACAAAACAGATCATTCTATCATTTCACGATCATTCTCAAATTCAGAAGTTAAACAGTCAGATTTCAGTATCCATTGTATTAAGAAAACACCCTACACAGAGACCTTAGTATTCATAGCCTTACTAACATGATAAAGGTAGTAACCAGGAGTTTAAATCGCCTTCCCAGCCACCAATCTGTCACCCTAAGCACCTTCCAACAACCAGCCTCAAACATCCTCATTAGACTTGAAATCCTCACCTGGTAGTCCTTCACCTACATCATAAGGTTTAAATTATAAGCCTAATGCTTAGTAAGGAGTGCAATGCTAACATGTATTCATGAATGCACAAATTAAAGAAACGCATGTTCATGATCTTTTTGTGTTCTTGTTCTTGTTCATGTTCATCGTTTTCATCATATAGATTAAGGGAGGATTTGTGCTGAAAAAGGGGTTGACAGTGAGAGTGTACATAGTCCCTTGCGGGTTGTATTTATGGTCCTCCTTTTGGACAGTGACATACGTCAAACCGCCCCCAACCCTCTCTTAATCCTTGTTGCATAAGTTTCATGTTCATATCTTGTTCATGAGAGAAATCATGCACTTAAAACCTTTTCATATGCTTGAGAAATATTCATGATGCATGAGCATGATTAAACTTAGTTCATCAGGCTACTGGGCAAACCATTCATTCATCAAAGGATCATAACATCAACTCGAGTACCATAACTAAAAAGACAATAACACAGAAAATCTTTAAACCTTATTGACAACTTCTACCTAGTACCTTTGTGATGTAGGGCCTTAATGGCTGGGAATCTTACTCACTCACTTACCTGGTTTTCTTAGCAACTTAAGCACTTCTCTTTAAACTTCTTCACCTAGAAACATTTCACATTACAGTGTTAAATCGAAAAAAAAAACCTAATTAAAAGTCATCCTAGTATCTAACTTAAATATTTCTAATCTTACTAGTCAAACGCCTAGTGTGTAAAGATTAAACTTCTAGAACCTAAATAACCAGATTAAGTCGAACAACTAAACATGGTATGTTATCTAAATGTCCAGAATCGAATCGGAAACGTCATTGCTAAACACAGATCATGATTGTCACTACCATTACTCTGTTAGTGAAGAATCCGAAACCTTAAGTTCTAGCTGAAGACAGAGCTCTAAGTAACTACCCAGTAACTACATTGTCTAAATCTTACCTAGAGCGTGGATTTTCGAAGTGGAGGCTGATGAACTGGTCGCCGACGAAGGAATAGCTGGCAGAGAGGGAGCTCTGGAAGGAAAGGAACGCCGAGAGGGGAAATGTCGGCTACAGTGAGGTTTTAATGAGGTTTAAGAATTTTCTATAACCTATTTATGCCAATAAAAATCCACCTTAATTACAAACTTGCTACCCAACCTAGTTTCACTCAACTTGTAATAAATAAGTCTTGGCATTAAATTTAAAATCATAAATGTCAATAAAAAGGGTGACAATTAAAATGTTTAAGAAAATCACCTGGCTAAAATTGTTAGGTGTTACATCCACCCCTCCTTGAACAAAATTTTCGTCCTAAAAAATTGATCAAACAAAGAGCTCTAGATATTTGTCCAACATGTCCTGTTGTCGCTTCCAAGTGGCTTCTGCAATGCCATGATTCGTCCACAAAACTTTTACAAGAGGAATTTCTTTATTCCGTAGAGTCTTAACTATAGTTTCACATATTCGAACAGGTTTCTCTTCATACATCAGTGTTGACTCAATATCAATCTCTGTTGGCTTAACAACCTGCGTCGGATCACGTATGCATTTCCTTAGCATGGATACATGAAAGACATTATGGACCTTTTCCAGCGATGGAGGCAATTGCAACCTATAAGCGGTTTTACCAATCCTTGCCAAGACAGGGAATGGACTAATGAATCGTGGACTAAGCTTTCCCTTCTTGCCAAATCTAAAACTCCTTTAAATGGTGAAATCTTTAAAAAAACTTCATTTCCAACAGCAAATTCAAGATCTCTCCTTCTTTGGTCTGCCTAACTCTTCTGTCGGCTTTGTGCAGTCATCATCTTTTTCCTAATTATAGCAATCTTGTTTGACATCTGCTGTAAAATTTCAGGGCCTAGAAGTTTTGCTTTGCCAACCTCATCCTAGTATAAGGGTGATCTACATTTCCTACCATACAGTGCCTCGTAAGGTGCCATACCGATCGTGGACTGGTAACTATTGTTGTAGAAGAATTCCACTAAGGGCAGGTATCGATTCCAAGATGTCTGAAAGTCCAGCACACACGCCCTTAACATATCCTCAAGTGTCTGAATTGTCCTTTCTGATTGGCCATCTGTCTGAGGATGAAAAGCAGTGCTGAAAGATAACTTTGTACCAAGCGTGCCTTGAAGACTTTGCCAAAACCTCGAGGTGAACGTGGGATCACGATCGGAGACAATGGATATAGGAATCCCATGCAATCTGACAATTTCCTGAACATACAGATTAGCAAGCTGGTCCATCGTATAGGTCGTCTTTACAGGTAGAAAGTGAGCTGATTTCGTCATTCTGTCAATTATGACCCAAATGCTATCATGACCTTTAGTTGTCTTAGGTAATCCTACAACAAAATCCAAGGTAATTTTTTCCCACTTTCATTTGGGGATCGGTAAGGGTTGAAGGGTACCTCCTAGACGTTGATGTTCTGCTTTAACTTGTTGGCATACCAAAAATGACTCCACATACTTGGCAACATCTCTCTTCAAACACGGCCACCAATAGAGTAACTTCAAGTCCCGATACATCTTGGTGCTGCCAGGATGTATAAAAAAGGAAGACGAGTGCGCCTCGGCCAAGATCAACTTACGTAATTCCTCATCACTTGGAATGTACCAACGATTCCTAAATTTCAGAATACCATCCTTGGAGAGACTAAACTCAGAAGAGGCGTCCTTCAACTTACTTATCATGCTACTATTTTCCTTTGAATCCTTTTGTTGTGCCTCCTTGATCCTATCCATGATAGTTGGTCTAATAGAAACCTCGGCAAGTAAGGCTGACAGTTCAGAAACCATCTCCAACTCAAACTTCTGTACTTCTATCCTCAAGGGTATAGACGTGGTTGACACCGCGGGCTGCATTGTCGTCGACATCCTGCTTAAAGCATCGGCTACAGCATTAGCCTTACCCGGGTGATACTTAATTTCAAAATCATAATCCTTAACAAACTCTAACAAACGTCTTTGTCTCATGTTCAACTCCTTTTGGGAAAAGACTTTTCACACTATTGACAATACAAATAGTGTCTCCAAATCTTTAATGCAAAAACAACTGCGGCTAATTCCAAATCATGAGTGGGGTAATTCTGTTCATAACTCTTTAGTTTCCTGGAGGCATACGCTACAACCTTGCCTTCTTGCATCAAAACACATCCCAGTCCCACTTTAGATGCGTCACAAAAAACACTAAATCTTCCTTCTTCAGTTGGGAGTGTCAAGAGAGGAGCTGTAGTCAACTTCAGTTTTAGTGTTTGGAAGCTATCTTCACAAGTTTTAGACCAAGAGTATTTGGTGTCTTTCTTTGTCAAACTAGTTAAAGGCTTAGCTATCATAGAGAATCCCTTAATGAACTTCCTATAATAACCTGCCAGACCAAGGAAACTACGGACCTCGCTGGCATTCCTTGGCTGTGGCCAGTCCTTAACGGCCTGAATCTTTGTTGGGTCTATGGATATGCCCTCAGCAGAGATAACTTGACCTAAAAAGTTGACCTTATCTAACCAGAACTCACATTTGGACAACTTGGCATAGAGTTGTTGCTGCTCTAATGTCATCAAAACTATTCTAGAGTGTTTTTCATGGTCAGCTTTAGTCCGTGAATATGTTAAGATATCATCAATAAACACAATCACAAACTTATCCAAGTACTCACGAAACACCCGATTCATCAAGTCCATAAAGGCTGCAGGTGCATTCGTCAGTCCAAACGACATCACAAGAACATCATAGTGTCCATAGCGGGTTCTGAAGGCTGTCTTTGGTATATCCCTCTCCTTAACCTTCTGTTGGTAGTAACCTAAACGTAAGTCGATCTTTGAAAACACTTTGGCTCCTTGAAGTTGGTCAAACAAATCGTCGATACAGGGCAAGGGATATCTATTCTTGATTGTCAACTTGTTTAACTCTCTGTAATCTATGCACATTCTAAGAGAACCATCTTTCTTCTTAACGAATAGGACAGGTGCACCCCAGGGAGAACAGCTGGGGCGAATAAATCCCTTGTCTACTAATTCCTGTAGTTGGACCTTCAATTCCTTCAACTCAACAGGTGCCATGCGGTAGGGGTTCTTAGACACAGGTAAAGCCTCAGGATATGTATCGATTACAAACTCGATTTCCCTACCGGGTGGTAGCCCAGGCAAGTCATCCAAAAATGCTTTTGAAAACTCTCGGACTATAGGAATATCTTGAAGTTCTAACTTACTCTTAACTCGGATATCAATTATACTAGCTAAATAACTCTCACAACCACCTTTCAGTAACCGTTGAGTCTTTAGTGAGGATATAACCGGTATTTAATTATTTTTGGAATAGCTTGGAAGGAATACCGATCTTCGTTTGGGCGTCAGAAATCAACCAATCCAGACCTACAACTTATCGTGGCATAATGCCTGCATAGCCAATCCATTCCTAGTATAACTTCATATCCCTTCATGTCAATTACGATCAGTTCTACGTATAACTTCTTATTTCCTACTGACACAACACCACCTTTTATTATCCGTTCGAAATGTAAAGACTTCCCCGATGGTAACATGACACTAAATGATCTCTCGGCTGGCAAGAGTTCTAATTTATGCTTAAATACAAATAGAGTTGATACAAATGAGTGAGTGGCTCTCGTATCTATAAGTGTATAAGCATAAATATAACAGATCATAATTGTACCTTTTATGACCGTATGCTGCACTGCATCCTCGTCCTCCATTAAAGCATAGACTCTTGGCGCTACTCTTGCTCGGTTAGGATCTGGCGGCATGGGGCAATCTCTGACTATGTGTCCAACCTTATCACATCTATAGCAACGGCCAGAATGCAACTTGCACTCACAAGGGTGGTTCTTCTGACAGGTGGGGCACAGGGGAGCTTGAGGCCGCTTTCCTTTTCCTTGGTCATCATTCTGGTTGAAAGGTCTCTTCATACCTCTCTGTTGTTGTTGTGGTCCTCTGCTCTGTTGTTCCTGCCAACCTTTGTTCTGTCGTTGTGGTGGCTGAGTATCCTTGATGAACTTCCTTGGTGGTTCACGTTGTCCTTATACTGTTAACTCAACTTCCTGCAACTCCAAAGCCTTAGCTGCCACTTCGGAATAAGGTATGTTATGGATCCCTGCAGTCTTTACCCCCTGGAAGAGGCTCGGCTTCAGTCCATGGACAAACTGGTGAATCTTATCTTCCTCATCATCCACCAAACGGGGTGCAAACCTAGACAAGGCCTCAAACTTACAGATGTAGTCAGCCACAGAACCGGTTTGGCGCAGCTGCATAAACTCAATCTTTTTGCTGGTCCGAACCGCTCGGCTAAAATACTTGTCATAAAAGGCCGTCTTAAACCACGCCCAAGTCATAGTTTCTGCATTTGTAGTGCTCTGAATTGAATCCCACCAATGCCTTGCACCAAATGTAAGATGAAAAACAGCACATGTGACCTTGTTCCCTTCATCGACCTTGGCATACTTGAACATGTCTTCAATTATCCGAATCCACTCCTCAGCATAAATAAGATCCGAAACTTGATCATTGAATACAGGAGGTCGTAGGCGGTGAAAACGCTCGCTTCCATTGTCGTGAGTCGTATTTGAGCTAGAATTCCCTTGCTCATCCCTAGCAGTCACCCACTGCTCAATTTGGCGTGACTGGCGGATAACTAACTCGGTTAACTGAGCGATGATGTTACTATCCTCATTGCTCTCCCTTTGTTGACCTCTCACCATTTTGAGATTCCTAAACAAGTAATCATAAACACATCTTAATGTAATGACATTACTAAAATCGTAAATACTTACAGTTGCTGAAGTGTACTCAGGTGGCAGTCAGTGCTGGAAGGCAGTCTACAGAATCGATTTTAGAACCTAGTTTCTCTCTGATACCATAATTGTAACGCCCCGAGTCTGCCAGACCTGGTTTTGCTACCCAAAACATTGAACTGAACTAAGAGAAATTACGGGAAATTTTAAATTTTCTCTTAGTGATTATGATTCTATCTTTAATCCTCAACTGTACAGCGGAAAACCCATTAAGTAGACAAGGTTTATAATTAAACAAAACGTTAAGACGCTTAGCCGAAGAGAATTGAAAACTCAAGGACATCTACCGATCACAAAATGACAAGGCATGGTGGACACTCCTACCGATTGACACATGCACATCACATAATTTATTAAACTTCATCCGATCACAAAACGACAAGACTTAATATCAGCTTCTACCGATTGACACATGCATGTCACGTGACTCATTATACTCCTTCCGATCACAAAACGACAAGACTTAATACATACTCATGTCGATAATGGAAAACCTACGTCTACCGATTGACACATGCACGTCACGTGACTCATTATACTCCTTTCGATCACAAAACGACAAGACTTAATACATACTCATGCCGATAATGGGAAACCTACATCTACCGATTGACACATGCGCATCATGTGATTCATTAAACTTTATCCGATCACAAGACAACAAGATTTAAAATCGACTTCTACCGATTGACACACGCACAGCACGTGACTCATTAAACTTCATCCCGATAGAGGACATGATCCGATGGAAAACTTCATCCGATGGAAGACTTCATCCGATAGAAGACTTCATCCGATGGAGACTTCATCCGATAGAAGACTTCATCCGATGGATAGGAAACTTTCAGACTTTCATAAACTTCAACATGACTGAATAAACTAATGCAGAGTTGGACCAAAATCTCATTAGAATACGTGTAGCGAGAGACTCTAACAAAACAGATCATTCTCAAACTCAAAAGTTAGTCAGTCAAGTTCCAGTATCCATTGTTTTAAGAAAACATCCTACATAGACCTCAGTATTTATAACCTTACTAACATGATAAAAGTAATAACCAGGAGTTGAAATCGCCTTCCCAGCCACCAGTCTGTCACCCTGAGCACCTTTCAGCAACCAGCCTTAATCATACTCATTAGACTTGAAATCCTCACCTGGTAGTTCTTCACCTGCATCATAAGGTTTAAACTATAAGTCTAATGCTTAGTAAGGAATGCAATGCTAACATGTATGCATGAATGCACAAGTTATAGAAACACATGTTCATGATCTTTTCGTGTTCTTGTTCTTGTTCTTGTTCATGTTGTTTTCATCATATGGATTAAAGGAGGATTTGTGCCGAAAAGGGGGTTGACAGTGAGAGTGTACATAGTCCCTTGCGGGTCGTATTCATGGTCCTCCTTTTGGACAGTGACATATGCCAAACCGCCCCCAACCCTCTCTTAATCCTTGTTGCATAAGTTTCATGTTCATATCTTATTAATGGGAGAAATCATGCATTAAAACATTTTCATATGCTTTAGAAAACATTCATGATACATGAGCATGAGTAACCTTAGTTCATCAGGCTACTGGACAAACCATTCATTCATCAAAGGATCATAACATCAACTCGAGCACCATAACTAAACAGACAATAGCACAGAAAATCTTTAAACCTCATAGAGAACTTCTACCTAGTACCCTTGTGATGTTGGGCTTTAATGGCCGGGAATCTTACTCACTCACTTACTTGGTTTCCTTAGCAACTTGAGCACTTCTCTTCAAACTTCTTCACCTAGAAACATTTCACATTACAATGTTAAATCAAAATAATAACTAAAAGTCATCCTAGTATCTAACATAAATATTTCTAAATCTTCCTAGTCAAGCGCCTAGTGTGTACAGATTAAAACTTCCAAAACCTAAATAACCAGATTAAGTCTAACAACTAAACATGGTCTGTTATTTTAATGTCCAGAATCGAATCGGAAATGCCATTACTAAACACGGATCAAGATTGTCACTACCATTACTCTGTTAGTGAAGAATCTGAAACCTCAAGTTCTAGCTGAAGACAGAGCTCTTAGTAACTACCCAGTAACTACATTGTCTAAATCTTACCTAGAGCGTGGATTGTCGAAGTGGAGGCTGATGAACTGGTCACCGGCGAAGGAATAGCTGGCAGAGAGGGAGCTCTGGAAGGAAAGAAATCGCCGAGAGGGGAAATGTCAGCTACAGTGAGGTTTTAATGAGGTTTAAGAATTTTCTATAACCTATTTATGTCAATAAAAATCCACCTTAATTACAAACTTGCCACCCAACCTAGTTTGACTCAACTTGTAATAAATAAGTCTTGGCATTAAATTTAAAATCATAAAGGTCAATAAAAAGGGTGACAATTAAAATGGTTAAGAAAATCACCTGGCCGAAATTGTCAGGTGTTACATCCACCCCTCCTTAAACAAAATTTTCGTCCTCGAAAATTGATCAAACAAAGAGCTCTAGATATTTGCCCAACATGTCCTGCTGTCGCTCCCAAGTGGCTTCTGCAATGCCATGATTCGTCCACAAAACTTTTACAAGAGGAATTTCATTATTTCGTAGGGTCTTAACTGCATTTTCCAATATTCGAACAAGTTTCTCTTCATACATCAGTGTTGGCTCAATATCAATCTCTGTTGGCTTAACAACCTGCGTCGGATCACGTATGCATTTCCTTAGCATGGATACATGAAAGACATTATGGACCTTTTCCAGCGATGTAGGCAATTGTCACCTATAAGCAGTTTTACCAATCCTTGCCAAGACAGGGAAGGGACCAATGAATCGTGGACTAAGTTTTCCCTTCTTGCCAAATCTTAAAACTCCCTTAAGCGGTTTTACCAATCCTTGCCATGATTTGTGGTTAGAACCTAAGTTATCCATTTCATCTTCAAGGTTTAACTTGAAGTGATGAGAACGACTTGTACTGAGGACCCAATAACCTTCATGGACGCATAATTAAGACTTACTAATGCGTTTGATGAAGTATAAGAAAGTTCACGTATATCGATTTGTTTCAAAAGAACTGAATGTATCAAGAAAAATTGGTTGACTGTTACATGACTTAAGGTTGGAACCTAAGTTATCCATTTCACCTTCAAGGTTTAACTTGAAGTGATGAGAACGACGTGTACTGAGGACCCAATAACCTTCATGGACGCGTAATTAAGACTTAGTAATGCATTTGATGAAGTAAAAGAAATTTCACTTCAATCGATTTGTTCCAAAAGAGTTGAACGTATCAAGCAAATGAGGTTGACCTGTCACGCCCCAAAGGGGACCCGCAACAGAACGGGGAACGACCCGGCCCAAAAAGAACTAGATCGTCCGACCCTTAACACCAAAGTTCACTAATCACAGCGGAATATTAACCAATTAAGATAAGCCAAGGCCCAGACAGATAAATAAACAGGTCCAACAAGTGACACCAGATGATATAATGATATATGTCCAAATAAAATAACACATGTGAATTAAATACAACAAAGCTTACACATCCACAGTAGTGTCTCACCTTAAAAATATAAGATACGTCCTCAAGAAAAATTTATTAAAATAGGAAATTTCTACAAAGTGATTGTTCCCGTGCCGATAATCAAATTCTCCTTTATTGAATCCTGAAAAATAGTAGTCGTTTGGGGTGAGTCGACTAAACTCAATAGGGGTAGAGTTTATTTCCGGCAGTCATATAATATTATGCATAGATTTAATAAAAATGCAGTTTTGCAATTTAAATAGATGTTCGGTGAAAATGGAGCCTCTCATGGACTCCGAGCACACTGGGCCATAGGCCAAAACATCGACATCAGGCGGTCGCACGCCATAATTACCCTGATCAGGTTTAGGGTTTCGCGCCCAAGGACACGGCTCTTCAGCTGTCCTATTACTTCTAGTTAAAATCACACAATTTTTATCAATGATAAAGTATGCAGTTGATAAATGTGTGAATGAAAATAATAGCATAAAATTAAATGAACATTTTATGCCAAACAAATGAATTTAATTAATGAATTAAAATAATAATACTTAACTGAAAATAAAATAAACCCCTACCTCGAGAGGTCAAAACTCAATATATCCAAGTGTCCGAGTCAATGAGTCCACAACTTTAATTCGCTAAATTGGTACCTAACAAAGAATGAAGTCATTCATTATTCTTGGGCTATTATATCCCCTTCTACTCTCAAAGGATGGTCAAAATCCAATTGGGTAAATAACCCATAATTTGGGTCAAACAGCAAAACCGCGTAGTGCTGCGTTATAATGCAACGCATATGCGCTAATGCACAGACTCATGTCGAGTCCTCTTGGTCTGACAATACAGTGCCCCTTTTACTAATGAAACTGATGGAAGAGTTTCCGTCAAATGTCTTCGATGGTTTAACAACAAAAGAAATCCCAAATTTAAGTTTAACCCAGCAAACCAAGGGAAAAGATCACAACAATCTAACTCAAACAAATCAATTCCTAATCTGGGTTTTTATGTAATCGACAGAGACTAGGGGATTACCTCCGAAAGTTGAGCGATTCGCCAAGGTTGAAGAGTCAAAAAATTTGATTTGGCAAAGGTTGATTTCACTCCCTCTGTTTTCCTCTTCTTTAAAAAGAACCAAAATCATTTAATTAGCAATAGAACAATTCATTCAACTAAAAACCTACAGGGAGAAAACAATGGAACGAAAGGGAAATCACTCACCTATTTTTCGAGTACTTCGTTTTACAAGGGTTGAAGAGAAGAAGACAATGAGCATTTTAAAACCAAAATCGTCGGAATCAGAAATTAAGTCGTCGCCGATCGGTTCCCTCTCCCTATTCTGCGTGCGACGTTCTCAGTAGGTGAAGGAGTCTCTGGAGTTTTCACAGAAAGAGTTTTATGAAAGGTAGGTTTATAAGGGTAAGTCAATGGTTGTACACGTGGCTTTAATTAGAGAGGAAAAGAACGAAAAAAAATAAATAAATAAACTTTACCTTTTTCTTCTCTTATCTCTCTGGTGCTTCACTCCCTATCTCAGATGGCGGATTCCACATTCTCCCCCACTTAATGAAATTTCGTCCTCGAAATTTGAATCAACTTAGGTCATATCACTAAATAATTGGGGATACTTTATTCTCATCTCCGATTCAAGTTTCCAAGGACTTTCTCTTTCATTGTGATTCTTCCATTGCACTCATAACCAACTTATCTTCATACCAAAACAACATCCTAACTTTCAGAAACACAAAACCATGAGTTTCAAACAACACATCTCACCTCTAAAAGTTTGCATAGTTCTTCATTCTATTTCTATAGCAACACAAACTTTGTATCTATTAAATGATTCAAAAATTATAACTAAGAATCAAATCTCACGTCCTCAACATATCATTAAAAGTGAAGTGTCCTTTAGACTATCCATTTGTCGTAAGGTGATAAGTCAAATCGAAGTTATTTCATTCCCCAAAATCCTCAGCATGGGTTCATATAAAATATAACTAAATGAAACACAACAAAATTTATGTCCTCCACAAAGCTTTCTTAAGAGAAATTTATCCACACTTAGAAGAAATGATGGTTGGCAAACAATTCATAAAAATTTCGACATTAAAATGGTCGTGCACAATTCCCATTATAGATAACAAAATCCATCGTAATGTCTTCAAATGTCCACTCCAAATATACCATTTTGAATAGTCTAGCACGTTTCTATTGTTTAGCCCCAGACCATAGATAAGTCAAAGTTCAACCATATAGCATACCACTATATTCAGTTCCATGGCAATCCATCCAAAATTTGACTACATTAACAATGTCATTTGATCTCATAATTTTGTCCTTGCAAAATATAAATGCACCAACTCAACTTTCTCATCTTACATTACTCAACTGACCAAACATTTTGTTAAATTCATGATTAAGTATTTCCTTGATATGTTGCAAAAGAGTAGGAGCTATATTAAATTACATACAAAAACCATCATATCAATGATTCAACCTCTCACTTCTAGGTCTTGCCAAAAGACGCTCTCAATCTTTTCACCCTGAATATAAAATAAAGTCTTTAGGGTGTCAACCAAAACAATGTCATATCATTAACTCACTAGTATGACTTTTCAAGATAAAATTACAACCAAATTTATATAATCAAACTTTCCCTTTTATATGAGATTCTAATCACGTTGACTAAAGTGATATACATATTTAAATGACATATAAACCAACTTATTTTCACACCTTACGAAAAATTTGTCACATAGAGACAAAAGATTGTTAAGATCAACCGTAATCCATAAGTGGTATAAGTTCACTTTTAATACCTCAATCTTCACAATACTTATACATGAACTCTACAAGGATGTATTAACACACGTTCAAAATGTACAACTCATGCATCTAAATAAATCTCTTTTATCAATCACTATCGATCACTGTCAACTTAGGTGTCAGTCTCAATCCGTGTCTAACTTTTAAGGTTGACAGATTCATTCATTTCAAACATTCTCAACATTCTTTACTGTAAAAGGAGTCAAAAGATTGACCATAGAAGACAAATGTCATTGCCTCAACAACAACAACAACAACTAGCTAATTCTCAAAAATATAAACATCAATAATATTCTTTGGTTGCTCCCAATCCAACACTGTCACAAACTAAGCTTGATCCAATGAAAGGTCACCTTAAGTAACATTGTCTATTAATTATTTAACTTTAGTAATCCAAAAACAACATTTCTTTCATTGAGTATATAACCGAAGATTTTTACATTCTCACATCACAGTTTTTAAATGTTTAGTGCTCAACATAATTCTTAACATGACCAATATGGAACTCAAACCCTTTACATAAGGGGCATATGCAAGTCCAACATCAAATACTCCAAAAACAATAGAATAGATTTCTTAACATTCTCCTCTGATATACCAATCTATGGTAACATTAATCTAACACCTGACAATCAAATTCAGTTACGTCAACGATAATGTCTCTAATTGAATCATAAAGGTACATCTCACGGTGCAGTACCCATGCAAGCCCAACGCTATAAATCATTCCATTTTGTACGCAGACTTCTTCACTAAACTGAAATTATTATTAATAGAGTATAAGAAATTGGAGCAATGGTAGATTCAAATTAATGCAACATAATGACATATAAATCTCGTGGTCGGGTGGTAACCCGGGCATATCCTCAAGAACAGATGTCAGAACACATGATTACAACCGACAAATCTAGATACCTCTTCACTGTCACATGGTCACCACTAATAAAAGAAGCACACCAACAAAATGCTTTAATCTTCTACACTCGTTACATAAGCCAATAATTTAATGTCAATATAAGGCTAGCACCATGTGTTTGTCCAATGTTCACTTAACAAGCCCACAAACATGGTTAACAAGAATCATTATGAAATAATTTTCGTACACACATGGTGACTACCAAAACACTTCAACAAAAAATGTTGAAATTGGTGTTAACAAAAGAATTTTGTAAAGTCCAACCTCACTCAACTTGTGAAAATAAATAGTTGTACTAGGAACAACGCATCAACCACAGTAATCATAGAAGTTAACCCTTTAACTATATAAGCATGTCCAAAAAGTCCATCTTCTATGACTCTTAATATTTATCATAATAGACCATTTTCAATCATCTCTCTTCTTATACTTATTAAACAATTTCTAAAGTCAAATTCTTTATACTTTGAACAACAAAATAGAACCGGACTATATCCTCGTTAGTCATAAACAGATTTTATTACTCTGATACTTTTTAAACTTATCATTAATTTATCGCAACCAACACCTTAATACCACAAGACAACTCTATAATTTGACAATATTTTTCTAAAAATAATGGTTCTCTCATAACAATCTTGATCCAAGAATCTTTAACCACACCAACAGAGACCTATCCTTGTGTTTTTAACCACTTCAACAGAGACCTATCCTTGAGCCGAAACACACAAAATGAAGACATATTGAGAACGTTCACCCATATTTTCTTGAACCGAGAATATACGTACAATTCGTATTTGAATTAAAATTTACGAACAACAATCCCTAACTCGGACTAAAGAATTCCCAGTAAGACAATATAAGTCTTGAATTTTCTAGAAGAGACCAATACTTATATCATAAGATGTATTTCTTATTTTTCAGATAATCTCAAAGGTTCACAAACTAATCCAAAAGAGTTCTAATCCTCTTATTTCATCCCTTATATCAATTTACGAAGTGTACACTTACCGCTTCTCCATTAATTTCCAACTACTCTAAACCACATATACACGTATATGAAATATCCTCATTCTCTAGCGAACAACCTCGAGATGCTTTCCAAATAGCATATTTGACCCAATCAGCCTTTGTATCACATCCTTAGGCACAAGAATAATTCTCGTATATCATCACATCATCTATCTTATAAGTGTCACTTTTCAAGATGGGCAACCTCGCTTTGATACCATTTTTTTCTGTCACGCCCCAAAGGGGACCCGCAACAGAACGGGGAACGACCCGACCCAAAAAAAACTAGATCGTCCGACCCTTAACACCAAATTTAACTAATCGCAGCGGAATATTAACCAATTAAGATAAGCCAAGGCCCAGACAGATAAATAAACAGGTCCAACAAGTGACACCAGATGATATAATGATATATGTCCAAATAAAATAACACATGTGAATTAAATACAACAAAGCTTACACATCCACAGTAGTGTCTCATCTTAAAAATATAAGATACGTCCTCAAGAAAAATTTATTAAAATAGGAAATTTCTACAAAGTGATTGTTCCCGTGCTGATAATCAAATTCTCCTTTATTGCATCCTGAAAAATAGTAGTCATTTGGGGTGAGTCGACTAAACTCAATAGGGGTAGAGTTTATTTCCGACAGTCATATAATATTATGCATAGATTTAATAAAAATGCAGTTATGCAATTTAAATAGATGTTCGGTGAAAATGGAGTCTCTCATGGACTCCGAGCACACTGGGCCATAGGCCAAAACATCGATATCAGGCGGTCGCACGCCATAATTACCCTGATCAGGTTTAGGGTTTCGCGCCCAAGGACACAGCTCTTCAGCTGTCCTATTACTTCTAGTTAAAACCACACAATTTTTATCAATGATAAAGTATACAGTTGATAAATGTGTGAATGAAAATAATAGCATAAAATTAAATGAACATTTTATGCCAAACAAATGAATTTAATTAATGAATTAAAATAATAATACTTAACTGAAAATAAAATAAACCCCCTACCTCGATTGAACTTATAACATGTAACGACCCCGGCCAGGAGCCGTCACGTGTTCATATTCTTTCATTAATCGTTTGCTTGGCTTTTACTATTATTACATTCACTTACTATCTCTCAACAGAATTTCACATTTTACATATATATATATTTTTTTTCTAAACTGGTAATAGGGACGCAGAACCATTAAGGAAGACGAACCCTCTCGTGCCCGACTTCCCATGCCTCGTCGGCTCAAACTTTCACAGAGTCGAGCGACTAGACTCGGTCCTTGGTTTCTTGACAATTTCGGGAAAAGAGGAAGTGCCCTCAATTTTCTTAACAAAATACCACTCGGGTTGGCATGGGTTGCATGCGTTGACAACCCTCAGAAACTTAGTCGTCCGGTCATCACGTGCATTACGCGTGACTCGCTTAACATCACCTAAAAGGAGACATCTTCCGGTGGGCACGTGGGCCTCGCGTGCTAAAATAAAACATCATCCGGTCACTAAATGGCAAAAACACATTTTACATCTTCCGGTCGCTAAACGACAAAACACATTTTACATCTTCCGGTCGCTAAGCGACAAAACACATTTTACATCTTCCGATCACTAAGCGACAAAACACATTTTACATCTTCCGGTCGCTAAGCGACAAAACACATTTTACATCTTCCGGTCGCTAAGCGATAAAACACATTTTACATCTTCCGGTGACGTCATCCGGAAGACTAAACCATCATACAACTATCCTTCGGCATCTGCCGATGACGTCAGCCGGAAGACTAAACCAACAAACAACTACCCTTCGGCATCTGTCGATGACGTCAGCCGGAAGACTAAACCATCAAACCATTAACTCTCGGCATCTGCCGATGACGTCAACCGGAAGATTGCCTCGTCCAGCTTCCGTCTTACGGTAGAGAACACTAAATCATCAAATGACTCCTCCCAACAGAAAGAAAACACAACTCATTCAAGATGCATATAGCGGAAGACTTAAGCAACAGATCATTTATAAATCTATATAATCATTCCCTGACTCAGTGATCCACCAGACAGTTTCAAAGCTCAACGTTTTAAAATAATCTCATCCTACTTAAGCTACCATATCCTTTAACATACTGTAACATAAAAGTCTTAACCAGGGGTCATAAATCGCCTCTCTAGTCCTGCACTGTCACCTTGAGCATCCTCCAGCAACCAGCCCTAAGCATCCTCTTTGAACATAACATCCTCACCTGAACCTTCTTCACCTACACCATAAGGTTTAACTATAAGCCTAATGCTTAGTAAGGAATGCATGCTGACAGATATACATGAGTACACAATTTAAAGAGACATAAGTTCATAAACCATTCATCATTCGTGTTCATCTTTATCATTTACATAACACGTATTAAGGCAGGGAACGAGGGAGGAAGACAGGGGTACATAGTCATTTGCCTATCGCGGCAGTCATACATAATCATTTGCCTATCGCGGCAATCATGATACATCACTCGGCCTCCCCAGTGGGAGAATTCGCGAGCCATACATATCATTAACTCGGCCTCCACCAGTGGGAGATTTTGCGAGTCATACATATCATTAACTCGGCCTCCACCAGTGGGGGAATTCGCGAGTCATACATAACATAGTCTTTCCCCGCTCTGCACTTAATCTTGGTTACATTTGTTTTTCATATTCTCAACTTAATCATAACAGGGACACAGTGCATAGACATAAAGTTCATAGAGAGAAGTCATATCATGAGGACAAGTAAAACATCCTGTAACTTTACATTTACTTACACAACTTCTTCATATCGTGGAAATAACAAATCATAGTCAATAAGCTAACATCTCAGTGATTTCCAAATACCCTTGCGGTGTAGGGCCCTAGTGGCCGGAAATCTTAACACATTCACTTACCTGGATTCCTTAGCAATCCGAACTTCCTCTCTTTAACTTCTTCACCTAAAACATGTACATTACAGTAGTTAAAACAGAGTCCTAGTAGTCCTAATCATAAACCACCCTAGGATCTAATAGCTAAAGTCATTCCGATTCCTCTGTTTGACACACTGCAGTATGAAATCCGAAACTAGGTGGACAGGTTTTACCCTTGATTAAATCCGAGTTGGTTACTTAAAATGCTCAGAATCGATTCGGGATGACATTTCTACTCTCAGATTTAAAAAAAAAGTCTCAAACTACTCGGCCACTGCTAAAAATCCGAACTCAGTGCCGAGCTGAAAACAGAGCTCTATTTGCTAATGAATGACTACATTGTCCATTTCATACCTCGGGTGTGGATTTGCAGAGAAGAGCAAGCTCGAAACCAGCCGTCGGTAAAGGGAAGTTCTGGTAGCCGAGAGCAAGAACTTGGGAGAGAAGAAATCGCCGAGAGGGAATGTCGGCTACAGTGGTAATAAAATGAGATTTAAGGTTTCCATTTCCTATTTATACCTAATCCATCAATTCTAATTACTAAACTGCCACCCAACCTAGTTTTACTCAACTTGTAATAAATTTGTCTTAACATTAAATTTAAATCATAACGGTTAAATAAGAGGGTGACAATGAAAACGGTCAGAAAATCACCTGGCCGAAATGTCGGGTGTTACATCCACCCCTCCTTAAACAAAATTTTCGTCCTCGAAAATTGCTCTAGCAAATAACTTAGGATATTTGTCCAACATCTCCTGCTGCCTTTCCCATGTGGCTTCTTCAATGCCGTGATTTGTCCATAAAACTTTCACCAACGGGATGTCTTTGTTTCTCAGAGTCTTGACTGCATATTCCAATATCTGTATCGGTTTCTCCTCATACTCCAGTGTCGGTTCTAAACCAATATCCGATGGCTGGATGACCTGCATCGGATCACGCATGCACTTTCTTAACATTGACACATGGAAGACATTATGAACTTTGTCCAATGATGGAGGCAGTTGCAGTCTGTAAGCTGTACTCCCGATTTTTGCCAAGACAGGGAAGGGTCCAATGAATCTAGGATTAAGTTTTCCCTTCTTTCCAAATCTTAAGACTCCTTTAAATGGTGACACCTTTAAGAATACTTCATCTCCTACTGAAAACTCGAGTTCCCTTCTCCTTTGATCTGCATAACACTTCTGCCGGCTTTGTGCAGTCATCATTCTTTTCCGAATAGTGGCAATCTTATCTGACATTTGCTGCAGAATATCAGGTCTAAGAAGTTTTGTTTCACCAACCTCGTCCCAGTAAAGGGGTGACCTACATTTCCTACCATACAGTGCTTCATAAGGTGCCATACCGATGGTGGACTGATAACTGTTATTGTAGGAGAACTCAACCAGAGGTAATTGTCTGCTCCAAGTTGTCTGAAAGTCAAGTACACATGCTCTCAACATATCTTCGAGTATTTGAATCGTCCTTTCTGACTGGCCATCGGTCTGTGGGTGAAAAGTTGTGCTGAAAGATAATTTTGTACCTAATGTGCCTTGCAAACTTTTCCAGAATCGAGAGGTAAACCTGGGGTCACGGTCAGAGACAATGGATACTAGGATCCCATGCAACCTAATAATTTCCTGAACATAAAGATCAGCAAATTGGTCCATCGTATAGGTGGTCCTTACAGGTAAGAAATGGGCCGATTTCGTCAGTCTATCCACCACAACCCAAATACAATCATGCCCTTTTGTCGTCTTAGGTAGTCCTACAACAAAATCCATAGCTATATGTTCCCACTTCCATTCGGGAATAGGCAACGGCTGAAGAGTACCTCCTGGACGTTGGTGCTCGGCTTTGACTTGTTGGCATACTAAACAAGACTCTACATACTTAGCAACATCCCTTTTTAGGTTAGGCCACCAGTACTGTAACTTCAGGTCTCGGTACATCTTGGTGCAGCCAGGATGTACAGAAAAGGAAGAGGAGTGCGCCTCAGCCAAGATCAACTTACGCAATTCCACATCATTAGGAATGCACCACCGATTTCTAAACCTCAGGATCCCATCCTTGGAGAGACTGAACTCGGAGTGGTGTCCTTCAACTTATCTATCATGCTGATATTTTCCACTGAATCCTTCTGTTGTGCATCCTTGATCTTTTCCAAAATTGTTGGTTGAATAGTTAACTCAGCGAGCAAGACTGATAACTCCGGAACTATCTCCAAGTTAAATTTCTGAACTTCTGTTCTTAAGGGTATAGACATGGTTGAAACCACGGGCTGCATTGTTGTTGACATCCTACTCAACGCATCAGCTACAGAGTTAGCCTTCCCGGGGTGATACTTGATCTCAAAATCGTAGTCCTTGACAAATTCCAACCAACGTCTCTGTCTCATGTTCAATTCCTTCTGCGTGAAGAGGTACTTTAGACTTTTATGGTCAGAAAACACCTCACATTGCTGTCCATATAAATAGTGCCTCCAAATCTTTAAGGCAAAAACAACAGCAGCTAATTCTAGATCATGAGTGGGGTAATTTTGCTCGTAACTTTTTAGCTGCCTAGAAGCATACGCTATAACTTTACCCTCTTGCATCAGAACACAACCTAAACCGACTTTAGAAGCATCACAGTAAACACTAAATTTTCCTTCTTCGGTTGGGAGGGTCAATACAGGAGCTGTTGTTAACTTCAGTTTTAACGTCTGGAAGCTGTCTTCACAGGCTTCAGTCCAAGAATACTTAATGTCCTTCTTTGTCAAACTCGTCAGGGGTTTAGCTATCATGGAAAATCCCTTGATGAACTTCCTGTAATAGCCTGCCAATCCAAGGAAGCTGCGGACTTCGCTGGCATTCTTAGGTTGAGGCCAATCCTTTACTGCCTGAATTTTGGTCGGGTCCACAGATATGCCATTAGCAGAAACTACATGGCCAAGGAAATTAACCTTATCTAACCAAAACTCACACTTAGACAGTTTGGCGTAAAGTTGATGCTCCTTCAATGTCGTCAAAACTACTTTCAAAAGTTCTTCATGGTCAGCCACAGTTCGGGAATATATCAAGATATCATCTATGAATACAAACACAAACTTGTCTAAATACTCACGAAACACCCGGTTTATTAAATCCATGAAGGCTGCAGGGGCGTTTGTCAACCCAAACGACATTACTAAGAATTCATAATGTCCATAGCGGGTTCTGAAGGCTGTCTTTGGTATATCTCCTTCTTTAACCTTCAGTTGGTAATAACCCGAACGTAAATCTATCTTTGAAAACACCTTAGCTCCTTGCAATTGGTCAAACAAATCGTCAATCCTGGGTAATGGGTACCTATTCTTGATTGTCAACTTATTTAGTTCCCTGTAGTCTATGCACATTCTAAGAGAACCATCCTTCTTCCTTACAAATAAGACTGGTGCACCCCAAGGAGAACTACTGGGGCGAATAAATCCCTTGTCAACCAATTCCTGCAGTTGGACCTTCAATTCTTTCAACTCAACAGGTGCCATACGGTAAGGATTCTTGGATACAGGTGATGCCTCCGAGTATGTATCAATTACAAATTCTATTTCCCTATCAGGTGGTATACCCGGTAAGTCATCTAAGAATGCCTCGGGAAACTCCCGGACTATAGGAATATCCTGTAGCTCAATTTTATTCTTCACCCGGTCATCTATTACACTAGCCAGGTAGCTCTCACAACCACCTCTCAGCATTCGGTATATTTCTAGTGAGGATATAATTGGTATGTTACTTATTTTAGGAATAGCTTGGAAGGAATAATGGTTATCATTTGGGGGTCTAAAATCAACTATTCCAGATCGACAACTTATCGTGGCATGATGTCTAAATAACCAATCCATCCCTAATATCACTTCATACCCTTTTATGTCAATGACAATTAATTCCGCATAGAGATTCTTATCCCCTAAGGACACGACGTCACCCTTAACAATCTGCTCTGAATGTAGGGACTTCCCTGATGGCAACACAACACTATATAACCTTTCAGCTGGTAAGGGTCCTATGCTATGTTTGCATACAAACAAGGTTGATATAAACGAGTGTGTGGCCCCTGTATCTATGAGTGTATAAGCAGCAAAACCACAGATCATGACGGTACCTGATATGACTGTATGCTGAACAGCTCCCTCATCTTCCATCAACGCATACACTCTGGGTACGACCCTTGCGCGGTTCGGGTCTGGCGGCATGGGGCAATCTCTGACCATGTGTCCGGTCTTATCACACCTGAAACACCGGCCAGAAAGCAGCTTGCACTCACCAGGGTGGTTCCTCTGACATGTAAGGCATAGAGGCGCCAGAGGTCTCTTTCCTTTTCCCTGGTCATCATTCTGGTTGAGGGGCCTCTTCATTCCATGCTGTTGTTGCTGTGGTCCCCTGTTCTGTCGTGGCTGCCAACCTTTGTTCTGACGTGGTGGCAGCTGAGCGTCCTTCATGAGTTTCTTTGGCTGTTCGCGTTGTGCATATGTTGTCATTTCTGCCTCTTCTAGCTCCAAGGCCTTACCCGTCACTTCACCATAAGGTACATTATGTATCCCGGCAGTCTTCACTTTCATGTACAGACTTGGCTTCAGTCCTTGAACAAACTGGTAAATCTTATCTTCCTCATCCTCAATCATACGGGGAGCAAACCGTGATAAAGCATCAAATTCACATATATAATCCGTCACAGAGCCAGTTTGTCGTAGATTCGTAAACTCCTTCTTCTTGTTGGCCCGAACAGTCCTATTGAAGTACTTGTCAAAGAAGGCAGTCTTGAACATCCCCCAGGTCATAGCTTCGGCATTAGTGGTGCTCTGGATCGAGTCCCACCAATGCCTTGCACTTAACTCCAAATGAAAGACAGCGTAGGTGACCTTATCCCCTTCGTCGATCTTTGCATACTTAAACATGTCTTCTATCTTTCGAATCCACTACTCAGCATGAATAGGATCTGAGACATACCCATTAAACACCGGGGGTCGAAGCCGGTGAAAGCGCTCACCCCCATGATCATGAGTTGCGTTAGTACTGGAGTTGCCTTGTTCTTCTCTAGCTGTCATCAGTCGTTCTATCTGGTGAGATTGGCGCATGACCAACTCAGTCAACTGAGCAATAGCATTGCTATCCTCATTGGTCTCTCTCTGTTGACCTCTAACCATCTTGGGATTCCTAGACAAATCATTACAGGCATAACTTAACTTAATGACATACATGAAATCATAAACACTTACAGTTGCTGAGGTGTGCTCAAGTGACAGTCAGTGCTGGAAGGCAGTCTGCAGAATCGGTTTTAGAATCTGGTTTTGCTCTGATACCACAATTGTAACGACCCCGGCCAGGAGCCGTCACGTGTTCATATTCTTTCATTAATCGTTTGCTTGGCTTTTACTATTATTACATTCACTTACTATCTCTCAAAAGAATTTCACATTTTACATATATATATATTTTTTTTCTAAACTGGTAATAGGGACGCAGAACCATTAAGGAAGACGAACCCTCTCGTGCCCGACTTCCCATGCCTCGTCGGCTCAAACTTTCACAGAGTCGAGCGACTAGACTCGGTCCTTGGTTTCTTGACAATTTCGGGAAAAGAGGAAGTGCCCTCAATTTTCTTAACAAAATACCACTCGGGTTGGCATGGGTTGCATGCGTTGACAACCCTCAGAAACTTAGTCGTCCGGTCATCACGTGCATTACGCGTGACTCGCTTAACATCACCTAAAAGGAGACATCTTCCGGTGGGCACGTGGGCTTCGCGTGCTAAAATAAAACATCATCCGGTCACTAAATGGCAAAAACACATTTTACATCTTCCGGTCGCTAAACGACAAAACACATTTTACATCTTCCGGTCGCTAAGCGACAAAACACATTTTACATCTTCCGGTCGCTAAGCGACAAAACACATTTTTCATCTTCCGGTCGCTAAGCGACAAAACACATTTTTCATCTTCCGGTCGATAAGCGACAAAACACATTTTACATCTTCCGGTCGCTAAGCGACAAAAAACATTTTACATCTTCCGGTGACGTCATCCGGAAGACTAAACCATCATACAACTATCCTTCGGCATCTGCCGATGACGTCAGCCGGAAGACTAAACCAACAAACAACTACCCTTCGGCATCTGCCGATGACGTCAGCCGGAAGACTAAACCATCAAACCATTAACTCTCGGCATCTGCCGATGACGTCAACCGGAAGATTGCCTCGTCCAGCTTCCGTCTTACGGTAGAGAACACTAAATCATCAAATGACTCCTCCCAACAGAAAGAAAACACAACTCATTCAAGATGCATATAGTGGAAGACTTAAGCAACAGATCATTTATAAATCTATATAATCATTCCCTGACTCAGTGATCCACCAGACAGTTTCAAAGCTCAACGTTTTAAAATAATCTCATCCTACTTAAGCTACCATATCCTTTAACATACTGTAACATAAAAGTCTTAACCAGGGGTCATAAATCGCCTCTCTAGTCCTGCACTGTCACCTTGAGCATCCTCCAGCAACCAGCCCTAAGCATCCTCTTTGAACATAACATCCTCACCTGAACCTTCTTCACCTACACCATAAGGTTTAACTATAAGCCTAATGCTTAGTAAGGAATGCATGCTGACAGATATACATGAGTACACAATTTAAAGAGACATAAGTTCATAAACCATTCATCATTCGTGTTCATCTTTATCATTTACATAACACGTATTAAGGCAGGGAACGAGGGAGGAAGACAGGGGTACATAGTCATTTGCCTATCGCGGCAGTCATACATAATCATTTGCCTATCGCAGCAATCATGATACATCACTCGGCCTCCCCAGTGGGAGAATTCGCGAGCCATACATATCATTAACTCGGCCTCCACCAGTGGGAGATTTTGCGAGTCATACATATCATTAACTCGGCCTCCACCAGTGGGGAAATTCGCGAGTCATACATAACATAGTCTTTCCCCGCTCTGCACTTAATCTTGGTTACATTTGTTTTTCATATTCTCAACTTAATCATAACAGGGACACAGTGCATAGACATAAAGTTCATAGAGAGAAGTCATATCATGAGGACAAGTAAAACATCCTGTAACTTTACATTTACTTACACAACTTCTTCATATCGTGGAAATAACAAATCATAGTCAATAAGCTAACATCTCAGTGATTTCCAAATACCCTTGCGGTGTAGGGCCCTAGTGGCCGAAAATCTTAACACATTCACTTACCTGGATTCCTTAGCAATCCGAACTTCCTCTCTTTAACTTCTTCACCTAAAACATGTACATTACAGTAGTTAAAACAGAGTCCTAGTAGTCCTAATCATAAACCACCCTAGGATCTAATAGCTAAAGTCATTCCGATTCCTCTGTTTGACACACTGCAGTATGAAATCCGAAACTAGTTGGACAGGTTTTACCCTTGATTAAATCCGAGTTGGTTACTTAAAATGCTCAGAAACGATTCGGGATGACATTTCTACTCTCAGATTTAAAAAAAAAGTCTCAACCTACTCGGCCACTGCTAAAAATCCGAACTCAGTGCCGAGCTGAAAACAGAGCTCTATTTACTAATGAATGACTACATTGTCCATTTCATACCTCGGGTGTGGATTTGCAGAGAAGAGCAAGCTCGAAACCAGCCGTCGGTAAAGGGAAGTTCTGGTAGCCGAGAGCAAGAACTTGGGAGAGAAGAAATCGCCGAGAGGGAATGTCGGCTACAGTGGTAATAAAATGAGATTTAAGGTTTCCATTTCCTATTTATACCTAATCCATCAATTCTAATTACTAAACTGCCACCCAACCTAGTTTTACTCAACTTGTAATAAATTTGTCTTAACATTAAATTTAAATCATAACGGTTAAATAAGAGGGTGACAATGAAAACGGTCAGAAAATCACCTGGCCGAAATGTCGGGTGTTACATAACAGGTCAAAACTCAATATATCCAAGTGTCCGAGTCAATGAGTCTACAACTTTAATTCGCTAAATTGGTACCTAACAAAGAATGAAGTCACTCATTATTTTTGGGCTATTATATCCCCTTCTACTCTCAAAGGACGGTCAAAATCCAATTGGGTAAATAACCCATAATTTTGGTCAAACAGCAAAATCGCGTAGTGCTGCGTTATAATGCAATGCACATGCGCTAATGCACAGACCGATGCCGAGTCCTCTTGGTCTGACAATATAGTGCCCCTTTTACTAATGAAACTGATGGAAGAGTTCCGTCAAATGTCTTCGATGGTTTAACAACAAAAGAAATCCCAAATTTAAGTTTAACCCAGCAGACCAAGGGAAAAGATCACAACAATCTAACTCAAACAAATCAATTCCTAATCTGGGTTTTTATGTAATCGACAGAGACTAGGGGATTACCTCCGAAAGTTGAGAGATTCGCCAAGGTTGAAGAGTCAAAAATTTGATTTGGCAAAGGTTGATTTTGTAACGACCCCTATTCCCAGCAAGATATTGTCCGCTCTGGGGATTGAGCCGCAGTCCAATATCCTCCCCTCACGGCTTTGTTTGGCAAGAACTTCCCGGAAGGTCACCCAACCTGGAATTGCTCTTGCCGAAGCACTTTTAACTTCAGAGTTCTTATGGGATCCGTTGCCAATCGTGCTCCAAAACGCGTCTTGCCATCTTGGGAGGGTCTCTTTACATATGTTTCATTTCCATATACTTCCCCAAGCGATGTGGGATTGTGATGACCCCCTCTTTACGACCCGGGATTCGCCTATACTCGAGTCAGGGATCTGCCTACACTCGGCTTAGGTCCCAAGGTTTGCCCAACAACCCGAGGTTTGCCCCGCAGTCGTACTCATACGTGCACATTCGGGTCATCACAATCACCCCCCCTCGGGGGCCCAACGTCCTCGTTGGCCACATTTCTGGTTGGGTACAGGCTCTGATACCATTTGTAACGACCCCTTTTCCCAGCAAGATATTGTCCACTCTGGGGATTGGGCCGCGGCCAAATATCCTCCCCTCACGGCTTTGTTTGGCGAGAACTTCCCGGAAGGTCACCCAACCTGGAATTGCTCTTGCGGAAACACTTTTACTTCGGAGGTCTTATGGAATCGTTGCCCAATCGTGTCCAAAAAGCGTCTTGCCATCTTGGGAGGGTCTCTTTACATATGTTTCATTTCCATATACTTCCCCAGCGTGTGGGATGTGATGACCCCCTCTTTACGACCCTGGATTCGTCCTATACTCGAGTCAGGGATCTGCTACACTCGGCTTAGGTCCCAAGGTTTGCCCAACAACCGAGGTTTGCCCCGCAGTCGTACTCATACGTGCACATTCGGGTCATCACAACACCCCCCCTCGGGGGCCCAACGTCCTCGTTGGCCACATTTCTGGTTGGGTACAGGCTCTGATACCATTTGTAACGACCCCTTTTCCCAGCAAGATATTGTCCACTCTGGGGATTGGGCCGCGGCCAAATATCCTCCCCTCACGGCTTTGTTTGGCGAGAACTTCCCGGAAGGTCACCCAACCTGGAATTGCTCTTGCGGAAACACTTTTAACTTCGGAGTTCTTATGGAATCCGTTGCCAATCGTGCTCCAAAACGCGTCTTGCCATCTTGGGAGGGTCTCTTTACATATGTTTCATTTCCATATACTTCCCCAAGCGATGTGGGATTGTGACAACCCCCTCTTTATGACCCGGGATTCGCCTATACTCGAGTCTGGGATTCGCCTACACTCGGCTTATATCCCGAGGTTTGCCCCGCAACCCGAGGTTTGCCCCGCAGTCGTACTCATACGTGCACATTCGGGTCATCACAGATTTCACTCCCTCTGTTTTCCTCTTCTTTAAAAAGAACCAAAATCATTTAATTAGCAATAGAACAATTCATTCAACTGAAAACCTACAGGGAGAAAACAATGGAACGAAAGGGAAATCACTCACCTATTTTTTAAGCACTTCGTTTTACAAGGGTTGAAGAGAAGAAGACAATGAGCGTTTTAAAACTAAAATCGTCGGAATCAGAAATTAAGTCGTCGCCGATCGGTTCCCTCTCCCTATTCTGCGTGCGGCGTTCTCAGTAGGTGAAGGAGTCTCTGGCGTTTTCACAGAAAGAGTTTTATGAAAGGTAGGTTTATAAGGGTAAGTCAATGGTTGTACACGTGGCTTTAATTATAGAGGAAAAGAACGAAAAAAAAAAATAAATAAACTTTACCTTTTTCTTCTCTTATCTCTCTGGCGCTTCACTCCCCATCTCAGATGGCGGATTCCACATGACCTTTACATGACGTGTTGTTAAAACCTAAGTTATCCATTTCATCTTCAAGGTTTAACTTGAAGTGATAAGAACGACATGTACTGAGGACCCAATAACCTTCATGGACGCGTAATTAAGACTTATTAATTCGTTTGATGAAATATAAGAGACTTTACTTCAATCGATTTGTTTAAAAATGAACTGAACGTATTAAGTAAAATAGGTTGACTGTTACATGACTTTTGGTTAGAACTTAAGTTATCCATTTTACCTTCAACAATTAACTTAAAGTGAAAAGAACGACATCTAGTCAGGACCCTATAACATTCATGGACGCGTAATTAGGACTTAGTAATGCGCTTGACAAAGTATAAGAAAGTACTCTTCAATCGATTTGTTTCAAAAGAATTCAACGTATCAAGCAAAATAGGTTTACTGTTCTATGACTTGTGGTTAGAAAATAAGTTATCCATTTCACCTTCAAGGTTTAACTTGAAGTGAAGAAAACGACGTGTACTAAGGACCCAGTAACCTTCATGGACGCATAATTAAGGCTTATTAATGCATTTGATGAAGTATAAGAAAGTTTACTTCAATTGATTTGTTTTAAAAGAACTGAATGTATCAAGCAAATGAGGTTGACTGTTACATGACTTGTGGTTAGAACCTAAGTTATCCATTTCACCTTCAAGTTTTAACTTGAAGTGATGAGAACGACGTGTATTGAGGACCCAATAACCTTCATGAACGCGTAATTAAGACTTAGTAAAGCGTTTGATCAAGAATAAGAAAGTTCACTTCAATCGATTTGTTTCAAAAGAACAGAACGAATCATGCAAATGAGGTTGACGGTTACATGACTTATGGTTAGAATCTAAGTTATCCATTTCACCTTCAAGGTTTAACTTGAAGTGATTAGAACGACGTATACTGAGGAGCCAATAACCTTCATGGACGTGTAAATAAGATTTAGTAATGCGTTTGATGAAGTATAAGAAAGATCACTTCAATCGAATTGTTTCAAAAGAACTGAACGAATCATGCAAATGAGGTTGACTGTTACATAACTTGTGGTTAGAACATAAGTTATCCATTTCACCTTCAATGTTTAACTTGAAGTAATAAAAACAACAAGTGCTGAGTACCCAATAACCTTCATGGACGCGTAATTAAGACTTAGTAATGCGTTTGATGAATATTTGAAAGTTCACATTAATCAATTTGTTTCAAAAGAACTGAAAAAATCAAGCAAGTGAGGTTGACTGTTACCTGACTTGTGGTTAGAACCTAAGTTATCCATTTCACCTTCAAGGTTTAAGTTGAAGTGATGAAAACGACGTGTACTGAGGACCCAATAACCTTTATGGACGCGTAATTAAGACTTAGTAATGCATTTGATAAAGTATTGGAAACTTCACTTTAATCGATTTGATTCAAAAGCACTGAACGTATCAAGAAAATGAGGTTGACTGTTACATGACTATTGGTTAGAACCTAAGTTATCCCTTTCACCTTCAAGGTTTAACTTGAAGTAATGAGAATGGCGTGTACTGAGAACCCAATAACCTTCATGGACGCGTAATTAAGAATTAGTAATGCGTTTGATGAATTATAAGAAAGTTCACTTCAATCGATTTGTTTCAAAAGAACTGAACGAATCATGCAAATGAGGTTGGCTGTTACATGACTTATGGTTAGAACCTAAATTATTCATTTCACCTTCAAGGTTTAACTTGAAGTGATGAGAAGGACGTGTACTGAGGACCTAATAGCCTTCATGGACACGTAATTAAGACTTAGTAATGCGTTTGATGAAGTGTAAGAAAGTTCACTTCAATCGATTTGTTTCAAAAGAACTAAACGTATCAAGCAAATGAGGTTGACTGTTACATGACTTGTGGTTAGAACCTAAGTTATCTAATTCACCTTCAAGGTTTAACTTGAATTGATGAGAACGACGTGTACTAAGGACCCAATAACGTTCATGGACGCGTAATTAAGACTTAGTAATGCGTTTGATGAATTATAAGAAAGTTCACTTCAATCGATTTGTTTCAAAAGAACTTAACCTATCAAGCAAGTGAGCTTGACTGTTAAATGACTTTTGGTTAGAACCTAAGTTATCCATTTCACCTTCAAGGTTTAACTTGATGTGATTAGAACTACGTGTGCTGAGGACCCAATAACCTTCATGGACGCGTAATTAGGACTTAGTAATACGTTTGATGAAGTATAAGAAAGTTCACCTCAGTCGATTGGTTTCAAAAGAACTTAACGAATCAGACAAATGAGGTTGACTGTTACATGACTTGTGGTTAGAACCTAAGTTATCCATTTCACCTTCAAGGTTTAACTTGAAGTGATGAGAACGACCTGTACTGAGGACCCAATAACCTTCTTGGACGCTTAATTAAGACTTAGTAATGTGTTTGATGAAGTGTAAGAAAGTTCACTTCAATCGATTTGTATCAAAAGAACTGAACGAATCATGCAAACGAGGTTGACTGTTACATGACTTGTGGTTGGAATTTAAGTTATGCATTTCACCTTCAAGGTTTAACTTGAAGTGATGAGAACGACGTGTACTGAGGACCCAATAACCTTCATGGACGCGTAATTATGACTTAGTGATGCGTTTAATGAAGTATTGGAAACTTCACTTCAATCGATTTGATTCAAAAGAACTGAACGTATCAAGAAAATGAGGTTGACGTTTACATGACTTGTGGTTAGAACCTAACTTATCCATTTCACCTTCAAGGTTTAACTTGAAGTGATGAGAACGACGTGTACTGAGGACCAAATAGCCTTCATGGACGCGTAATTAAGACTTAGTAATGCGTTTGATGAAGTATAAGAAAGTTCACTTCAATCGATTTGTTTCAAAAGAACTGAACGAATCATGCAAATGAGGTTGACTGTTACATGACTTGTGGTTAGAACCTAAGTTATTCATTTCACCTTCAAGGTTTAACTTGAAGTGATGAGAACGACGTGTACTAAGAATCCAATAACCTTCATGGACACGTAATTAAGACTTAGTAATGTGTTTTATGAAGTATAAGAAAGTTCACTTCAATCAATTTGTTTCAAAATAACTGAACGAATCGTGCAAATGAGGTTGACTGTTACATGACTTGTTGGTAGAACCTAAGTTATCCATTTCACCTTCAAGGTTTAACTTGAACTGATTAGAACGACGTGTACTGAGGACCCAATAACCTTCATGGACACGTAATTAAGACATAGTAATGCGTTTGATGAAGTATAAGAAAGTTCACTTGAATCGATTTGTTTCAAAAGAACTGAACGAATCAAGCAAATGAGGTTGTGTAATACCCAGTTTTACGGGATATTAATATTATATTATATGATGACATTTTTGTAAATATGTCAAATCAAGTCCGTTTAGCAAAGATAAAGCGTCATTAGAATCCTAACGATGAATAGAAATTTTAGGAAATTTACGGGATTTTTCGGAGTAATAACGCTATTATTCGAGTAATTACATTTCTCGTAATACAAAGGACGTTTTAGTAAAAATAGTAAACGAGGTCCGAATTGCGAACGGATGGTTTTAATAAATCTCAAATAATAAGTTGGACTTATCAGTTAAATAAGGAAATTTGGAGAAACCGAATCGCTAGCCAATTAATGAAGCAAAGGACAAAACGATTATAAAAACTAAAGAAAAGCAAAACGGTAATTTGCCAAACCAAATTTATAAAAATATCACAAATTCCTTTTTCTCTTCACTTTCTTCTTCCCTATTTTCACGAAAACGCCAGAGGCGATTTCTTTGTTCTCCAGCCGACGATATTCGGCGATCTGACCTCCGTTTCTTCTCCATTCGACTCCAGTTCTTCGTGCTTTCTCTTCCTCTTGCAACCCTAGGTATAAATCTATGATTCTAGAGCGTTAGTTTTCAATTTTCGGGTCGATTTAACGTTAGGGTTTCGTTAGGGTTTAGGTTAAAAATTTTATTTCGGGTTTAAAAATTAATAGATTATCCTAGTTTATAAACGTATAGGACGTATTAGACGTTATTGGACGAAACTAGATTAATTTGTGGAAAATGTTAAAGTTCGAGAAATTTCAAGATTTAAGAAAAACTCGTAAATTGGATTCGAGTTGCCGAGCGGGTATTGGCTCGATAATATAGCTCAATGAATTTGATTAAAGCTTTAGGAAATCTCCTTAGTTAAGGTTTTGTCAATTTGGACGTTTAGAAGCTTAAATTCGTTTTAACGTCGATGATTCTAAATTGCCTTAGGTGAACGACTCTCGTGGACAGAGCTCGAGGTTCAGCGCGCTCAAGGTAAGTTCTCGTGACTTACTCTGGCCGATTGGCCTACACCGTACTTCGATGAAGCGTCGAGGATCTTAGAGTATTGTGTGTTTAAATTGCTTTGGTTGGGTAGCTAGGTTTAAACGTTTTTGTAGGTTCTTTCATTTACAGTCTTGATGGTACGCATGCTTGATTGCTTACATTTATATTGAACTGTTCATGCATCACGTATTTTAACTTGGCATGAAAATGAATTTCCAAACGATGTTTTCAGAAAACCAATGTGGCCGAGAAATTGGGGGCTATCAATCTATTGTGCGGGCCGATTAAGGGTTTGGCCGATACCACATCTCATGTAATGTAATTAATGAACGTAATCTGTTATCTGGTCATGCGAGGTGGGGCTCAGGCACGACTGTACGTGTTGTAAGCGTGTACCCCCCTCCTATAACCGCACGGGGTAGTCCGACCGTTGGATGGGCCCCCTTCGGTTAGGGGGATGAGATCTCGGTGATATACTGTCTGCGACGCTCTGTATGTTATGCATGATTTCTGAACTCCATATGCACTGCACGCATCTGCATTTACGTAGAATTTACTGAGCCTTTAGCTCATAGTATGTATGTATGGTGTAGGTGACGTTTTAGGTGACATCGAGCCAGGTGAGGACGACGTTCCTCCTCCTGATGTGTGAGGCAGTTGGCGGAAGATGGATTGCGGTGGTGTGTTGTGCAGTTGATGCTTAACCGACCCATGGGGATGTATGTATGCATTTTGAGGGTACTGGGTTATTTTGGGTATATATGTACAAAGTTAGAACATTTTAGGATGATTGGATCTAATAGTAGATAGGTTTATGTTGTAACACCCGAGTCAACGGCCAGGTGATTTTCTTAACTGTATTAACGGTCATAAATATTTAATCTTTACAGTTTAGGACTTATGCCAAGAATAATTAATTACATGTGGATCTAAACTAGGTTGAGTGGCAAAGTTGTAATAATAGAGGATTGAGGCCAGTATTTAAAGAAAAAGGAAAAGATTTAAACCTCATTTAAACCACTGTAGCCGACACCACCCTTTCTGGCGATTTCTTCTCTCGTAAGTCCTTACTCTCTGCTATCAGAAAACTCTCCTCGACGGCCGGTTTACTCCGCCACCACTCGACTACTCTGCGCCTGAGGTATGCATTAGACAATGTGGCTATTTGTTAGTTTATTAGCTCTGTTTTCAGCTCTGTATTGAGGTTTTGGATTCTTCAATGGCCAAGTATTGATAGGAACATTTTGAAACCCGAGATTGGTAATGTCGTTCCGAATGGATTCTGGACATTTAAAACAACCAACCCTGAGTTATTATTTATCGAATCCGTCTATTTTGGTTTTGGGATTTCAGGCTACATTGTGTATTAGACTAAGGATTCGGGAATGACTCTTAGTTATAAGACCCTAGGATGACTTGTGAGTAGAACTGTTAGGATTTTGTTTTAACTACTGCAATGTAAATGTTTTAGGTGATGAAGTTTGAAGAGAAAGAAGCTCAAAGTGCTAAGGAGACCAAGTAAGTGAATGTATTAAGATTTCCGGCTAATAGAGCCCCACATCGTAGGAGTACTAGGTTGAGATGTCTAATGTTTACCTTATGATTATGAGCTTGTCTACACTTGAAGGATTTATGTATGTTGCGAGTTACACCCTGTGATGACCTGTTAGTGATTGTGAAGTTGTCTGCTCTGGTATGATCCTTGTCATAGTTTGATGAGTTAAAAGCTCTCATGTTCATGCATCATGAATGTTTCTCAAGCATAAGAAAATGTTTTAACGCATGTTTTCCATGAACAAGATGTGTATGTATATATGTATATGTATAAGATTTATGCAACGTGGATTAAGTGAGGGTTGGGGGCGGTTCGGCGTATGTCACAGTCCAAAGAAGGACATATGAATACGACCCGCAGTAGGGAACAAGATCAAACTCACTGCCGAACCCCCTTTACCGGCACAAATCCTCTCTTGATCCACACAACCTAAACAAAGACTATGAATGATGAATATAAACAAAGACTATGAATGATGAATATGAACAAAGACTATGAATGATGAATATGATCAATGATTATGAATGATGAATATGATCAATGACTATGAATGATGAATATGATCAATGACTATGAATGATGAATATGATCCATGGCTATGAATGATGATTACGAGCAAAGACATGAACAAGAAAAGACTTATGATCATGTGATTTTCCCAAATTGTGCATTCATGCATCCATGTAGTGTTGCATTCCTTACTAAGCATTAGGCTTATAGTTTAAACCTTATGATGTAGGTGACGAGTTTTCAGGTGAGGAACTCAAGGTCAATGAAGATGTCTAAGCTTGGTTGTTGGAGGATGCTCAGTGTGACAGTAAAGGCTGGATAGGTGATCAAGTTCCCTGGTTATACCCATAGTAAGTCAGAGAAGTTTATGATAAACAGATGACTAAGTAGAATAGAGTTTACTTATAACAAGGAGATTCGGGTTTTTAATGGTTTGACTTCAGAGTCTGTTAACGATTTTAAGGATCATTGAATGGTCTGTTTTGCTTAAGCCTTCCGCTATGTGTATCTTGTATGGGATATGGTTTTCACTCATTAGGGTTTATGATTCCCAAGTTAAGATTTGTGTGAGTTGTAGTATTTTCTGTTGGATGAGGTTCTTTGATGATCATAGTGTTTTACTGCCATAAGATAGAGGCTGGATGAGGTATTCATCCGGCTGACGTCATCGGCAGATGTCAAATGATAGGAGTCGAACCATTGAGTCTTCCGGATGACGTCACCGGAAGATGTAGTATGTTTCTCCATCGGCAGATGTAGAGTGTTTAGCCATCGGATGATGAAAGTGCTATTTTGTCGTCTAGCGATCGGCAGATGTAGAGTGTTAGCCATCGGATGATGAAAGTGCTATTTTGTCGTCTAGCGATCGGCAGATGTAGAGTGTTAGCCATCGGATGATGAAAGTGCCATTTTGTCGTCTAGCGATCGACAGATATAGAGTGTTTAGCCATCGGACGATGTGAGGGTTTCCTTGTCGTTTAGTGACCGGGTCATGTTTTAATTATGCACGTGGGGAGCACATGTCCATCGGATGATGTTTCCCTATTTCACCGAAAGATGAAGTATATTCCCTCGCCGGATGATGTAAATAATAACTTGTCGTTTAGTGATCGGATGATATAGAGCTTGTAAGCTATCGGAAGATGTCATAGATGAACACGTGAATTTCTTATGTTTATCGGTGGATGTTTTAAATTGGTCACACGAGATGCACGTGATCGTCGGTCGATGCGAGTATTCGCATCTGCCGATAGGTGTTTAAATGAGTCATGAGGGGTGAACGTGCCATCCGGAAGATGCAATGTCTATCGGTTGATGCATGCAGACCCATGCAACTTCTACGTCGATTGGAAGCATGTACGAGGGACTAACTTTCCAACCATTAAGTTGAAGTCTTTAAGCCTGTTAGGTATACTGTTATTAAAGAAAAAAAAAAGAGAAGGAGAAAAGAGTTCAAATATGAGTTAAAGTTTTATGTAAAGTCAAGAATTTCGTGGCGATCCTCCCCAGGTCGCATCAATTATGGTATCAAAGCAAAACCGGGTTCTAAAACCGATTCTGCAGACTGCCTTCCAGCACTGACTGTCACATGGGCACACTCCAACAACTGTAAGTATTTATGATTTCAATATATGTCATTAAGTTAAGATATATCTGTAATGATTTGTCTAGGAATCCCAAAATGGTTAGAGGTCAGCAGAGAGAAACCAATGAGGACAGCAATGCTATTGCTCAATTGACAGAGTTGGTCATGCGCCAATCTAACCAGATAGAACGACTGATGACTGCTAGGGAGGAACAAGGCAACTCCAGTACTAATGCAACTCATGATCATGGGGGTGAGCATTTCCACCGGCTTCGACCCCCGGTGTTTAATGGACATGTTTCAGATCCTATCTATGCTGAGGAGTGGATTCGAAAGATAGAAGACATGTTTAAGTATGCAAAGGTTGATGAGGGAGATAAGGTCACCTATGCTGTCTTTCATTTGGAGTTAAGTGCAAGGCATTGGTGGGACTCGATCCAGAACACCGCTAGTGCCAAAGCTATGACCTGGGAAATGTTCAAGACTGCTTTCTTTGACAAGTACTTCAATAGGACTTTTCGGGCCAACAAGAAGAAGGAGTTCATGAATCTGCGACAAACTGGCTCTATGACGGATTACATATGCAAATTCGATGCTTTCTCACGGTTTGCTCCCCGTATGATTGAGGATGACGAGGACAAGATTTACCAATTTGTTCAAGGACGGAAGCCGAGTCTGTACATGAAGGTGAAGACTACTGGGATACACAATGTACCTTATGGTGAAGTGACGGCTAAGGCCTTGGAACTGGAAGAGGCAGAAATAACAGCATATGCACAGCGTGAGCAGCCAAGGAAACTTACGAAGGACACTCAGCCGCCACCACCTCAGAATAAGGGTTGGCAACCGCAACAGAACAGGGGACCACAGCAACAACAACAAGGAATAAAGAGACCCCTCAACCAGAATGATGATCAAGGAAAGGGAAAGAGGCCTCTGGCACCCCTATGCCCCACCTGTCAGAAGAACCACCCCGGCGAATGCAAGTTGCGTTCTGGCCACTGTTTCAGATGTGATAAGGTTGGACATATAGTCAGAGACTGCCCCATGCTGCCAGATCCGAACCGTGCAAGGGTAGCACCAAGAGTCTATGCAATGATGGAGAATGAGGAAGCCGTGCAGCATACAGTGATAACAGGTACCATTATGATCTGTGGTTTTGCTGCTTACACACTTATAGATACGGGAGCCACACACTCGTTTATATCAACTCTGTTTGTATGCCAACACAATTTAGAACCTTTACCAGCCGAAAGGTCATATGATGTTATGTTACCATCAGGGAAGTCCCTACATTCTGAACAGATTGTTAAAGGTGATGTTGTGTCCTTAGGAAGTAGGAAACTATATGTAGAACTGATTATAATTGACATGAAAGGATATGAGGTGATATTGGGAATGGATTGGTTATTTAGGCATTATGCCACAATAAGTTGTAGATCTGAGATGGTTGATTTTCGACCCCCAAATGGTAATCATTATTCCTTCCAAGCTATTCCTAAGATAAGCAAAATACCGATTATATTCTCACTAGAAATTTACCGGTTATTGAAAAATAGTTGTGAGAGTTACTTAGCTACCATAATGGATGTTCGGGTGAAGAATAAGGTAGAGTTACAAGATATCCCCATAGTCAGAGAATTCCCTAAGGCATTCTTGGATGACTTGCCAGGATTACCACCTGATAGAGAAATAGAGTTTGTAATTGATACATATCCCGAGGCATTGCCTGTATCTAAGAACCCTTACCGTATGGCACCTGTTGAGTTAAAGGAGTTAAAAGTCCAACTATAGGAATTAGTAGACAAAGGGTTTATACGCCCTAGTAGTTCCCCTTGGGGTGCACCTGTCTTATTTGTCAAGAAGAAAGATGGTTCCCTTAGAATGTGCATAGACTATAGGGAGCTAAATAAGTTAACAATCAAGAATAAGTACCCCTTACCCCGAATTGATGATTTGTTTGACCAACTGCAAGGAGCAAATGTGTTTTCAAAAATAGACTTACGTTCAGGTTATTACCAACTGAAAGTTAAGGAAGGAGATATACCAAAGACAGCCTTCAGAACCCGTTATGGACACTACGAATTCTTGGTCATGTCGTTTGGGCTGACCAATGCACCTGCAGCCTTTATGGACTTAATGAATCGTGTGTTTCGGGAGTATTTGGATAAATTTGTAATTGTATTCATAGATGATATCCTGATATACTCACGGACAGAAGCTGACCATACAGAGCATTTAAGAATAGTTTTGACAACATTGAAGGAGCACAAGCTTTATGCCAAATTGTCCAAGTGTGAATTTGGTTGGACAAGGTTAATTTTCTTGGCCATGTAGTTTCTGCTAATGTCATATCTGTGGACCCTACCAAAATTCAGGCAGTAAAGGATTGGCCACAACCAAAGAATGCCAGTGAAGTCCGCAGTTTCCTTGGATTGGCAGGCTATTACAGAAAGTTCATCAAAGGGTTTTCTATGATAGCTAAGCCCCTGACAAATTTGACAAAGAAGGACAATAAATATTCTTGGATCGAAGCTTGTGAGAATAGCTTCCAGACATTGAAGGTGTAACAACAGCCCCGGTATTGACCCTTCCAACCGAAGAAGGAAAGTTTTGCGTATTTTGTGATGCATCAAAAGTTGGTTTGGGCTGTGTTTTGATGCAAGAAGGTAAAGTTGTAGCGTATGCCTCTAGGCAATTAAAGAGTTATGAACAGAACTACCCCACCCATGATTTAGAATTAGCTGCTGTCGTTTTTGCCTGGAAGATATGGAGACACTACTTATATGGGCAGCAGTGTGAGGTGTTTTTTGACCATAAAAGTCTGAAGTATCTCTTTACACAAAAGGAATTGAACATGAGGCAGAGGCGTTGGTTGGAATTTGTTAAGGATTATGACTTTGAGATCAAGTATCACCCGGGTAAGGCTAACTCTGTAGCTGACGCATTGAGCAGGATGTCAACAACAATGCAACCCGTTGTATCAACTATGTCTATATCTTTGAGGACAGAAGTTCTGAGGTTTGAATTGGAGATAGTTCCAGAGTTATCAACCTTACTTGCCGATTTGACCATTCAACCAACGGTCTTAGAAAAGATCAAAGAGGCACAACATAAGGACTCTGAGGAGAGTAACAGCATGATGAACAAGATGAAGGACACCACCTCCGAGTTTAGTCTTTCCAAGGATGGAATTCTGAGGTTTAGAAATAGATGGTATGTCCCTAATGACGAAGGATTACGTAAGCTAATCTTGGCTGAGGCGCACTCGTCTCCCTTTTCTGTACATCCTGGCAGCACCAAGATGTATCGAGACCTGAAGTTACTCTATTGGTGGCCAAACTTAAAGAGAGATGTTGCTAAGTATGTCGAGTCATGTTTGGTTTGCCAACAAGTTAAAGCTGAGCACCAACGTCCAGGAGGTACCCTTCAGCCTTGACCTATTCCCGAGTGGAAGTGGGAACACATAGCTATGGATTTCGTTGTAGGATTACCTAAGACAAATAAAGGACATGATAGCATTTGGGTTGTGATTGATAGATTGACAAAATCAGCCCATTTCTTACCAGTAAGGACAACCTACTCGATGGACCAGCTTGTTGATCTTTATGTACAAGAAGTTATTAGGTTGCATGGAATCCCTGCATCTATTGTCTCCGATCATGACCCCAGGTTCACCTCCCGGTTTTGGAAAGGTCTACAAGGCACACTTGGCACGAGGTTATCCTTCAGCACTGCTTTTCACCCGCAGACAGATGGTCAATCAGAAAGGACTATCCAGATACTTGAGGATATGCTGAGGGCTTGTGTGCTAGAGTTCCAAACATCTTGGAGTAGATACCTACCCTTGGTTGAGGTCTCTTACAACAATAGTTACTAGTCCACCATAGGTATGGCACCTTATGAGGCACTGTATGGCAGGAAGTGTAGGTCACCTCTGTATTGGGATGAGGTTGGTGAAGCAAAACTCTTAGGTCCCGAGATGTTGCAGCAGATGTCAGACAAGATTGCCACTATTAAGAGGAGAATGATTACTGCACAAAGCCGACAGAAAAGTTATGCAGACCGAAGGAGGAGACGCCTGAGTTAGCAGAGTTCAAATATAGTGTGATGCTACCTTCGGGAGAGCGTATGCAGTCAGGTCGTGTGGTCTAGGGCAATATTATCTCGATTGGGGACTCTATGCTCGCCTTATTGTTATGGGTATAGAGCATTATGATCTTATCTTGGGGATGGACTGGCTGTCACAGCATTTCGCCACAATCGATTGTCGATCCGGGATTGTCACCTTTTGACCTTCGAGTAAAGCCGAGTTTTCTTATCAGGCGATGAGCAGATTGAGTAGCTCGCCTATTTCTTATTCCATGATGGTCAACGAGCAGTTTAAAGGTTCGTGCTCTATTTATTTGGCCTCAGTATTTGATATTCAGTTGCTCAGCGAAGTAAAGCCGAGCGACATTCCTATAGTCAGAGAGTTCTCTGGTATATTCCTCGATGATCTTCCCGGACTACTGCCAGACCGGGAGATTGAGTTTACTACTGATGTCTATCCGAATACCGCGCCAAGGTTTAAAAACCCATATCGGTTAGCACTAGCTGAGTTGAGAGAGCTGAGTACTCAGCTTGATGAGTTGTTAGAGAAGGGTTTCATTCGACCCAGTGTTTCGCCCTGGGGTGCGCCCGTTCTGTTTGTCAAGAAGAAGGACGGGACCCTCAGGATGTGCATCGATTACAGAGAATTGAATAAGCTTACAGTGAAGAATAAGTATCCACTGCCCCGGATTGATGATTTATTTGATCAGCTGCAAGGTGCCCGAGTATTCTCGAGGATTGATCTACGCTCGGATTACAATCAGTTGAAGGTCAGGAAGGATGATATACCAAAAACGGCATTTCGAACGAGGTATGGGCATTACGAGTTCCTTGTCATTTCTTTTGGACTTACTAATGCCCCTGCAGCGTTTATGGATTTGATGAACCGTATCTTCAAGGAGTATCTGGACAAGTTCGTGGTGGTTTTCATCGACGACATTCTGATATACTCTAAGACGAAGGAAGAACACGAGGAGCACTTGAGGATAGTCCTGAGGACCCTATGTCAGCACAAGTTGTAACCGAAGTTCTCCAAATGCGAATTTTGGTTGGATCAGGTCATCTTTCTTGGCCATGTCGTGTCGCAGGATGGAGTTTCTGTTGATCCGAGCAAAGTTCAGGTGGTCAGGGATTGGCTACAGCCGAAGAACGTACGTGAGGTGTGTGGATTTCTTGGATTAGCCAGTTATTATCGGAAGTTTATAGAGGGATTTTCGAAGACCGCACTTTCTCTTTCACGATTGACTCGGAAGAACGAGAGATTTATATGGTCGCCTGCTTGTGATAGCAGTTTTATGAAGTTAAAGTAGAGATTGACCACCGCTCCAGTATTGGCGTTACCTGTGGAGGGTGACAAGTTCAATATTTATTGTGATGCGTCTGAAGTTGGACTCAGTTGTGTATTGATGCAGGAGGGAAGAGTTATTGCTTATGCTTCTCGGCAGCTGAAGCCGTACGAGCAGAATTACCCTACGCACGACCTTGAGTTAGCAGCTGTGGTCTTCGCACTGAAGATATGGAGACATTATTTATATGGGCAGCAGTGCGAGATATTTTCCAACCACAAGAGCTTGAAGTATTTATCTACGCAAAAGGAGCTGAATATGCGACAGAGACGGTGGCTTGAGTTCGTCAAAGATTATGATTTTGATATCAAGTACCATCCAGGAAAGGCGAACAAGGTTACTGATGCTTTGAGTAGAGTGCCTTCTATGAGTCAGCCTTCACTAGCAGCGATGTCAGTCACGCTGCGGTCTGAGATTGAGAGGTTCGATGTGGAGATAGTGGCAGAGTTGTCCAGTATGCTCACCAACAATTCTCTCAGGCCGACCATTCTGGATAGGATACGCGAAGCTCAGCAGAATGATATAGAGTGTGTGGAGCTTCGATCGAGTATGACGTTGGGTGGCTCGTCGGATTTTCACTTATCAGATGATGGAGTTCTGAAGTTCAGGCATAGTTGGTACATGCCTAACGACGAGGATCTGAAGAAGGAGATATTGGCCGAGGCACATTCTTCGGCTTATTATGTGCACCCGGGAAGTACTAAGATGTACCGGGATTTAAAGTAACACTTTTGGTAGCCGAACATGAAGAGAGAGGTCGCCAAGTACATTGAAACCTGTTTAGTCTGTCAGCAGGTAAAGGCAGAACATCAGAGACCGGTCGGAACATTATTGCCACTGCCGATTCTGGAGTGGAAGTGGGAGCAGATCTCCATGGATTTCATTGTGGGGCTCCCGAGGACGACGAAGGGCCATGACAGCATATGGGTTATTGTGGACCGATTAACAAAGTCGGCTCACTTATTATCTGTGAAGATGGCGTCTTCTATGGATCAGCTCGTTGAGCTCTATGTGTAGGAGATTGTTAGGCTTCACGGTGTGCCAGTTTCAATAGTCTCAGATCGTGATCCGAGATTTACTTCGAAGTTCTGGAAGAGCCAGCATAAAGCTATGGGGACTCAGCTTAATTTCAGCATGGCCTTTAATCCTCAAATTGATGGTCAGATAGAGAGGACGAATCAGATTCTTGAGGATATGCTCAGAGCGTGTGTGCTGGAGTTTCAGGGCTCGTGGAGCCGATATTTGCCTCTGATTGAGTTCTCGTACAACAACAGCTTCCAGGCTACGATTGGCATGGCTCCGTATGAGGCGCTATATGGTCGGAACTGTAGGTCTCAGTTATATTGGGACGAGGTTGGCGAGGCCAGCATAGTTGGTCCAAAGATTCTACAGCAAACGGCAGAGAAGATTGCCATTATCCGACAGCGTATTGAGGTAGCTCATGCTGACACTAGACGGAGAGAACTAGAGTTTGACGAAGGTGACGAGGTTTATCTTAAAGTTTCTCCGTTCAAAGACGTTATGAGATTTGGAAGGAGGGGCAAGTTAAACCCTCGTTATATGGGGCCCTTTCCTATTCTGAAGAAGATCGGGAAGTTGGCGTACAGACTACAGCTTCCGGCTTCTATGGAGGGTATCCACGACGTATTTCATGTATCTATGCTTCGGAGGTGTTTGCGCGATTCGTCGCATATCGTGGAGGCAACAGAGATCGAGGTACAGCCTACCTTGACTTATGAGGAGAGGCCGGTACGTATTTTGGAGTCTTCCATCAAGGTATTGCGTAACAAGGAGATTCCGCTAGTCAAAGTCCTATGGCGGAACCACGAGGTGGAATAGGCTACGTGGGAGCGACAGCAGGATATGATGACTAAATATCCTGAATTGTTTGTATGATTTAATTTTGTGGACAAAATTCTAAATAAGGTGGTTGGAATGTAATACCCGGCTTTACAGGATATTAATATTATATTATATGATGGTATTTTGGTAAATATGTCAAATCAAGTCCGTTTTGCAAAGAGAAAGCGTCATTAGAATCCTAACGGTTAATAGGAATTTTAGGAAATTTATGGGATTTTTCGGAATAATAACGCTATATTTCGAGTAATTACATTTCTCGTAATACAAAGAACGTTTTAGTAAAAATAGTAAACGAGGTCCGAATTGCGAACGGACAGTTTTAATAAATCCCAAATAATAAGTTGGACTTATCGGTGAAATAAGAAAATTTGGAGAAACCGAATCGCTGGCCAATTAATGAAGCAAAGGACGAAACGATTATAAAAACTAAAGAAGGGCAAAACGGTAATTTGTCAAACCAAATTTATAAAAATATCACAAATTCCTTTTTCTCTTCACTTTCTTCTTCCCTGTTTTCACGAAAACGCCAGAGGCGATTTCTTTGTTCTCCAGCCGACGATATTCGGCGATCCGACCTCTGTTTCTCCTCCGTTCGACTCCGGTTATTCGTGCTTTCTCCTCCTCTTGCAACCCTAGGTATAAATCTATGATTCTAGAGCGTTAGTTTTCAATTTTTGGGCCGATTTAACGTTAGGGTTTAGGTTAAAAATTCGATTTCGGGTTTAAAAATCAATAGGTTATCGTAGTTTATTAACGTATAGAACGTATTGGACGTTATTGGACGAAACTAGATTAATTTGTGGAAAATGTTAAAGTTCGAGAAATTTCAAGATTTAAGAAAAACTCGTAAATTTGATTCGAGTTGCCGAGCGGGTATTGGCTCGATAATATAGCTCAATGAATTTGATTAAAAGCTTTAGGAAATCTCCTTAGTTAAGGTTTTGTCAATTTGGACGTTTAGAAGCTTAAATTCGTTTTAACGTCGATGATTCTAAATTGCCTTAGGTGAACGACTCTCATGGACAGAGCTCGAGGTTCAGCGCGCTCAAGGTAAGTTATCGTGACTTACTCTGGCCGATTGGCCTACACCGTACTTCGATGTAGCGTCGAGGATCTTAGAGTATTGTGTGTTTAAATTGCTTTGGTTGGGTAGCTAGGTTTAAACGTTTTTGTAGGTTCTTTCATTTACAGTCTTGATGGTACGCATGCTTGATTGCTTACATTTATATTGAACTGTTCATGCATCACGTATTTTAACTTGGCATGAAAATGAATTTTCACACGATGTTTTCAGAAAACCAATGTGGCCGAGAAATCGGGGGCTATCAATATATTGTGCGGGCCGATTAAGGGTCTGGCCGATACCACATCTCATGTAATGTAATTAATGAACGTAATCTGTTATCTGGTCATGCGAGGTGGGGCTCAAGCACGACTGTACGTGTTGTAAGCATGTACCCCATCCTCTAACCGCACGGGGTAGTCCGACCGCTAGATGGGCCCCCTTCGGTTAGGGGAATGAGATCTCGGTGATATACTGTCTGCGACGCTCTGTATGTTATGCATGATTTCTGAACTCCATATGCACTGCACGCATCTGGATTTACGTAGAATTTACTGAGCCTTTAGCTCATATTGTGTCTGTATGGTGTAGGTGACGTTTTAGGTGACATCGAGCCAGGTGAGGACGATGTTCCTCCTCCTGATGTGTGAGGCAGTTGGCGGAAGATGGATTGCGGTGGTGTGTTGCGCAGTTGATGCTTAACCGACCCGTGGGGATGTATGTATGCATTTTGAGGGTACTGGGTTATTTTGGGTATATATGTATAAAGTTAGAACATTTTAGGATGATTGGATCTAATAGTAGATAGGTTTATGTTGATGTTTTAAACGTTTTGAAACTGTTTTATAATCGTTTGGAAAGTCTATTTTGGAACTGCTAGGGAGTCAAAACAGGAGGATTTAGTCGATTTTTTAAACGTACCCATGCAGTTCGTTTTTATGAAAGTTTAACGTGAGTTTAGATCGTTTAAATAGGGTGCAGGGATGGAAAGTAAGAGGTGTTCTGCTCTCTGGAATGCGATTTCAGAGAGCAATCTTTTTTTATGTGTTTTGCTCTCTGGAATCGATTCTAGAGAGAATGTGTTAAGGACAAGAAAGAAGAAGAAAGGAGTGGCGACGGGTTTCGGGAGTGGAGGAGCGACTGGTCGCCTCTCCTGGTTTTGAAGCCGCGACTGATCGCTGCATAGAGGGGCGACTGATCGCCCCTGCTGTTGTAGCATCAGCGATCGATCTCCTTCATTTGGAGATCGATCACCCTTCTCCTTTACCGTGGGCTTTGACCCTTCTGCCCTCCCTCTTTTAAATCGATTGTTTTATTGTTTTTATTAAATGTTTTAAGTTTGTTTAAATTAGTTTTAAGTTTAATTCAAATAGTTTAAAGAAATAGGTTTTCACGATTTCTATTTCGATTTGATTTCCCCATATAGTTTATTTAAAGTATAAGGATAAATAAATATATATATATATATATATATATATATATATATATATATATAATATATATATATGTACGAGAAATTGGGTACAGTATTAGGGTCGTTACAGGTTGACTGTTACATGACTTGTGGTTAGAAACTAAGTTTTCCATATTACCTTCAAGTTTAAACTTGAAGTGATGAGAACGACGTGTACTGAAGAACCAATAACCTTCACGGACGCGTAATTAAGAATTAGTAATGCGTTTGATGAAGTATAAAAAAATTCACTTCAATCTATTTGTTTCAAAAGAACGGAACGTATCAAGAAAATGAGGTTGACTGTTACATGACTTGTTGTTAGAACCTAAGTTATCCATTTCACCATCAAGGTTTAACTTGAAGTCATGAGAACGACGTGTACTGAGGATCCAATAACGTTCATGGACGCGTAATTAAGACTTAGTAATGCGTTTGATGAATTATAAGAATGTTCACTTCAATCGATTTGTTTCAAAAGAACTGAACGTATCAAGCAAGTGAGGTTGACTTTTACATGACTTGTGGTTAGAACCTAAGTTATCCATTTCACCTTCAAGGTTTAACTTGAAGTGATGAGAACGACGTGTACTAAGGACCCAATAACCTTCATGGACGAGTAATTAAGACTTAGTAATGCGTTTGATGAATTATAAGAAAGTTCACTTCAATCGATTTGTTTCGAAAGAACTGAACGTATCATGCAAATGAGGTTGACTGTTACATGACTTGTGGTTAAAACCTAAGTTATCCATTTCACCTTCAAGGTTTAACTTAAAGTAATGAGAACGACGTGTACTGAGGACAACAACCTTCATGGACGCGTAATTAAGACTTAGTAAGGCGTTAGATGAAGTATTGGAAACTTCACTTCAATCGATTTGTTTCTAAAGAACTGAACGTATCAAGCAAATGAGGTTGACTGTTACATGACATGTTGTTAGAACCTAAGTTATCCATTTCACTTTCAAAGTTTAACTTGAAGAGTTGAGAATGACGTGCACTAAGGACCCAATAACCTTCATGGACGCGTAATTAAGAGTTAGTAATGCGTTTGATGAATTATAAGAAAGTTCACTTCAATCGATTTGTTTTAAAAGAACTGAACGTATCAAGTAAATGAGGTTGACTGTTACATGACTTGTTGTTAGAACCTAAGTTATCCATTTCCCTTTCAAGGATTTACTTGAAGTGATGAGAACAATGTGTACTAAGGACCCAATAACATTCATGGATGCGTAATTAAGAATTAGTAATGCGTTTGATGAATTATAAAAATGTACACTTCAATCGATTTTTTTCAACAGAACTGAACGTATCATGCAAATGAGGTTGATTGTTACATGACTTGTGGTTAGAACCTAAGTTATCCATTTCATCTTCAAGTTTTAACTTGAAGTGATGAGAACAACGTGTACTAAGGACCTAATAACGTTCATGGACGCGTAATTAAAACTTAGTAATGCGTTTGATGAAGTATAAAAAAGTTCACTTCAATCGATTTGTTTCAAAAGAACTGAACGTATCAAGCAAATGAGGTTGACTGTTACATGACTTGTGGTTAGAACCTAAGTTATCCATTTCACCTTCAAGGTTTAACTTGAAGTCATGAGAACGACGTGTACTGAGGACCCAATAACGTTCATGGACGCGTAATTAAGACTTAGTAATGCGTTTGATGAATTATAAGAATGTTCACTTCAATCGATTTGTTTCAAAAGAACTGAACGTATCAAGCAAGTGAGGTTGACTTTTACATGACTTGTGGTTAGAACCTAAGTTATTCATTTCACCTTCAAGGTTTAACTTGAAGTGATGAGAACGACGTGTACTAAGGACCCAATAACCTTCATGGACGAGTAATTAAGACTTAGTAATGCATTTGATGAATTAGAAGAAAGTTCACTTTAATCGATTTGTTTCAAAAGAACTGAACGTATCAAGCAAATGAGGTTGACTGTTACATGACTTGTGGTTAGAACTTAAGTTATCCAATTCACCTTCAAGGTTTAACTTGCAGTGATGAGAACGACGTGTACTGAGGACCCAATAACATTCATGGACGCGTAATTAAGACTTAGTAATGCGTTTGATAAAGTATTAGAAACTTCACTTCAATCGATTTGATTCAAAAGAACTGAACATACCAAGCAAATGAGGTTGACTGTTACATGACTTGTGGTTAGAACCTAAGTTATCCATTTCACCTTCAAGTTTAAACTTGAAGTGATTAGAACGACGTGTACTGAGGACACAATAACCTTCATGGACGCGTAATTCAGACTTAGTAATGCATTTGATGAAGTATAAAAAAGTTCACTTCAATCGATTTGTTTCAAAAGAACTGAACGTATCAAGCAAATGAGGTTGACTATTACATGAATTGTTGTTAGAACCTAAGTTATCCATTTCACCTTCAAGGTTTAACTTGAAGTGATGAGAAAGACGTATACTAAGGACCCAATAAAATTAATGGACGTGTACTTAAGACTTAGTAATGCGTTTGATGAATTATAAGAAATTTCACTTCAATCGATTTGTTTCGAAAGAACTGAACGTATCATTCAAATGAGGTTGACTGTTACATGACTTGTTGTTAGAACCTAAGTTATCCATTTCACCTTCAAGGTTTAACTTGAAGTGATGAGAAAGACGTGTACTAAGGACCCAATAAAATTAATGGACGTGTAATTAAGACTTAGTAATGCGTTTGATGAATTATAAGAAATTTCACTTCAATCGATTTGTTTTGAAAGAACTGAACGTATCATTCAAATGAGGTTGACTGTTACATGACTTGTTGTTAGAACCTAAGTTATCCATTTCACCTTCAAGGTTTAACTTGAAGTTATGAGAACGACGTGTACTGAGGACCCATTAACCTTCATGGAAACGTAATTAAGACTTAGTAATGCGTTTGATGAATTATAAGAAAGTTCACTTCAATCGATTTGTTTCAAAAGAACTGAACGTATTAAGCAAATGAGGTTGACTGTTACATGACTTGTGGTTAGAACCTAAGTTATCCATTTCACCTTCAAGTTTTAAGTTGAAGTGATGAGAACGACGTCTACTGAGGACCTAATAACGTTCATGGTCGCGTAATTAAGACTTATTAATGCGTTTGATAAAGTATTAAAAACTTCACTTCAATCGATTTGATTCAAAAGAACTGAACGTACCAAGCAAATGAGGTTGACTGTTACATGGCTTGTAGTTAGAACCTAAGTTATCCATTTCACCTTCAAGTCTAAACTTTAAGTGATGAGAACGACGTGTACTGAGGACCCAATAACCTTCATGGACGCGTAATTCAGACTTAGTAATGCATTTGATGAAGTATAAAAAAGTTCACTTCAATCGATTTGTTTCAAAAGAACTGAACGTATCAAGCAAATGAGGTTGATTATTACATGACTTGTTGTTAGAACCTAAGTTATCCATTTCACCTTCAAGGTTTGACTTGAAGTGATGAGAAAGACGTGTACTAATGACCCAATAAAATTAATGGACGTGTAATTAAGACTTAGTAATGCGTTCGATGAATTATTAGAAATTTCACTTCAATCGATTTGTTTCGAAAGAACTGAACGTATCATGCAAATGAGGTTGACTGTTACATGACTAGTTGTTAGAACCTAAGTTATCCATTTCACCTTCAAGGTTTAACTTGAAGTGATGAGAACGACGTGTACTGAGGACCCAATAACCTTCATGGCCACGTAATTAAGACTTAGTAATGCGTTTGATAAATTATAAGAAAGTTCACTTCAATCGATTTGTTTCAAAAGAACTGAACGAATCATACAAATGAGGTTGACTGTTACAATAATTGTGGTTAGAACCTAAGTTATCCATTTCACCTTAAAGGTTTAACTTGAAGTGATGAGAACAACGTGTACTGAGGACCAAATAACGTTCATGGACGCGTATTTAAGACTTAGTAATGCGTTTGATGAATTATAAGAAAGTTCAATTCAATAGATTTGTTTCAAAAGAACTAAACAGATCAAGCAAGTGAGACTGACTGTTACATGACTTGTGGTAAGAACCTATGTTATCCATTTCACCTTCAAGGTTTAACTTAAAGTGATGAGGACGACATGTACTGAGGACCTAATAACTTACTTGGACGCATAATTAAGACTTAGTGACGCGTTTGATAAAGTATTGGAAACATCACTTCAATCGATTTGTTTCAAAAGAACTGAACGAATCATGCAAATGAGGTTGACTGTTAAATAACTTGTGGTTAGAACCTATGTTATCCATTTCACCTTCAACGTTTAACTTGAAGTGATAAGAACGACGTGTATTGAGGACCCAATAACCATCATCAACGCGTAATTAAGACTTAGTAATGCGTTTGACGAAGTATAAAAATGTTCACTCCAATCGATTTGTTTCAAAAGAACTGAACATATCAAGCAAATGAGGTTGACTGTTACAAGACTTGTTAGAACCTAAGTTATCCATTTCACCTTCAAGGTTTAACTTAAAAGTGATGAGAACATTGTGTACTAAGGACCCAATAACATTCATGGACGCGTAATTAAGAATTAGTAATGCGTTTGATGAATTATAAAAATGTTCACTTCAATCAATTTATTTCAAAAGAACTGAACGTATCAAGCAAATGAGGTTGACTGTTACATGTCTTGTGGTTAGATCCTAAGTTATCCATTTCACCTTCAAATTTTAACTTGAAGTGATGAGAACGACGTGTACTGAGGACCTAATAACCTTCATGGACGCGTAATTAAGACATAGTAATGCATTTTATGAATAATAAAAAAGTTCACTTTAATCGATTTGTTTCAAAAGAACTGAACTTATCAAGCAAATGAGATTGACTGTTACATGACTTGTTGTTAAAACCTAAGTTATCCATTTCACATTCAAGGTTCAACTTGAAGTGATGAGAACGACGTGTACTAAAGACCGAATAACCTTCATGGACGCGTAATTAAGACTTAGTAATGCGTTTGATGAAAAATAAGAAAGTTCGCTTCAATCAATTTGTTTCAAAAGAACTGAACTAATCTTGCAAATGAGGTTGACTGTTACAGAACTTGTAGTTAAAACCTAAGTTATCCATTTCACCTTAAAGGTTTAACTTGAAGTCATTTTAGAACAACGTGTACTGAGGACCCAATAACGTTCATGGACGCGTAATTAATACTTAGTAATGCATTTGATAAATTATAACAATGTTCACTTCAATCTATTTGTTTCAAAAGAACTGAACGTATCAAGCAAGTAAGATTGACTGTTACATGACTTGTGGTTATCTATTTCACCTTCAAGGTTTAACTTGAAGTGATGAGAACGACGTGTACTGAGGACCCAATAACATTCATGGACGGATAATTTAGACTTAGTAATGCGTTTGATGAAGTATTGGAAACTTCTCTTCAATCGATTTGTTTCAAAAGAACTGAACGAATCATGCAAATGAGGTTGACTGTTACATAACTTGTGGTTAGAACCTAAGTTAACAATTTCTCCTTCAAGTTTTAACTTGAAGTGATGAAAATGGCGTGTACTAAGGACCCAATAACCTTCATGGACGCGTAATTAAAACTTAGTAATGCGTTTGATGAACTATAAAAAAGTTCACTTCAATCGATTTGTTTCAAAAGAACTGAACGTATCATGCAAATGAGGTTGACTGTTACATGACTTGTTGTTAGAACTTAAGTTATCCATTTCACCTTCAAAGTTTAACTTGAAGTGATGAGAACGAAGTGTACTAAGGACCCAATAACCTTCATGGACGCGTAATTAAGACTTAGTAATGCGTTTGATGAATTATAAAAAAGTTCATTTCAATCGATTTGTTTCAAAAGAACTGAACGTATCAAGTAAATGAGGTTGACTGTTACATGGCTTGTGGTTAAAACCTAAGTTATCCATTTCACCTTCAAGGTTTACCTTAAAGTGATGAGAACGACGTGTACTGAGGACCCATTAACCTTCATGGACACGTAATTAAGAGTTAGTAATGCGTTTGATGAAGTATAAGAAAGTTCACTTCAATCGATTTGTTTCAAAAGAACTGAACGTATCAAGCAAATGTGGTTGACTGTTACATGACTTGTGGTTAGATCCTAAGTTATCCATTTCACCTTCAAGTTTTAACTTGAAGTGATGAGAACGATGTGTATTGAGGAACCAATAACCTTCATAGACGCGTAATTAAGACTTAGTAATGCATTTGATGAACAATAAAAAATTTCACTTCAATTGTTTTGTTTCAAAAGAACTGAACGTATCAAGCAAATGAGGTTGACTGTTACATGACTTGTTCTTAGAACCTAAGTAATCCATTTCACCTTCATGGTTTAACTTGAAGTAATAAGAACGACGTGTACTAAGGACCCAATAACCTTCATGGACGAGTAATTAAGACTTAGTAATGCGTTTGATGACTTAAAAGAAAGTTCACTTTAACTGATTTGTTTCAAAAGAACTGAACGTATCAAGCAAATCAGGTTTACTGTTACATGACTTGTGGTTAGAACCTAAGTTATCCAATTCACCTTCAAGGTTTAACTTGAAGTGATGAGAACGACGTGTACTGAGGACCCAATAACGTTCATGGACGCGTAATTAAGAGTTAGTAATGCGTTTGATGAATTATAAGAATGTTCATTTCAATCGATTTCTTTCAAAAGAACTGAACGTATCAAGCAAGTGAGGTTGACTGTTACATGACTTGTGGTTAGAACCTAAGTTATCCATTTCACCTTCAAGGTTTAACTTGAAGTGATGAGAACGACGTGTACTAAGGACCCAATAACCTTCATAAACGAGTAATTAAAACTTAGTAATGCGTTTGATGAATTATAAGAAAGTTCACTTTAATCGATTTGTTTCAAAAGAACTGAACGTATCAAGCAAATGAGGTTCACTGTTACATGCTTGTGGTTAGAACCAAAGTTATCCAATTTACCTTCAAGGTTTAACTTGGAGTGAAGAGAACGACGTGTACTAAGGACCTAATAACCTTCATGGATGCGTAATTAAGACTTAGTAATACGTTTGATGAAGTATTGCAAACTTCACTTCAATCGATTTGTTTCAAAAGTGCTGAACGTATCAAGCAAATGAGGTTGACTGTTACATGACTTGTGGTTAGAACCTAAGTTATCCATTTCACCTTCAAGGTTTAACTTGAAGTGATGAGAACGACGTGTACTGAGGACCCAATAACGTTCATGGACGCGTAATTAAGACTTAGTAATGCGTTTGATGAATTATAAGAATGTTCACTTTAATCGATTTGTTTCAGAAGAACTGAACGTATCAAGCAAGTGAGGTTGACTGTTACATGACTTGTGGTTAGAAACTAAGTTATCCATTTCACCTTCAAGGTTTAACTTGAAGTGATGAGAAAGACGTGTACTGAGGACCCAATAACCTTCATGGACGCGTAATTCAGACTAAGTAATGCGTTTGATGAAGTATTCGAAACTTCACTTCAAACGATTTGTTTCAAAAGAACTGAACGAATCATGCAAATGAGGTTGACTGTTACATGACTTGTAGTTAGAACCTAAGTTATCCATTTCACCTTCAAGTTTTAACTTGAAATGATGAGAACGACGTGTAGTGAGGACCCCATAACCTTCATGGACGCGTAATTAAGACTTATTAATGCGTTTGATGAAGTATAAAAAAGTTCACTTCAATCGATTTTTTTCAAAAGAACTAAACGTATAAAGCAAATGAGGTTGACTGTTACATGACTTGTTGTTAGAACCTAAGTTATCCATTTCACCTTGAGTGTTTATCTTGAAGTGATGAGAACGACGTGTACTAAGGACCCAATAACTTTCATGGACGCGTAATTTAGACTTAGTAATGCGATTGATGAATTATAAGAAAGTTCACTTCAACCGATTTGTTTCAAAAGAACTTAACGTATCAAGTAAATGAGGATGACTGTTACATGACTTGTTGTTAGAACCTAAGTTATCCATTTCACCTTCTAGGTTTAACTTGAAGTGATGAGAACGACGTGTATTGAGGACCCAATAACCTTCATGGACGCATAATTAAAACTTAGTAAAGCGTTTGATCAAGGATAAGAAAGTTCGCTTCAATCGATTTGTTTCAAAAGAACTGAACGAATCTTGCAAATGAGGTTGACTGTTACATGACTTGTGGTTAAAACCTAAGTTATCCATTTCACCTTCAAGGTTTACCTTAAAGTGATGAGAACGACGTGTACTGAAGACCCATTAACCTTCATGGACACGTAATTAAGAGTTAGTAATGCGTTTGATGAAGTATAAGAAAGTTCACTTCAATCGATTTGTTTCAAAAGAACTGGACGAATTATGCAAATGAGGTTGACTGTTACATGACTTGTGGTTAAAACCTAAGTTATCTATTTCACCTTCAAGGTTTAACTTGAAGTGTTGAGAACGACAGTGTAATGAGGACCCAATAACCTTCATGGACACGTAATTAAGACTTAGTAATGCGTTGGATGAAGTATAAGAAAGTTCACTTCAATCGATTTGTTTTAAAAGAACTGAACATATCAAGCAAATGAGGTTGACTGTTACATGACTTGTGGTTAGAACCTAAGTTGTCCATTTCACCTTCAAGATTTAACTTGAAGTGATGAGAACGACGTGTACTGAGGACCCAATAACCTTCATGGCCGCATAATTAAGACTTAGTAATGCGTTTGTTGAAGTGTAAGAAAGTACACTTCAATCGATTTGTTTCAAAAGAACTGAACGAATCATGCAAATAAGGTTGACTGTTACATGACTTGTGGTTAGTGATGACTCTTATTTTAGAGTCATTTTATGCTAACTTTATATAAGAAAACTTATTATGAATTGAGTGATTGCAACAATTAATTGATATGAATTTATTATAAATGCTAGATAATGCTGCAGCATTGGTGTTTTGAATTAATTTAATATATTCAATGCTAATTTTCTACCAAAAGTAGATTTTTCTGTTTAAGTTTGAATTTTATATTTGAATGCAAAGAAAATAGCAGGAAAATCTAGTTCAATAAATGAAAATTGGTTGCCAAAAATGAAAGATTTATTTTGATTATAAATTGGTTGCCAAATATTTGAGGATTTATTTTGATTGATGCAGAATATAAGAAGAATTGGAAGGATACGTGGAAAGATAAATCAATTGGAGAGAGAAAAAGCATTCTGGAAAGCTAAAACAAAGGGACCCACACAGAAGAGAGAAGATGGAATATACAATTAAAAAGGAGAAAGAAAAGAAGAATTGGATTTTGCATATTTTTTTGGAACTAATTATTCAAAAATTCCATAAAAAGAGGGATATTCTGGCGTAACACCCTAGCTTTAGCAGAGAGGAGGATTTGGCAACTCCTTACACAGAGAGAAGTGTGGATCCAGGGAGTATTAATATTATTTTCTTGGAGATATTGAAAGGGACCCCTTACGCAGCTGGAGAGAACCCTTGGGGGCGACTGAAGAGAAACCCTGGATCTGGAGATCGCCGACGCCAAGCTTTGAAATTTCTCCTTCTTCTATTATTTTTCTTGCATTATTTTTTTATGAACACAATTGTTTTTAGTTTTATTTAATTATGCCTAGTAGCTAAATTTCAATTTCGTGGTTAGGAGAGAAAGTATTCGTTATATGTTTTTACTTTGATTTGTGAATGCTACGTATTTTTCATTGAACGATTTCTCATGATTTGAACTGCTTAATTAAATTTATGTCGATAGGCAATTTTGATTTCACATATTCCTATTGTATCGGTAGGTAAATAGGAATTAAAGATGCATGAGAAATTGAATAGATTAAAAATGTTGCAAAGTAGCTAACATTAATCTATTTAGCATATAAGAATAGGTTCACAAGAAAATTCAGATTAAGTTTTTGTCTTTTCAAAATCGAAAAGAAAATTCTAAAACGAATTTATCTAGGCAATTCGACGGAACCCTAGAAATATAAGAATTCTTGCTGTTCTGTGACTAATACTGTAGCACTGTTAATGCATATTTATTTATTGAACAATTATTTGTGATGTTCCTTGCTTAAGTCAACTCATATCGATAGATAGGTTGACGATTCATGTTTATATTGTATCGACGGATAGATATAAATTTTTAGATGCACAAATAATTAATCGGATTAAATTGTTACAATGTAGTTAACATTAATTTGATTGGCGATAAGAATAGCACATATCGAAAGTTCAATATTAGTTACATTCTTTCAAGGTAGAAAGAAATTCTAATTTGAATTTACCTAGGCAATTCGAAAGAATCCTAGAAAATATTTTTATTCTTGCTGTTTTTTAGATAATGCTGCAGAGTATCACCAAAGCATCAATAGTAAAATCACCGTAACGAAGAAATCGATCCTAACCAAGGCCTTCTTTTATCGTTTTTACCTCTTTTATTCTGATTTACTTTGTTTCATTGTCATTCTGATTTTATTTAGAATTATTTTCATTTATCATCTAATATTTTTATAAGATTTTATAGCGATTAATTCAATTAACAATATCCTCGTGGGATCGATACTTTACTTACTCTATTACTTCGTTAGCGACACGTGCACTTGCGTGTAAGTGTGTAAAACCACTAACAAGTTTTTTGTAATATCCGGTTTGTACGGATTTTTGAATATATTATTTATTATATTATTGGATGGCATTTTGAAATTTTGTCAAATCAGGTCCGGTTTACGAAAAGAAAGCGTCATTACGATGTTAACGATTAATAAGAATTTTAAGGAAAGTTTGAGAATTTTCGGAATAGTAACGCTATATTCCGAGTAATTACCACTATCGTAAATTAAATGACGTTTTAGTCAAAATAGTAAACAATGTCCAAATTACGAACGGACAGTTTTATTAAATCTCAAATATTAAGTTGAGCTTATTGGTGAAGTTTGGAAGTTCGGAGAAACCGAATAGCTAAACGATTAACGAACCGAATGACGAAACTAATATAAAAACTTAAGAAAGGGCAAGATCGTCATTTGAACATTTAACTTTTATTATTTGTTAAAAAGGCAAAATGCCTTTGTGATTTTCTACGAAAATCACTTTCCAGAGAAGTGTTCTTCTCTGTTTCTTCCTCCCTCCCTCGCGCAAACCTCTCTGGCCGCGGCGATCCAACGAGCTCCGACCTCCGATTTCTCTTCCGTTCCTCGTCATTTCTTCTCCTCTCGCTACCCTCGGTATGTAGCTTTAGTTTTCGAGCGTTTAATTCGAGTTTCGGTTCGATTTAGGATTAGGGTTTCGATTAGGGTTTTCGTTAAAAATGCGATTGAGGCTTCGTAATTAATAGGTTAGTCGTGATTAAGTATAGATTGAACGTATTGGACGTTATTTGACGAAGATAAACCAATTTGTGAAATAGTATAAATTATAGAATTTTCGGGTTTTCGGAAATAACTCGTAATATGGATTTCCAGATTTATCGAGCGTTGTGTCGTTGTTTAAAAGCTTCGATTTGTTGAATTAAGGATTTTATTAGTTTGGACATTTAATCGTTTTAAATTGGGTTTAACGACAAATATCGTGTTTTGTCTCAGACACGCGACTTCAGTGGACGAAGTTGAGATCCAACGCGCTCCAGGTAAGTTCTCGTGACTTGCTTGACCCAAAGGTCTACACCATACCTCGTCGTCGTATCAAGGATCCTTGAGGGTTCCTGGTTTTACGTTGTTTAGGTTGGGTAGTTAGGTTAGTTGTTTATAGATTATGTTATATTGTCTGCTGATATGAACTGTTTGTTTACTTTCCGCTGATATGAACTGTTCATGCATCACGTGTTTCAAAATGGCATAAAAAATGGGTTTCTGCACGAGTTTTCAATAAAATGAATAATGAACGAAAATATGTAATCTGTATCTGAAAGATCACGCGGGATGGGGCTCAGGCATGGCTGTAGGGTTTGTGAGCATGTACCCCCCCCCCCATCTAAGTGGAAAGTGGTAGTTCGACCGCGGAATGTATCCTTTCCATTTAGTGGGCTGATATCTCGGTGGCAATATGTATGAAATGACCTGATATGACCTGATATGTCTGATATGCATGTTTTCTGAACTTCATATGCACTGCACGCATGCATCTGCATTTACGTAGCTTACTGAGATTTCAATATCTCATATGTGTCTGTATGGTGTAGGTGATATTTTAGGAGACGTTGACCCAGGTGAGGATGATATTCCTCCTCCTGACGTAGGAGCAGCTGATGGATGATGGCCGTGGGAGTGCGCTGAGCAGTCGAGGCGCGTTTTGACCCGTGGTGGGTGTATGTAAAGGTTTTGGGGGTTCTTCGTGATATTTTGGATTAATGACGAACTGTATAGAACATATTTAGGTTGTTTGGATCTGGATAGGGGTTAGATAACGTTTTAGTAATTGTATGTGAAATGCTTTGGTTTAAATAGTTTTAATAAATGTTATAAAATGTTTTGGTTTAAATGTTAAGTTAAATGAAAATGTTTTGAATTGTTGTTTGTAGGTTGATACGGTTAAGCTCGATGTTTAGAGCTATCCACGCAGTTGGACTTCGCAAAGTCCGACTCGAGTCGATGGAGTTTAGAATACGTTTAAATTGGATTTAAGTAGATTTAAGTTGTGAGTTTTATGAAATTTGGTGTAAAGAAAAGTAGGTTTGCTCTCTGGAAATCGGATTCCAGAGAGCAAACAGAAACGTTAAAAGCTGTAAGTGTTGAAGTGCTGGAGTGAACGAAAGAAGAAGGATCGCTGCATAGCACGCAGCGATCGATTTCTGCTGAAAAGCAGAAATCGATCGCTTGCTGCATGCAAGCATGCAGCGATCGATTTCTGCTTTTCAACAGAAATCGATCGCTTGCATGCAAGCATGCAGCAGCGATCGATTTCTGTTTTCAACAGAAATCGATCTCATGCAGCGATCGATCTCTGTATTTTACAGAGATCGATCGCTGCCTCCTTTTGGGTCAGCGCAGCCCAGTGTTCCGATTCTGCCCCTCATTTAATTTTCATTAAATACTTAAATGGTTTAAGTTTATTTAAATTATTTTAGTTTATGTTTTAAATGAATTACCAAACAAACTTCGATTTCGATTCCGGTTTCGGTTTCGATTTCAATTCAGTTCAACATATGGTTTAAAGTTTATAAAGTGTAAAGTAAAATGAAAAATTTATACGGGTAAAAAGGGGTACAGTATTAGGGGCGTTACATTTATGGTATCAGAGCCCCCGGGTTTTAAAATCGATTCTGTAGACTGCTCGACTGCACAGCCACTACGCGGACGTCCTTCATCAACTGTAAGTATGTTTTCTGCTCTGTTTGATTTAGGTTTCTAAGAAGTATACTGTTTCGTTTTATAGGAGTTTTATAAACATGTTTCGAGGAAAAGATCCTCGAGATGACGTTCTAGATCGACTTACGGAGTTACTAAATCGTCAGTCACAGCACATGGACCGGCAAGCACAACTTATCGATAGACAATCTCGTCAACTCCAACTATTGAGTAACCGAGAAGAACTTAGGATTCATGGCGTGGATGCTCCTCATGACCACGGTACCAAGAGGAAGGACAAGAAGAGAGTCGATCAAAGCCGACCGAAGCGCGCACGAAGAACTTCGCAAAGACCTCTGTGTCTTAGTTGCCAGAAGCAGCATCGTGGGAAATGCAGATCAGGCACAGATAAATGCTTTCGATGTGGAGAGAATGGTCATTTCGTCAAAGACTGCCCAAGGCCGGGTCGAGGTCAACCGGGTACAGGCCAACGAGACGCAAATCAGGGAAACGATGCCCGAATGTTGCTTGCCTCGACTGGAGAAGAAGAAACCGCCCAACCTTCGGCTATTACAGGTAAAGTTTTGTTCGAATATTTAATAGGACGAATAATATTAGAGTGAAGAAAGGGTATATAGTATAGTCCTTGATATTAACGTCTCGCGTCTTGCGGTATCACACTTCGATTTTTCGTCCGCACTTACAGCCATTCTTCGTGGTTCTAAGCCAAAACTCCTCACTATACTCTCCCACATTGACCTTAAATTCATACTTCCCCACTTTCGATTTGATCGCGAGCGACCCCACTCAAGCATGGACATATTAAAATTTCAAATCCTTAAATCAATTGACCCAACGACGTATTTGTCACTTAAATATTTGCACATGCACCCACTTTCGACTCTCACTTAATCATTCACCGATTACCTTTAAATAATACAAATTTCAAAGTTCCCTCTTATCGACGTCTTTCCTCTGTCGTTCCCTCAGGTTGGAGCTACATCCAAGCTCCCTAACGCCAGCCAAATTGAATGCCTACACTGTATCCAAATTCTGGGTTGTAACCCAGATTTCAATATAATTCTAAACTCCTCTTCATTCTAACTTCGACTTCTCAAAGTAAGTCCCTTTAGTTTCTATACTTTTTAATCTCGTGTCTGTTGAATACGTAACTAACCATTTCACGCCCTCGAGACCTTCTCAAATTACTTGCTCCAACGTTAAGTTCTTTTAACTGCACTACGATTGTCTATCTATCGAGTGTAACAATATGCTCGTTTATCTAACACGAATCTCCATTAACCTCGAGCACAGTAAGGTCTCTAAGTCTCGCTGTGGATTTGCTCTAAAGCCACTCATTCTAACCTTAAGTCACTTATGTATCCATCGGTCACGATTCGTCAAATACGAGTCGTATTCTTTAAAATTGCAAAGCTCACGATTCGTACGACATTAACCACTGAGTTAAACTTCTAATCTTAACTCTTCATTGGATCTACGATCCCCCGTACTTATCTCAAATGTCGTGCTAGACTTCTCACAATTACTCGATGGTCTTTTTAGTCGGGTTCTAATTACTTCGCTTGGCTCCTGCACGATAACTTGTTCAACAGTCTACTCATTTACAAATTTGTTGCTGATAAGCTTCTTCATATTCTCAGTTCTTCCCCCTCTATTTTCCAAGAGAAGGATTCAGAAACTTCTTTTCATTAAGGTTTAACCCTCCTAGATCATTGAACACTAATGTTTCTACTTCCTTACCGGAGGTAAGCCCTACGTTTGCGGTTCTTAACTTAAACCGTACACACTATAAACCTACTCTAACTGCGTCGCTATCCTTCCTATAGTCACTCATGCTACTTGAAACTCTTTAGCACAACCTTAAACCTGAAGTGCTAAATTTTTCCTTAGTAGTCACCACGTTTAAATCTTAACACCTATGTTTTTGTTTACTTACCTCTATTCAAGCAACACCAAAGGTCTAACGTGCCTACTACTCATTAATTATTCTTAACTTCACTAAGTCTCCCACCTGGTAAGTCGGTTAAAATCTTCTAACCGATTTAATATCTTCCCTTATGGATTAGTCTTCTAAGGTGCCTAAGGTGGTACGTGCCTAACGACGAGAGCCTGAAGAAGGATATTTTAGCTGAGACACATTCTTCAGCTTGTTTAGTGCACCCGGGGAGTACCAAGATGTACCGGGACTTAAATCAGCACTTCTGGTGGCCAGGTATGAAGGGGGAGGTTGCCCAATATATTGAGACCTGTTTAGTTTGTCAACAGGTTAAGGCAGAGCACCAGAGGCCAGCTGGAACATTATTGCCACTGCCGATTCCGGAGTGGAAGTGGGAGCAGACATCCATGGATTTTATCGTGGGGCTCCCGAGGACTACGCGAGGCCATGATGGCATTTGGGTTATTGTGGGCTGATTGACAAGGTCGGCTCACTTCTTGCCAGTGAAGATGTCGTCATCTATGGATCAGCTCGCCGAACTCTATGTGCAGGAGATTGTTAGTCTTCACGGAGTTCCAATATCTATTGTCTCCGACAGAGGTCCGAGATTTACCTCGAAGTTCTGGAAGAGTTTACACCGAGCTATGGGGACTCAGCTTAATTTCAGCACAGCATTCCATCCTCAGACTGATGGTCAGACAGAGAGGACGAATCAGATACTTGAGGATATGCTCAGAGCATGTGTGCTGGAGTTTCAGGGCTCGTGGAGCCGATATTTGCCCTCAGTCGAGTTCTCGTACAATAACAGCTTCCAGGCTACTATTCGCATGGCACCGTACGAAGCTCTGTATGGTCGGAAGTGTAGGTCTCCGTTACATTGGGACGAGGTTGGCGAGGCTGGCATCGTTGGTCCTGAGATCTTACAGCAAACGGCAGATAAGATTGCCGTTATCCGACAGCGAATTGAGGTAGCTCAGAGCCGGCAGAAGAGTTATGCCGACACGAGACGGCGGGAGCTAGAGTTCGAGGAGGGCGACGAAGTTTATTTGAAGGTTTCTCCATTCAAAGGCGTCGTGAGATTTGGAAGGAGGGGTAAGCTGAACCCTCGTTACGTGGGGCCCTTTCCTGTTCTGAAGAGGATCGGGAAGTTGGCGTATAGGCTGCAGCTTCCGGCTTCTATGGAGGGCATTCATGATGTGTTCCACGTATCTATGCTTCGGAGATGTTTACGTGATCCATCTCATGCCGTGGAGACTACGGAGATCGAGGTACAGCCTACCTTGACTTACGAGGTGAAGCCGGTACGTATTCTGGAGTACTCTACCAAAGTCTTGCGCAACAAGGAGATTCCCCTGGTCAAAGTCCTATGGCGGAACCACGAGGTGGAAGAGGCTACGTGGGAACGACAGCAGGATATGATGACTAGGTATCCTGATCTGTTTGGATAGTTTAATTTTGTGGACAAAATTCTGAATAAGGAGGGGAGAATGTAATATCCGGTTTGTACGGATTTTTGAATATATTATTTATTATATTATTGGATGGCATTTTGAAATTTTGTCAAATCAGGTCCGGTTTACGAAAAGAAAGCGTCATTACGATGTTAACGATTAATAAGAATTTTAAGGAAAGTTTGAGAATTTTCGGAATAGTAACGCTATATTCCGAGTAATTACCACTATCGTAAATTAAATGACGTTTTAGTCAAAATAGTAAACAATGTCCAAATTACGAACGGACAGTTTTATTAAATCTCAAATATTAAGTTGAGCTTATTGGTGAAGTTTGGAAGTTCGGAGAAACCGAATAGCTAAACGATTAACGAACCGAATGACGAAACTAATATAAAAACTTAAGAAAGGGCAAGATCGTCATTTGAACATTTAACTTTTATTATTTGTTAAAAAGGCAAAATGCCTTTGTGATTTTCTACGAAAATCACTTTCCAGAGAAGTGTTCTTCTCTGTTTCTTCCTCCCTCCCTCGCGCAAACCTCTCTGGCCGCGGCGATCCAACGAGCTCCGACCTCCGATTTCTCTTCCGTTCCTCGTCATTTCTTCTCCTCTCGCTACCCTCGGTATGTAGCTTTAGTTTTCGAGCGTTTAATTCGAGTTTCGGTTCGATTTAGGATTAGGGTTTCGATTAGGGTTTTCGTTAAAAATGCGATTTAGGCTTCGTAATTAATAGGTTAGTCGTGATTAAGTATAGATTGAACGTATTGGACGTTATTTGACGAAGATAAACCAATTTGTGAAATAGTATAAATTATAGAATTTTCGGGTTTTCGGAAATAACTCGTAATATGGATTTCCAGATTTATCGAGCGTTGTGTCGTTGTTTAAAAGCTTCGATTTGTTGAATTAAGGATTTTATTAGTTTGGACATTTAATCGTTTAAATTGGGTTTAACGACAAATATCGTGTTTTGTCTCAGACACGCGACTTCAGTGGACGAAGTTGAGATCCAACGCGCTCCAGGTAAGTTCTCGTGACTTTCTTGACCCAAAGGTCTACACCATACCTCGTCGTCGTATCAAGGATCCTTGAGGGTTCCTGGTTTTACGTTGTTTAGGTTGGGTAGTTAGGTTAGTTGTTTATAGATTATGTTATATTGTCTGCTGATATGAACTGTTTGTTTACTTTCCGCTGATATGAACTGTTCATGCATCACGTGTTTCAAAATGGCATAAAAAATGGGTTTCTGCACGAGTTTTCAATAAAATGAATAATGAACGAAAATATGTAATCTGTATCTGAAAGATCACGCGGGATGGGGCTCAGGCATGGCTGTAGGGTTTGTGAGCATGTACCCCCCCCCATCTAAGTGGAAAGTGGTAGTTCGACCGCGGAATGTATCCTTTCCATTTAGTGGGCTGATATCTCGGTGGCAATATGTATGAAATGACCTGATATGACCTGATATGTCTGATATGCATGTTTTCTGAACTTCATATGCACTGCACGCATGCATCTGCATTTACGTAGCTTACTGAGATTTCAATATCTCATATGTGTCTGTATGGTGTAGGTGATATTTTAGGAGACGTTGACCCAGGTGAGGATGATATTCCTCCTCCTGACGTAGGAGCAGCTGATGGATGATGGCCGTGGGAGTGCGCTGAGCAGTCGAGGCGCGTTTTGACCCGTGGTGGGTGTATGTAAAGGTTTTGGGGGTTCTTCGTGATATTTTGGATTAATGACGAACTGTATAGAACATATTTAGGTTGTTTGGATCTGGATAGGGGTTAGATAACGTTTTAGTAATTGTATGTGAAATGCTTTGGTTTAAATAGTTTTAATAAACGTTATAAAATGTTTTGGTTTAAATGTTAAGTTAAATGAAAATGTTTTGAATTGTTGTTTGTAGGTTGATACGGTTAAGCTCGATGTTTAGAGCTATCCACGCAGTTGGACTTCGCAAAGTCCGACTCGAGTCGATGGAGTTTAGAATACGTTTAAATTGGATTTAAGTAGATTTAAGTTGTGAGTTTTATGAAATTTGGTGTAAAGAAAAGTAGGTTTGCTCTCTGGAAATCGGATTCCAGAGAGCAAACAGAAACGTTAAAAGCTGTAAGTGTTGAAGTGCTGGAGTGAACGAAAGAAGAAGGATCGCTGCATAGCACGCAGCGATCGATTTCTGCTGAAAAGCAGAAATCGATCGCTTGCTGCATGCAAGCATGCAGCGATCGATTTCTGCTTTTCAACAGAAATCGATCGCTTGCATGCAAGCATGCAGCAGCGATCGATTTCTGTTTTCAACAGAAATCGATCTCATGCAGCGATCGATCTCTGTATTTTACAGAGATCGATCGCTGCCTCCTTTTGGGTCAGCGCAGCCCAGTGTTCCGATTCTGCCCCTCATTTAATTTTCATTAAATACTTAAATGGTTTAAGTTTATTTAAATTATTTTAGTTTATGTTTTAAATGAATTACCAAACAAACTTCGATTTCGATTCCGGTTTCGGTTTCGATTTCAATTCAGTTCAACATATGGTTTAAAGTTTATAAAGTGTAAAGTAAAATGAAAAATTTATACGGGTAAAAAGGGGTACAGTATTAGGGGCGTTACATTTTTGGCGCCGTTGCCGGGGATATTGCTTAGTTGTGATTATTTTGCTATAATTATCTTATTTTATTTTACATTATTTTATTTAATTTTGTTTATCTATTTTCAGGTATTCTTGATTTATACCAGACGATTGAAGAATTTATATTGATAACGAGAAAGAAAGAAGAATCATGCTGAATAGAATAATCGATGACAGAGACAGACCTATTCAAGACTTCTCCATTCCCACACTCGACGATCTGAATCCTGGTATTGTGAGACCAGAATTATATGCCACTCGATTCGAGCTTAAACCGGTCATGTTTCAGATGCTCCAAACCATTGGACAATTTAGTGGAATGGTAACAGACAATCCCCATCGTCATCTCAAAGCATTTGGAGAAGTGAGCGACTCGTTTTATTTTCCTGGAGTTTCAGTTGAGGCATTAAGGCTAAAGCTTTTCCCGTATTCTTTAAGAGACCGAGCACGAGATTGGTTTGATAGCATCCCATCAAATACTATCACTACATGGGGAGAGTTAGCCAAGCAATTTATCATGAAATACCATCCGCCAGTGAGGAACGCGAGGATGAGGAACGAAATCATAAGTTTTCAGCAGCGAGATGACGAGTTACTTTACGAGACTTGGGAAAGGTTCAAAGAATTATTGAGGCAATGCCCCAACCACGGAATACCACACTGGATTCAGTTGGAAACGATTTACAATGGATTAAATGGGCAGACAAGATCGATTATAGATGCTGCAGCAAACGGGACACTTCTTTCTAAATCTTTTAATGAAGCTTATGATTTGCTCGAGAGGATGGCAGTGAACAGTTATCAATGGTCTTCAGAAAGATTTAACCCTACAAGGCGGGCATCTGAAATTTACGACCTGGATGAGGTGTCGGCTTTGAATGCAAAGATTGCTGTGTTGGAAAATGCGATCAAGAAGATGAACAAACCACCTAAGCCGACAGCAAGAGAGGTTTCATGCATGTTTTATGGAGAAAACCACGATGAAAATTCATATCCTATTAATCCGGAATCTGAAAATTATGTTGGATACAATATGAACAACAATCCATACTCGCAGACATACAATCCTGGTTGGAAACCGCATCTAGATTTTCAGTGGAATTCCCAGCAGTCGCAAAATGCCACAGCATCAACCAGACCAGCTGAAAATTACACTCAAGACTTCTCACAGCCAACTCATACTTCGATACATCAAGAACAATCAGACAGCTTCGCCAGAGAATATGCTGCTAAGACAGATGTGATCTTGCAGAACTTGGCTGCATCAATAAAAAATATGGAGACACATATGGGGCAGCTAAATCAATCGTTAAGCACAAGGACTGCAGTGCAATTATCAAGCGATGCAGGAATGCCACAAAGATCAGAAAAGGAGCATTGTAAAGCCATAGTATTGAGGAATGAACAGGAACTGGAAACTCCAGAAAAGCAACAAGAATCAGAAAATTTAAACAAACAAGAAGAGTTGGTGGAACAAGATGATGTGGAGGAAGAAGATAAGGATAATCCGGAAACTAGCGTTGATGAAACCGATGCTACAGCAATGCCACCACAGCAACGAAGTGAATTGAAAACTCAGAGGCCACCACCACCATTCCCTCAAAGACTACAGAAGCATGCAGAACAAGAAATTGTTGGGAGAAATGAGGAGAGTCTTGGCTATGGCGAAGACGTGAATAAGCAACGGATTACTCTTAATGTATTGAAAGATATGAAGTGCACGTACGATGTAGAAGATTGCTTCAACATATCTGGAAAAATGACAATGGCAGAAACGAAGCAGTTTTCAAGGAGCCACAAGAAACAGTTTGAGGCATTATTTCGAAGGAAGGATAATCCAGAAGTTTTCAAGCCATCTGTTAAAGACGCACCAACACTGGAGCTCAAACACCTGCCCTCTTACCTCAAGCATAAAGTGACCATAGCATATCATCCACAAATTAAAGAAAAGTGACATACGGAGAAGTCTGGCTGAAGACTTGGAAAACTTAGCGCTACTAGGGAGGCAACCCTCGATAATATCCTTTTGAGTTGGTTTTTGTTTATTTTATTTTAGTTTTTGCTTTCAATAATGTTAATGCTGCAATGTTTGCTGTAGCATTAAAAATTTCAGGTCTGCACAAATCAGGAGAAGAAGAAGAAGAAGAGGAAGCACATAGAAGAAAGTCATCACATAATGCTGCAAGTGGAGCTGCAGCATCATTCGGCGACAGCAGTTTCCAGCAGCAAGCTTCGCCAAGAAACCAAAGGATCCATCTCCAGTTTTTCTACATTTCCCTACAGCAATCTTGAGAGATTCAGATGCAGAATCAGAAGAAGAAGAATAAAGACCAGGGAAGTTCTAAATCTCTAGTTTTTATTTTTATTTTTATTTTTCTGTGAACTCAATTTCATGTTAGATGTCTGTGAACTTAATTTTGTTTGGCAGTGGGGACACTGCCAATTTTTAAGTTAGGGGGTGCTATTTGGTGTGCTGTTTAGTATTGTGTGTTTAATGTGGATGCTTATCTAATTTGGATGATTAATATTTACTGTTTCTCTGAATATGGTTGTTTTAATTCTCTCTGGACGTTGATTGAAGTTTGGTTGTTTAAATTTTATTTTAGGGAAATTAGTATCTGTTGATTGGTGTTTTAGTGTTTGTTGTTATCTTTTGGTTTGTTACCCTCTGTTGGTGTGTTACCTTGTCTAGTTATATAAAAATTAAAAAAAAAAATGATGATGAAATGAAGAGAAAAGTGCGATATAATTTCCTGATATCCTCTGATTTGGTGAGTTATTGAATAATGTTATTATCACATATTATTAGAAATCAATTAAGATTTATTCCCATAAGTTTAGTTGTTCTTAACACACAAACTCCTTTTGGTTGCTTAGGAATATCATCCTTTCTAGACATTACAATCATATCTAGGCGTCAATAATTTAATGTTTGATTAAAGAAATTAGCAATTAGAGAATTCTTCTTAGAAAAATATAATAAATAATAAGTTTGGGGGTTAATAATAAAAAAAAAAAAAATGTGCAATTTCCTAATCTACTTTCAATTTCGAGTGAGCCTTTTGGATACTCGATGGGTAGAAATAAATTAGAGGAACTTTGGGAGGAACTCCGTTGCATATTTATTGGCTATACTCCTCTATTGTATATATGAGTATATTTATCTTAAGGTAACACTATTGAGTAACCGGAGGACTTCATCACCAATGTTGTCAATCGCGTAAAAAGGTAGTGTGACTTATAGATAAAGTCAATATGTATTTGTGAAAAAAAAAAAAAAAAAAAAACTTAATCCCCTCACTTATTTAAAAATAAAATAAAATAAAGAAGAAGAATCTTTGAATGCTAATGGATTTAGGAAGGATATTAGAGAGTTGACATCCTATGATATGTATTGTGATTTCTAGTTTTGATTATTGAACTTAGCAATTCAAATAGAATTTGAGCACACACACATTTTGACTAGTTTATTGGGAATTGAATTTTTATTGATTGCTTTTAATTGTGATAGTGAAATTTTTCAATAAATTACAAGTTAGTAGATATTTTGAAATTATATCGATTTTGTCAATATTACCTTTGGAAGTTATTTTTGTTTGCATCACTCGAGGACGAGTAATGGTTTAAGCTTGGGGGTATTGATGACTCTTATTTAGAGTCATTTTATGCTACCTTTATATAAGAAAACTTATATGAATTGAGTGATTGCAACAATTAATTGATATGACTTTAAGTATAATGCTAGATCATGCTGCATCATTGGGTTTTGAATTAATTTA
>CM039510.1:16783878-16807429 GCA_022432975.1 Begonia masoniana
GGTTTTCTCGTCTAATGAGGATGTTTTGGGTGGTTGTTGGCGGTGCTTAGGGTGACAGAGATTGGTGGCTGGGAAGGCGATTTAAACTCCGGTTACTCTTTATCAGTTAGTACAGCTATGAATACTAAGGTCTCTGTGGAGGTGTTTTCTTAATACAATGATATGAAATCTGAATGTTTAACTTTGAATTTGGGCAGATCGTGAAAGGGATAGAATGATCTGTTTGTTAGTTTAGAGTCTCTCGTATAGATATTCTATATGAGATTATGGTCACTGTGTGTTAGTTATGAAGTCATGTTGAAGTTTGTGAAAGTCTGAGGTTTACTGTCTATCGGATGAAGTCTCATAGGATGTGAAGTCTCCCAGCGGAGGAAGTCTTTCATGGGAATGATGTATTATATCGGATGGATATTCTTCCATCGGAGGAAGTCTTCCATCGGATTTGAAGTCTCCATCGGAGGAAGTCGTTCATGGGATGATTGATTATATCGGATGATCGGTCTTCCATCGGAGGAAGTCTCCATCGGATGAGAGTATTCCATCGATCATGTCTTCTATCGAAATGAAGGGGTTTTAATGAGTCACGTGAGTGCATGGGGTCAAATCGGTAGGAAGCGATCTTAAGTCTGTAGTTTTGTGATCGGATGAAGTTTATGAGGCACGTGATGTGCATGTGTCAAATCGGTTAGAAGCCGATATTAAAGTCTAGTCGTTTTTTTGATCGCAAGGAAGTAAGATCATCGGGATGTGCAGTGTCAATCCGGTAGGAGTAGAACGTGCACCATGCCTTGTCGTTTTGCAATCGGTTAGAGGTCCTTGAGTTTCGAATTCTCTTCGGGCAAAGTGTTCTAACGTTGTTTGTTATTATAAAGTTGTAGACTATTCACGTTTTCCGCATGTACAGTGAGGAACGAAGATAGAATTAAATCACTGAGAGGTAATTTTAATTTCAGTCATTGCTTAGTTCAGTTCAATGTTTTTGGGTGAGCGAAACCGGTCTGGAAGGACTCGGGGCGTTACACATTTCCTAAATATTTTTTAAACGTCTTTGCAACCATTGTGGATGTTTGGGGGGGGAATTTCTTTAAAAAAGTATTTATTTATAAACAAAAAAAAAGAGAATTTTGGTTGACATTTTTGATTCGTAATATGTTTATACGAAATTCTCGACCCTCGGGTTTTAGGTGGTGACAGTTATAGGGTCCTCAGTACACGTCGTTCTCATCACTTCAAGTTAAACCTTGAAGGTGAAATGGATAACTTAGGTTCTAACCACAAGTCATGTAACCGTCAACCTCATTTGCTTGATACGTTCAGTTCTTTTGAAACAAATCGATTGAAGTGAAGTTTCTTAACTTCATTAACTGCATTACTAAGTCTTAATTACGCGTCCATGAAGGTTATTGGGTCCTCAGTACACGTCGTTCTCATCACTTCAAGTTAAACCTTGAAGGTGAAATGGATAACTTAGGTTCTAACCACAAGTCATGTAACCGTCAACCTCATTTGCTTGATATGTTCAGTTCTTTTGAAACAAATCGATTGAAGTGAACTTTCTTATACTTAATCAAACGCAATACTAAGTCTTAATTACGCGTCCATGAAGGTTATTGGGTCCTCAGTGCACGTCGTTCTCATCACTTCAAGTTAAATCTTGAAGGTGAAATGGATAACTTAGGTTTTAACCACAAGTCATGTAACAGTCAACTATTTAGCTTGGTACATTCAGTTCTTTTAAAAAAAATCGATTTAAGTGTACTTTCTTATACTTAATCAAACGCATTACTAAGTCTTAATTACGCGTCCATGAAGGTTATTGGGTCCCCAGTACACGTCGTTCTTATCACTTCAAGTTGAACCTCGAAGGTGAAATGGATAACTTAGGTTCTAACCACAAGTCATGTAACAGTCAACTATTTAGCTTGATACGTTCAGTTCTTTTGAAACAATCGATTGAAGTGTACTTTCTTATACTTAATCAAACGCATTACTAAGTCTTAATTACGCGTCCATGAAGGTTATTGGGTCCTCAGTACACGTCGTTCTCATCACTTCAAGTTAAACCTTGAAGGTGAAATGGATAACTTAGGTTCTAACCACAAGTCATGTAACAGTCAACCTCATTGCGTGATACGTTCAGTTCTTTTGAAACAATCGATTGAAGTGTACTTTCTTATACTTAATCAAACGCATTACTAAGTCTTAATTACGCGTCCATGAAGGTTATTGGGTCCTCAGTACACGTCGTTCCTCATCACTTCAAGTTAACCTTGAAGGTGAAATGGATAACTTAGGTTCTAACCACAAGTCATGTAACCGTCAACCTCATTTGCTTGATACGTTCAGTTCTTTTGAAACAAATCGATGGAAGGGCCGGGGGGGTGTTGGTGTACTTTCTTATACTTTATCAATCCATTACAATTCTTAATTACGTGTCCATGAAGGTTATTGGGTCCTCAGTACACGTCGTTCTCATCACTTCAAGTTAAACCTTGAAGGTGAAATGGATAACTTAGGTTCTAACCACAAGTCATGTAACCGTCAACCTGCATTTGCTTTATACGTTCAGTTCTTTTGAAACAAATCGATTGAAGTGAACTTTCTTATACTTCATCAAACGCATTACTAAGTCTTAATTACGCGTCCATGAAGGTTATTGGGTCCTCAGTACACGTCGTTCTCATCACTTCAAGTTAAACCTTGAAGGTGAAATGGATAACTTAGGTTCTAACCACAAGTCATGTAACAGTCAACCTGCATTTGCTTGATACGTTCAGTTCTTTTGAAACAATCGATTGAAGTGTACTTTCTTATACTTCATCAAACACATTACTAAGTCTTAATTACGCGTCCATAAAGGTTATTGGGTCCTCAGTACACGTCGTTCTCATCACTTCAAGTTAAACCTTAAAGGTGAAATGTATAACTTAGGTTCTAACCACAAGTCATGTAACAGTCAACCTATTTTGCTTGATACGTTCAGTTCTTTTGAAACAAATCTATTGAAGTTTACTTTCTTATACTTTATCAAGCGCATTACTAAGTCTTAATTACACGTCCATGAAGGTTATAGGGTCCTCAGCACACGTCGTTCTCATCACTTCAAGTTAAACCTTGAAGGTGAAATGGATACTTAGGTTCTAACCACAAGTCATGTAACCGTCAACCTCATTTGCTTGATACTTTCAATTCTTTTGAAACAATCAATTGAAGTGAAGTTTCTTATACTTCATCAAGTGCATTTCTATGTCTTAATTACACGTCCATGAAGGTTATTAGGTCCTCAGTGCACGTTGTTCTTATCACTTCAAGTTAAACCTTGAAGGTGAAATGGATAACTTAGGTTCTAACCACAAGTCATGTAACACAAACCTCATTTGCATGATACGTTCAACTATTTTGGAACAAATACATTGAAGTGAACTTTCTTATACTTCATCAAACGCATTACTAAGTCTTAATTACGCGTCCATGAAGGTTATTGGGTCCTCAGTACACGTCGTTCTCATCACTTCAAGTTAAACCTTGAAGGTGAAATGGATAACTTAGGTTCTAACCACAAGTCATGTAACAGTCAACCTATTTTGCTTTTTTTGGGGTCTTTTGATCCATTCTGTTCTTTTGAAACAAATCGATTGAAGTGTACTTTCTTATACTTTATCAAGCGCAATAGAAGTCTTAATTACGCGTCCATGAAGGTTATTGGGGTCCTCAGTACACGTCGTTCTCATCACTTTAAGTTAAACCTTGAAGGTGAAATGGATAACTTAGGTTCTAACCACAAGTCGTGTAAACAGTCAACCAGATGTTTCTTAGTAGTTCAATTCTTTTGAAACAAATCGATTGAAGTGTACTTTCTTATACTTCATCAAACGCATTACTAAGTCTTAATTACGCGTCCATGAAGGTTATTGGGGTCCTCAGTACACGTCGTTCTCATCACTTCAAGTTAAACCTTGAAGGTGAAATGGATAACTTAGGTTCTAACCACAAGTCATGTAACAGTCAACCATTTTCTTAGTACGTTCCATTCGTTTGAAAAGCGAATTGATGTGTACTTTCTTTATTCTCAAACGCATTACTAAGTCTTAATTACGCGTCCATGAAGGTTATTGGGGTCCTCAGTACACGTCGTTCTCATCACTTTAAGTTAAACCTTGAAGGTGAAATGGATAACTTAGTTCTAACCACAAGACATTAACAGTAAACCTCATTTGCATGATACGTTCAACTCTTTTGAACAATCCGCTTGAAGTGAACTTTCTTATACTTCATCAAACGCATTACTAAGTCTTAATTACGCGTCCATGAAGGTTATTGGGGTCCTCAGTACACGTCGTTCTCATCACTTTAAGTTAAACCTTGAAGGTGAAATGGATAACTTAGGTTCTAACCACAAGTCATGTAACAGTCAACCTTTTTGCTTGATACGTTCACTCTTTTGAAACAAATCGATTGAAGTGAACTTTCTTATACTTCATCAAACGCATTACTAAGTCTTAATTACGCGTCCATGAAGGTTATTGGGGTCCTCAGTACACGTCGTTCTCATCACTTCAAGTTAAACCTTGAAGGTGAATGGATAACTTAGGTTCTAACCACAAGTCATGTACCAGTCACCTATTTTGCTTGATACGTTCTGTAATTTTGAAACAAATCGATTGAAGTGTACTTTCTTATACTTTATCAAGCGCATGTAAGTCTTAATTACCGCGTCCAGAAGATAATTGGGTCCCTGTACACTTGTTCTCATTACTATTCAAGTTTAGATATTAAAGGTGAAATGATACTTTCGGTTCTATGCACAAGTCATGTAATAATCACCCTCTTTGTTTTGATACGTTCACTTATTTGACACCAATCGATAGAAGTGAAGTTTCTAATAACTTCATCAAAAGCAGTACTAATCTTAATTACTTGTCCATGAAGTATTGGGTCCTCAGTACTGTCCCGTTTCTCATCGCACCTCAATTAAACCTTGAGGAGAAATGGATAACTTGTTCTAACCACCTTTCTAGTAAGAGTCAACTCTTTTGCTTGACACGTTTAGTTCTTTTGGAACAAATCGATTCAAGTGAACTTTCTTAACTTCATCAAACAACATTACTAGTTCTTAATTACGCGTCCATGAAGGTTAATGGTCCTCTGTACACGTTGTTCTCAGTCACTTCAAGTTACACTTTGAAGTAAAATGGATACTTAGGTTCTAACCACAAGTCGTGTAACAGTAAACCTATTTTGTCTTGATATGTTCAAATCTTTTGAAATAAATTGATTTAAGTGGACATTTCTGAGAATAATCTAGCGCATTACTAAGTCTTAATAACGCATCCATTAATTGTTTTTGGTCCTCAGTACCCTCGTTGTCATCACTTCCAAGTTAAAAAAAAACCCCTGAGGTGAATTGGATAACTTTGTTTATAACCACAAGTCCATGTAACAGTCAACCTTTTTGCTTGATACTTCAGTTTTGTTGAAACAAATCGATGGAAGTGTACTTTCCTTATACTTTTATCAACTCGCAATAGTAATCTTAATTATGCGTCCATGAAGATATTGGTTCTCAGTGCACTTCTTTCTCATCACTTCAGTTTTAAACCTTAAAGATGAAATGTATAACTTAGGTTATAATCACAAGTCGTAGGTAAACAGTCCACCTATTTTCTTTGATACGTTCAATTCTTTTGAAACAAATCGATTGAGTGTCACCTTGTTATACTTTATCCGCGCATTACCACGTCTTTAATTACGCGTCCCTCCATGAAGGTTATTGGGTCTTCAATACACTCGGTCTCATCCCTTCAGTAAACATTAAAGGTGACATGATAACTTAAGGTTCTATGGCACAGTCATGAAGCCGTCACTCTCATTTTGTTTTGATACGTTAAATTCTTTTGAAACAAATCGCTAGAAGTAACTGTTGTAATACTTCATGAAACGCATTACTAACTCTTAATTACGTGTCCATGAAGGTTATTGGGTCCTCAGTACACGTCGTTCTCATCACTTCAGTTAAACCTTGAAGGTGAAATGGATAACTTAGGTTCTAACCACAAGTCTAGTAAGTGTCCCAACTTTTTTGCTTGATACGTTCAGTTTTTTAGAAACAATCGATTGAAGTGTACTTTCTTATACTTCATCAAACGCATTACTAAGTCTTAATTACGCGTCCATGAAGGTTATTGGGTCCTCAGTACACGTCGTTCTCATCACTTCAAGTTAAACCTTGAAGGTGAAATGGATAACTTAGGTTCTAACCACAAGTCATTTAACAGTAAAACCATTTTGCTTGATACGTTCAATTCTTTTGAAACAATCGATTGAAGTGTACTTTCTTATACTTCATCAAACGCATTACTAAGTCTTAATTACGCATCCATGAAGGTTTTTGGGTCCTCAGTACACGTCGTTCTCATCACTTCAAGTTAAACCTTGAAGTGAAATGGATAACTTAGGTTCTAACCACAAGTCATGTACCAGTCAACCTATTTTGCTTGATACGTTCAGTTTTTTAGAAACAATCGATTGAAGTGTACTTTCTTATACTTCATCAAACGCATTACTAAGTCTTAATTACGCGTCCATGAAGGTTATTGGGTCCTCAGTACACGTCGTTCTCATCACTTCAAGTTAAACCTTGAAGGTGAAATGGATAACTTAGGTTCTAACCACAAGTCATGTAACATCAACTTATTTTGCTTGATACGTTCAATTCTTTTGAAACAATCGATTGAAGTGTACTTTCTTATACTTCATCAAACGCATTACTAAGTCTTAATTACGCGTCCATGAAGGTTATTGGGTCCTCAGTACACGTCGTTCTCATCACTTCAAGTTAAACCTTGAAGGTGAAATGGATAACTTAGGTTCTAACCACAAGTCATGTAACATCAACTTATTTTGCTTGATACGTTCAATTCTTTTGAAACAAATCGATTGAAGTGTACTTTCTTATACTTCATCAAACGCATTACTAAGTCTTAATTACGCGTCCATGAAGGTTAATGGGTCCTCCTGTACACGTCGTTCTCATCACTTCAGTCCAACCTTAGAAGGTGAAATGGATAACTTAGGTTTCTAACCACAAGTCATGTAACGTCAACCTATTTTGCGGTGACACGTTAAGTTCTTTCGAAACAAATCGACTCCAAGTGTAAGCTTTCTTCTACTATTCATCAGCACGCTATTACTAAGTCTTAATTAGGCGGTCCCAGAAGGTTATTGGGTCCTCAGTAACACGTCATGTCTCACTCACTTTCAAGTTTAAACCTTTGATAGGTGTGAAATGGCTAACTTAGGTTCTAACCCCAAGTTCCATGTAACAGTCAACCTTATTTTGCTTGATACCGATCCGTTCTTTTGAACAAATTGAGTGAAGTGTAACTTTTTTATACTTCATCAAACGCATACTAATTCTTAATTTACGCGTCCCATGAAGGTTATTAGGTTCCTTCTTACACGTCGTGTTCTCATCACTTTCAAGTCAACCTGAAAGGATGAAATGGGTATAACTTGTTTCTAACCACAAGTCATGTAACAGTCAACCTCATTTGCTAGATACGTTCAGTTCTTTTAAACAAATCGATAAAGTGAAGTTTCCAATACTTCATCAAACGCATTACTAAGTCTTAATTAGGCGTCCATGAAGGTTATTGGGTCCTTAGTACACGTTGTTCTCATCACTTTAAGTTAAACTTGAAGGTGAAATGGATAACTTAGGTTCTAACAACAAGTCATGTAACAGTCAACCTCATTTGCTTGATACGTTCAGTTCTTTTGAAACAAATCGATTGAACGTGAACTTTTTTATACTCATCAAACGCATTACTAAGTTTTAATTACGCGTCCTTGAAGGTTATTAGGTCCTTAGTACACGTTGTTCTCATCACTTCATGTTAAAACTTGAAGATGAAATAGATAACTTAGGTTCTAACAACAAGTCATGTAATAGTCAACCTCATTTGCTGATACGTTCAGTTTCTTTGAAACAAATCGATTAAAGTGAAGTTTCCAATACTTCATCAAACGCATTACTAAGTCTTAATAGCCGTCCATGAAGGTTATTGTGTCCTTAGTACACGTTGTTCTCATCACTTTAAGTAAACTTGAAGGTGAAATTGGACTAACTTAGGTTCTAAACAACAAGTCATGTAACAGTCAATCTCATTGGCTTGATACGTTCAGTTCTTTTGAAACAACTCGATTGAAGTGAACTTTTTTATACTTCATCAAACGCATTACTAAGTTTTAATTAGCGTCCATGAACGTTGTTAGGTCCTTAGTAACACGTTGTTCTCATCACTTCAAGTTAAACTTGAAGATGAAAATGGATAACTAGGTTCTAACCACAAGTCATGTAACAATCAACCTCATTGCATGATACGTTCAGTTCTTTTTGAAACAAATCGATTGAAGTGTACATTTTATAATTCATCAAACGCATTACTAATTCTTAATTACGCATCATGAATGTTATTGGGTCCTTAGTACACATTGTTCTCATCACTTCAAGTAAATCCTTGAAAGGGAAATGGATAATTTAGGTTCTAACAACAAGTCATGTAACAGTCAACCTCATTTACTTGATACGTTAAGTTCTTTTAAAACAAATCGATTGAAGTGAACTTTCTTATAATTCATCAAACGCATTACTAACTCTTAATTACGCGTCCATGAAGGTATTGGGTCCTTAGTGCACGTCATTCTCAACTCTTCAAGTTAAAATTTGAAAGTGAAATGGATAACTTAGGTTCTAACAACATGTCATGTAACAGTCAACCTCATTTGCTTGATACGTTCAGTTCTTTAGAAACAAATCGATTGAAGTGAAGTTTCCAATACTTCATCAAACGTCTTACTAAGTCTTAATTACGCGTCATGAAGGTTGTTGTCCTCAGTACACGTCGTTCTCATTACTTTAAGTTAAACCTTGAAGGTGAAATGGATAACTTAGGTTTTAACCACAAGTCATGTAACAGTCAACCTCATTTGCATGATACGTTCAGTTCTTTCGAAACAAATCGATTGAAGTGAACTTTCTTATAATTCATCAAACGCATTACTAAGTCTTAATTACTCGTCCATGAAGGTTATTGGGTCCTTAGTACACGTCGTTCTCATCACTTCAAGTTAAACCTTGAAGGTGAAATGTATAACTTAGGTTATAACCACAAGTCGTGTAACAGTCAACCTATTTTGCTTGATACGTTCAATTCTTTTGAAACAAATCGATTAAAGTGTACTTTTTTATACTTTATCAAGCGCATTACCAATTCTTAATTACGCGTCCATGAAGGTTATTGGGTCCTCAGTACACGTCGTTCTCATCACTTCAAGTTAAACGTTGAAGGTGAAATAGATAACATTGGTTCTAACTATAAGTCATGTAACAGTCAACCTCATTTGCTTGATACGTTTAACTCTTTTGGAACAAATCGATTGAAGTGAACTTTCTTATGCTTCATCAAACGCATTACTAAATCTTAATTACGCGTCTATGAAAGTTATTGGGTCCCTCAGTACACGTCGTTCCTATCACTTTAAGTTAATTATTGAAGGTGAAATGGATAACTTTGGTTCTAACCACATGTCATGTAACAGTAAACCTCATTTGCTTGATACGTTCAACTCTTTTAGAGCAAATCGATTGAAGTTAACTTTTTTATACTTCATCAAATGCATTACTAAGTCTTTATTACGCATCCATGTAGGTTACTGGGTCCTCAGTACACGTCGTTCTCATCACTTCACGTAAAACCTTGAAGGTGAAATGGATAACTTAGGTTCAAACCATAAGTGTAGTAAGAGTCATCTTATTTTGCTTGATACATTTAGTTCTTTTGAAAAAAATCGATTGAAGTGTACTTTCTTATACTTGTCAAGCACATTACTAAGTCTAATTACGGGTCCATAAAGCTTATAGGGTCCTCAGTACACGTCGTTCTCATCACTTCAAGTTAAACCTTGAAGGTGAAATGGATAACTTAGGTTCTAACCACAAGTCATGTAACAGTCAACCTATTTTGCTTACGTTCAGTTCTTTTAAAACAAATCGATTGAAGTGAACTTTCTTATACTTCATCAAACACGTTACTAAGTCTTAATTACGCGTCCATGATGGTTATTAGGTCCTCAGTACACGTCGTTCTCATCACTTCAAGTTAAACCTTGAAGGTGAAATGGATAACTTAGGTTCTAACCACAAGTCATGTAACAGTCAACCTATTTTTGTAGCACCCGGTTCTATTAAACCAATTTCAATTCAATTATTTTATAGTAAGCATGTTGTGGAGAAAATTGAGGAAAGTATTAATTAGGTTAATGAGTGACTAAGTAAGGGCATAGTGGTAAATTGAGAACTTATAATGGATAACGTATTTAAGGAAAGTGGCTTTGTGATTAAATGCACTGTAGCCGCCACTCTTTCCCTACTCTCCTCTCTCGATACTCAAATCAAGCAGTAGAGCTCTCTAGGCGATTCTTCCATCCGATTTTCTCCAAACTAGGTGAGTTTTATTTCGATTCCTTGCTGCATTGGTAACTATCGACGATTTCGGGAGTGGATAAATGTGAGTTTCGAGAATGCTGTGAGCAAACTATTTCGAGTTTTGTGGTAATCGGAGATGTATAACGAACTAAGCTCCCAAACTAGTTTCCATAGGCTTCTGGATAGTGTAGAATGAAGTTTAGTAAAATCTAATCGATAATCTATCCATGGTTTTAGGTTGAGTAAGCTCCCAAAGTAATTTACAACACCGACCATTTCGAGGAGATCCAGGTAAGTGAAGTATGCATGTGCCTTCGGGCCTACATCACAAAATAGTAGGATTATGTATTGTGTGAATGAGTTTGTATGTCATGCATCATGTTTTTTTGAAAGATTACGAAAATGAATTTCCATGTAAGGAATGGTAAGGCATGAACTGAATGTGACAGACAAACTATTAAGGGAACTAATCCACCCTTTAACTTATGAAGGGATTTATAACATTGGGAGGATTGATTCCACTCCCAAGGAAACTGAGGGATCAAATCAGCTATTAAGGGAATTCATTCCCCTCTTAATGAAGTAGTGGATGTATAACATTGGGAGGATTGATCCCACTCCCAAGGGAATCGAGGGATCAGATCAGTTCATCAATGAATGTGAATGCAACTGAGAAGAGAAAGTAGAAATTGCATGTTTAGGAATTTATGTTTCAGTATTTCATTTCATTATTGCTTTACTTACTTAGCATTAGGCTAATAGAAGAGTTTTATGATGTAGGTGTTGAGGATACTGCAGGTGATTTCCCTGAGTGCACAGATGAATAGATGAGGTTGGAGGAGTACATTCATGTTTCGGCCTGGTAAACTGATGAGGCGGATTAATTGATGTCAGTGGATGGAAAAGTTTAGTGAACCATGATTCAATTTGAGTATGACGAGAGTTCTTATAAAAATGGTAGTTTTAATGTTTTGAAATACATTGGAGACCTTTCTGATATTAATACTCTGTTGGCTTTAAAAGTAGTTTCTACCAAATTCTGGAGTAATATATGCATTTAAGTAGTTTTGAATGTTCTTTTGCAAATGCTCAAATTCTTTTGGTAGTCAGAGCTTTCCCTGTGTAGAGAAAATGCTAGATGAGCTGTTATATAAAGTTGTTGTTCTTTTGACCATCGGATGATGTCTTAAGTAAAGCCATCAGATGATGTCATCAGTAAAGCCATCGGATGATGTCATCAGTAAAGCCATCAGATGATGTCTTCAGTAAAGCCATCGGATGATGTCTTCAGTAGAAGCCATCGGATGATGTCTTCAGTAAAATCATCGGATGATGTCTTCAGTGGAAGCCATCGAAAGATATAGGTAGAAAATTTGTCGTTTTATAACCGGATGATGTCGAGTATTTTATCCATCGGATGATGAAGGTAAAAGTCTTTTGTCGTTTTGTAACCGGATGATGTCGAGTGTCTTATCTACCGGAAGATGTGAGTAAGCATAGTTGTCGTTTTGCGATCGGCTGAAGTTGGAAGAGTGATTCTTCTGGCTGACATCATCGGCTGAAGTTGGAAGAGTGATTCTTCTGGCTGACGTCATCGGTGAAAGTCCTCCGTTTTGTTTCTGCCCATTTTCGTTGACTTTGATCAGCGGATGATGTGGTTGACCTTTATGATCTTCAAGCATTTCATACTTAAGCTTTCATCTCTTCTATCCGAATTATTTCTCAATATCTTAACCGATTCTTTTAAAATTGTTTTACAGTTTGTTAAACTCTATTTTCGTTAAAATAAAAAAAAATATTCCGCTGCTAATTTTAAAATTTTGAGGCTTTGGCAAATGTCAAAATTTTGATTTTTGAGCGAAGTTTTTTTTTAGAAATTAGACAAATTTTTCTTAGTCCTGTTCTGTGCTATGTGTAACGAACTGAGTTTAGAAAACTCGGGCGTTACAATTTTGCTTGATACGTTCAGTTGTTTTGAAACGAATCGATTAAAGTGAACTTCTATACTTCATAAAACGCATTACTAAGTCTTAATTATACATCCATAAAGGTTATTGGGTTCTCTGTACACGTCGTTCTCATCACTTCAAGTTAAACATTGAAGGTGAAATGGATAACTTAGATTCTAACCACAAGTCATGTAACAGTCAACCTATTTTGCTTGATACGTTCAGTTCTTTTGTTCTGAGTCAACACCGTCTATATCCAAAGTTTTCTAAGTGTGAGTTTTAGCGGGACAAGGTCGGTTTTCTTGGCCATATCATATCACAAGAAGGAGTTTCTGTGGATCTGAGTAAAATTTAGGTGGTCAGAGATTGAAGTGTACTTTCTTGTACTTTATCAAGCGCATTACTAAGTCTTAATTACGCGTCCATGAAGGTTATAGGGTCCTCAATACACGTTGTTCTCATCACTTCAAGTTAAACCTTGAAGGTAAAATGGATAACTTAGATTCTAACCACAAGTCATGTAACAGTCAACCTATTTTGCTTGATACGTTCAGTTCTTTTGTTCTGAGTCAACACCGTCTATATCCAAAGTTTTCTAAGTTTGAGTTCTAGCGGGACAAGGTCGGTTTTCTTGGCCATATCATATCACAGGAAGGAGTTTCTGTGGATCTGAGTAAAATTTAGGTGGTCAGAGATTAGCCACGGCCAAAAAACGTGCATGAGGTACGTGGATTTCTAGGGTTGGCTGGCTATTATCAGAAGTTCATAGAGGGATTCTTGAAGATTGCAGTTCCTCTCTCACGCTTGACTCGGAAGAATGAGAAGTTTATATGGTCGGCTTGCTTGTGACGGGAGTTTTATAGAATTGAAGCAGAAGTTGACCACAGCTCAGTGCTAATGTTGCCTGTTGAAGGTGATAAATTCAGTATTTATTGTGATGCGTCTGGAGTTGGACTTGGTTGTGTGTTGATGTAGGAAGGTAGAGTTATTGCCTATGCCTCTCGGCAGTTGAAGCCGTATGAGCAGAACTATCCTACACATGACCTAGAGTTAGCAGCCGTTGTAACACCCGACATTTTGGCCAGGTGATTTTCTGACCATTTTCATTGTCACCCTCTTATTTAACCTTTATGATTTAAAATTTAGTGTTAATACAAATTTATTACAAGTTGAGTAAAACTAGGTTAGGTGGCAGTTTTGTAATTAGAATTGATGGATTAAGTATAAATAGGAAATGGAAACCTTAAATCTCATTTATTGCCACTGTAGCCGACATTCCCTCTCGGCGATTCCTTCTTTCCCAAGTTCTTGCTCTCGGCTACCAGAACTTCCCTTTACCGACGGCTGGTTTCGAGCTTGCTCTTCTCTGCAAATCTACACCCGAGGTATGAAATAGACAATGTAGTCATTCATTCGTAAATAGAGCTCTGTTTTCAGCTCGGCACTGAGTTCGGATTTTTTTAGCAGTGGCCGAGTAGTTTAAGACCTTTTAAAATCTGAGAGTAGAAATGTCATCCCGAATCGATTCTGAACATTTTAAGTAACCAACTCGGATTTAATCAATGGTAAAACCTGTCCACCTAGTTTCGGATTTCAGACTGCAGTGTGTCAAGCAGAGGAATCGGAATGACTTTAGCTATTAGATCCTAGGATGGTTTATGATTAGGACTACTAGGACTTTGTTTTAACTACTGTAATGTACATGTTTTAGGTGAAGAAGTTAAAGAGAGGAAGTTCGGATTGCTAAGGAATCCAGGTAAGTGAATGTATTAAGATTTCCGGCCACTAGGGCCCTACACTGCAAGGGTATTAGGAAATCACTGTGATGTTTGTCTGTTGACTACAACTATCTATTTTCCATGATATGAAGTATTTGTGTAAGTAAATGTAAGTTACAGGATGTTTTACTTGCCATTATGGTAAGACTTTTCTCTATGAACCTCATGTCTGTGTATTATGTCCACGTTTATGATTAAGTTGAGAACATGAAAAGTAAATGTAACCATGATTAAGTGCAGAACGGGGGGAAAAGACTATGTTAAGTATGACTCGCGAATTTTCCCACTGGTGGAGGCCGAGATAATGATATGTATGGGTCGCGAATTCTCCCACTGGTGGAGGCCGAGTTAATGATATGTATGGCTCGCGAATTCTCCCACTGGGGAGGCCGAGTGATGTATCATGATTGCCGCGATAGGCAAATGATTATGTACGACTGCCGCGATAGGCAAATGACTATGTACCCCTGTCTTCCTCCCTCGTTCCCTGCCTTAATACATGTTATGTAAATGATAAAGATGAACATGAATGAAGAATGGTTTATGGATTATGTCTCTTTAAATTGTGTACTCATGTATATCTGTCAGCATGCATTCCTTACTAAGCATTAGGCTTATAGTTAACCTTATGGTGTAGGTGAAGAAGGTTCAGGTGAGGATGTTATGTTCAAAGAGGATGCTTAAGGCTGGTTGCTGGAGGATGCTCAAGGTGACAGTGCAGGACTGGAGAGGCGATTTATGACCCCTGGTTAAGACTCTTATGTTACAGTATGTTAAAGGATATGGTAGCTTAAGTAGGATGAGATTATTTTAAAACGTTGAGCTTTGAAACTGTCTGGTGGATCACTGAGTCAGGGAATGATTATATAGATTTATAAATGATCTGTTGCTTAAGTCTTCCGCTATATGCATCTTGAATGAGTTGTGTTTTCTTTCTGTTGGAAGGAGTCATTTGATGATTTAGAGTTCTCTACCGTAAGACGGAAGCTGGAAGAGGTAGTCTTCCGGCTGACGTCATCGGCAGATGCCGAAAGAATAGTTGTTGATGGTTTAGTCTTCCGGCTGACGTCATCGGCAGATGCCAAAAGAATAGTTGTTGATGGTTTAGTCTTCCGGTTGACGTCATCGGCAGATGCCGAAGGTTAATTGTTTGATGGTTTAGTCTTCCGGCTGACGTCATCGACAGATGCCGAAGGGTAGTTGTTTGATGGTTTAGTCTTCCGGATGACGTCACCGGAAGATGTAAAATGTGTTTTGTCGATTAGCAACCGGAAGATGTAAAATGTGTTTTGTCGATTAGCGACCGGAAGATGTAAAGTGTGTTTTGTCGTTTAGCGACCGGATGGTATTTTAATTTAGCACGCGAGGCCCACGTGCCCACCGGAAGATGTCTTCTTTTAGGCGATGTTAAGCGAGTCACGCGTAATGCACGTGATGACCGGACGACTAAATTACTGAGGGTTGTCAATGCATGCAACCCATGCAAAACCCGTGTGGTATTATGTTAAGAGAATTGAGGGCACCTCCTCTTTTCCCGAAATTGTCAAGAAGCCAATGACCGAGTCTAGTCGCTCAACTCTGTGAAGGTTGAGCCGACGAGGCGTGGGAAGTCGGGCACGAGAGGGTTCGTCTTCCTTAATGGTTCTGCGTTTCTATTACCAGTTTAAGAAAAAAAAGTATATGTAAAATGTGAAAGTCTGTTGAGAGATAGTAAGTGAATGTAATAATAGTAAAAGTCAAGCAAACGATTAATGAAAGAATATGAACACGTGACGGCTCCTGGCTGGGGTCGTTACAGCCGTGGTTTTCGCACTGTATATTTGGAGACATTATTTATATGGGCAGCAGTGCGAAATATATTCAGACCACAAGAGCTTGAAGTATTTGTTTACGTAAAAGGAGCTAAACATGCGATAGAGAAGGTGGCTAGAGTTTGTGAAAGACTATGAGTTTGAGATTAAATACCACCCGGGAAAGCCGAACAAGGTCGCGGATGCTTTGAGCCGAATGCCTACTGCGAGTCAGCCTTCACTTGCAGCAATGTCGGTTACGTTGAGGTCTGAGATTGAGAAGTTTGATGTGGAGATTGTGGCAGATTTGTCCAGTATGCTCACCAACATTTCTCTCAGGCCGACTATTCTGGATAAGAAACGTGAAGCTCAGCAGAAAGATATGGAGTGTGAGGAGCATCGATTGAACATGACATCTGGAGACTTGTCTAATTTTAACTTGTCAGAGATGGTATTCTGAAGTTCAGACATAGGTGGTACGTGTCTAATGACGAGGAGCTAAGGAGAGAAATATTAGCCGAGGCGCATTCTTCAGCATACTCTGTGACAACCCTAATACTGTACCCGATTTTCTCGTACTATTTTTTTTATCTTTATATCATAAATAAATCTCGTACGTGTGAGCAGAATTAAAACTTTTTAAATCGGGATCGAAGTCTGAGTTTATAAACCATTAACAAAACTTTAAAACAATTTAAATAAAACTTAAAACAATTATTTAAACCATTAAAACCATTAAAAACGATCGGCCAGCGAAACAAGACAAAAACAGGGCAGAAGGGACATTTGTCCCAAAAATTTGAGGGGCGATCGATCGCCCAAAATCGGCGATCGATCGCCCCATGGCGATCACACACTGGCGATCCCTCGCCAGGCGGATTGCCCTGGGCGATCATCTCATGCCCAGCGATCGCCATTGCCTGGCGATCGCTAGGCATGTGCTCTGGAATTTCTTCCAGAGCGCAACCAAGAGGGGCGATCGATCGCCCCCCCTGGCGATCGATCGCCCAACTCTCTGGAATTTCTTCCAGAGAGCTCGGCTCCCTCTCTTCTCCTTTCCTCTTTATTTTTCCCTGCATACCATACTTCTAACACATCTTAACAATTTCTCAACACAAATTCTACTTACCTCACCATTAACAATTAATCTCTCGACACTCATACATCCTACATATTCTCACTCAAACCGACTCGAGATATAATTAAAACGAAATACATTTTCATAAAAACGAATCGCGTGGATACGTTCGACAACTATACATTTCCTCCTGTTTTAAATCACTAAAAATTCAAATAAAACATTACAATAGCATTTTATAAACAAGTTTTAAAAACGTTTAAAACCCTCAAAATATAAACCTACCGTCTATCCAGAACCAAGCACCCTAAAATGTTTATATACAACATTATCTAACTAATCCATCATTAACCCATAACGTCCCAATACCTTCCAAAACACATAGACACGTCCCCACGGGTCAAAACGCGCCTCGACTGCACTATCACACTCCCGCGACCATCTTTCATCAACTGGACTTAAACTTCAGGAGGAGGAACGCCGTCCTCACCTGTCTTCTCGTAGTCACCTACACCATACAGACACCTATGAGATAAAAATCTCAGCAAGCTCTATGTAAATGTCATGCATGCTGTGCGTATGAGTTCATAAAAACATGCATCATTTCATTATCTTTACTCTGGTTGTCACCGAGATCTCAACCCCCTAACCGGAGAGGGCACATCCAGCGGTCGGACTACCCTTTCCAGCTAGAGTAGGGGGGTACACGCTTACAACACATACAGCCGTGCCTGAGCCCCATCTCGCATGACCTATAACTATATGAGTACATATTAGATGCGGTATTATGACAGACCCCTTTGTGCCTACACAATAGATCAATAGCCCCCCTCCGGCCGCATCGCCATTTCTTTAAAACATTATGCGAAAATTCATTTTCTATGCATAATTTAAAACTGTGATGCGTGAACAGTTAATGGCATAATTTAAACATACAGCATATATACCATCAAGACTATAGAAACATAAACTATAAAACAAAACTAAACCTAACTACCCCACCAAAGCAAATTAAACAAACACGTCACCAAAACTCCTAGAGACGACTTCGACGTACGGTGTAGGCCAATCGGCCAGAGAAGATCACGAGAACTTACCTCAAGTCCGTTGCAACTCTTGCTCCGTCCACGAGCGTTGTTTACCTACGGCAATTTACAACCATCGATATTAAAATGAGTTCAAGCTACTAACCGTCCAAGTTAATAAAACTTAACTAACGAAATTCTCCTAAAGCTCTAACTTAGCTCTTTGAAACATTTTATCGAGCACCTTGAGCTCGTTATTCATAAAACTCCATTAATGAGATTTCTAAGTTTTTCCAACAACCCAAAATTCACCTCAACGTCCATTAATTCGCCCCAATTACTTCCAATGTCATTAATACGTTCACTAAGGTTATAAATAGGGCTACTCTAGCTATTTCTAGCATTACTCAACTATTTGCGAAAACCCTAAACGAACGTAATCGTTTAAACTTCGTAAAAACTAGAATAGACTTTCTAAACCATAGATCTTACCTAGAATCGAGTTTGGAGGAGAAGAGGTGAAGGATCGGAAGCCGAACAGAAAGAATCGCGTCGGATGTTGAGGAACCGTCGAGGGCAGAGAGAGAATCGCAAAGGAGAGAGCTCTGGCGTGAAATGGTAAAGGAGGAAGAAGAAGAATTGTTTTTAATTAAAATTTTTGTTTGGCAAATTACCATTTTGCCCTTCTATTATTTTATATTAGTTTCGTCTCTTGTTTCGTCATTTGCCTAACGATTCGGCTTCTCCAAATTTCCTTAATTTACCAATAACTTCAACTTATTATAAGGGTCCCATTAAACTGTCCGTTCAAAATTCGGACCTTGTTTACTATTTTTACCAAAGTATCCTTTATATTATGATAAACGTAATTCTCGTAAATTAGCGTTACAATTCCTAAAATTTCAAAATATTCTTAAATCCTTATTAATTATTAGGATCATAATGATGCTTCTTTTTACAAACCGACTTGATTGGACATATTTACCAAAAATGCCATTTACATTAAAATATTAGCATTCCGTACTGTCGGTATTAACATACTCTGTGCATCCAGGAAGCACTAAAATGTAAGAGATTTTAAAGCAACACTTATGGTGGCCGAACATGAAGAGAGAAGTTGCCAAGTACGTGGGAAACCTGTTTAGTTTGTCAAAAGGTAAGGCAGAACACCAATGCCGGCCGGGACATTACAGCCACTGCCGATTCCGGAGTAGAATGGGAGCAGATCTCCATGGATTTATGTGGGGCTCCCCGAGGATGATAAAAAGGCACGACGGCATCTGGGTGATTGTGGACCGATTGACTAAGTTGGCTCACTTCTTATCTGTGAAGATGATATCTTCTATGGATCAGCCTCGCCGAGTTTTTTATGTGCAAGATATTGTTAGACTGCATGGAGTACCAGTTTTGATTGTCTCAGATCGAGATCCGAGATTTACGTCGAAGTTCTGGAAGAGTCTGCACAAAGCTATGGGAACTCAGCTAAATTTCAGCACGGCCTTTCATTCTCAGACTGTGGTCAGATAGAATGACGAATCAGATTCTGAGGATATGCTCAGAGCTTGTGTGTTGGAATTTCAGGGATCGTGGAGCAGGTACTTGCCACTGATCGAGTTCTTTTACAACAATAGCTTCCAGGCTACCATCGGTATGGCTCTGTACGAGGCATTGTATGGTCGAAAGTGTAGATCTCCGTTATATTGGGACGAGGTTGGTGAAGCTAGTATTGTTGGTCCTGAGATTCTACAGTAAACGGCAGAGAAGATTGCCGTTATCAGACAACATATCGAGATAGCTCAGAGCCGACAGAAGAGCTATGCAGACACTAGACAGAGGGAATTAGAGTTCGAAGAAGGAGACGAAGTATATTTGAAGATTTCTCCATTTAAGGTGTTATGAGATTCGGAAGGAGAGGCAAGTTGAACGCTCGTTATGTGGGGCACTTTCCTATTTTGAAGAAGATCGGGAAGATGGCGTATCGACTGCAGCTTCCGGCTTCAATGGAAGGTATCCACAAGGTATTTCACGTGTCTATGCTATGGAAGTGTCTGCCCAATCCATCGCATATCGTGGAGGCAAGAGAGATCGAGGTACAGCCTATCTTGACTTATGTGGAGAAGCCAGTACGTATTCGAGAATCTTCCATCAAGGTGTTACGCAACACGGAGATTCCGCTAGTCAAAGTCTTATGGCGGAAGCCATGGCGTGGAAGAGGCTACTTGGGAAAGATAGCAGGATATGATGTCTAAGTCTCCTAATTGGTTTGTATGATCAAATTTTGAGGACAAAATTTAAATAAGGTGGATGGAATGTAACACCCGATTTTATCGGGATTTTAATATTCCAAAATATTAAAGGCATTTTGTAAATATGTCAGATTAAGTCTGTTTTGTTAACAAAAAGCGTTATTACGATTTTGTGTTTTCGTAATATAAATGACATGTGGTAAAAATAGTAAACAAAGTCCGTTTTACGAACAGACAGTTTTAATAGAACCTTAGTGATATATGGATTTATGGGCAAGTAAGGAAATTGAGAAAATCGAATCGTTGCTAAATAACGGAATAAATTGAACTAATAGAAAATTGGCTGAAGGGCAAAATGGTCATTTTGATTGGTTAACTGTTATTAAAATTGCCACAATCGCTCTCGTCTCCTCTCCTGCCTCGACACTTACCTTTTCTCCCAAAAATCTTCTTCTCTCTTGCGCTTTTTCCTTCTCCAGGCGACGGCTCTCAGCTTCCTTCACCAACGCTTCTCCGATCAACCTTCGTTCTTCACGTTTCCTCCTCAAATCCAGACCCGAGGTACGATCTGTGGTTTTTTGGAAGGTTTCTTTGAGTTCTAGAGTTTTTAAGCGCTTAGGGTTCGTTAGGGTTTTTTGTTAAAACGTGATTTAGGGTAAGTAAATTCGATAGGTGTCCGTATTTGTGATGTCATGGAGTATTGAGCTTATTGACCAGTTAAATTGATTTAATGATAACTTTTAGGGTTTCGAGAATTTTAGGGTTTTTGGAAAAACTCGTTTGTAACACTCGTTCTTTTACGTGATTTTGTTAATTAATATATATATTGCATTTTTGGTAATTAGTCACATTAAGTCGGTTTGGTGGAAAAGAAAGGCTTATTACAACCTAATGACTAATATATTTTGAGAAAATTTTGAGAATTTTTAGGAGTTTACGCTAATTTTCCGAGACTTATTTTTTCTCGTAATTTAAAGATCGTTTTTGGTAAATAAGTAAACGAGATCCGTTGCAACAGCGATTTTTAATTGACCCTAGTAATAGTTGGAGTTATTGGCGAATAAGAAAATTTGGAGAAACCGACTCGTCAGCTAATTAATGAAACAAAGGACGAAACAAATAGAAAATCAAAGGAAGGGCAAAATGGTATTTTCAAGTCAATTTTTATAAAAATTACACATCTCTCTTTCTTCCTCATTTTCTCTCTTCATGAACCTGAAGCCTCCCTCTCTCGTCGAAATTTCTTTCTCCTCTTACGGCCTTCTCCTCTCCGTAATGATTCTGCCTCCGAATCCTCGTTTCTTCGGTTTTCTACTCCAAATGACATTCTAGTAAGTTCTACGATTTTGGAAAGTTTAGTCGTAGTTTTGGGGGGGGGGGGGTTCTTTTAACGATTAGGGTTTCGTTTAGAGTTTCGTTAAAACGCGATTTATGGTTTGGAAATCGAGAGGTTTACCGTGTTTGGGGATTAATGACCGTTTGAACGTATTGGAACGAAGTTAAGTCGATTTGTGAGAAGTGTTAAAGTTTGAGAATTTTGGGTTTTTGGAAACTCGTTAATGGTAGTTTCGAGATATCGAGCTAATGTTTTATAAAAGCCTCGATTATTTACGTTAGAATTTTAGAAATTTCCTTAATTAGGATTTTGTTAATTGGAACGTTTAAGGTTTAACCGCGTTTTTAAGGATTATATTGTGAATTTGCCTTAGGTAAACAACGCTCGTGACGGAGCTTGAAGTTCAACCGCGCACAGAGGTAAGTTCTTCGTGAATTACTCTCTGGCACGATCGGCCTCACCATACGGGCGAAGTCGCATCGATGATCTCGGCGTTTTGATTGTTTTAAATGTTTTAGTTTGTATGTTTGGATTATGTTCTTTTAATAGGATATACTTTAAATCGCTTTTATTGTCTTGGAAACGTGGTATGTATGATGCGGGTTTACTTTAGCCTTAAGTGTCCTAGCATCACCAATTTTAAATTACGCAGAGAAAATGAATTGCCGCACTATTTTAAGAAAATGGCGATGTTGCCTGAAAGGGGCTATGACCTATTGTGAAGGCTGAGAAGGGTCGGTCACAATACTGCATCTAATAAGAACCCATGTATGTTTATGGTCATGCGGATGGGCTCATGCATGGCTTTGTTTTGCAGCATGTAACCCCCTCCGCTAGGTGGAAAGGGTTGTCCATACGCCGGACGTGCCTCTCCATTTAGCGTTTGAGATCTCGGTGACAACCTATGTAGAGATAAGAAAATGTTCATGTTTCTAACTCATTGGCACAGCATGCATTTAGCAGTTACTAAACTTATGACTAACCTTTTAGCTCATAGATTGTCTTATGGTGTAGGTGATTTCGAAACAGGTGAGGACTACATTACTCCACACGATGTACAAAGTTGAAGAATAACCCTGTGGTGGTGTGCATGGGGAGTTCGACACGTATTTTGACCCGTGGGGGTAACAGTTAGGTATTTTGAGTTTTTTGGGCGTAATAGTCATAGTGGATTATTGTATTCAGTTTAATCATTTTAGATGTTTGGTTCTGGATAGTTGATAGGTTTTTTTTTTTGTTTTTTTCATTTTTTTGTCATAGTCCCTTGACGAGTTCCAACCAGCTGGTTGTCATGTTCAGATCCTCTGAGTAAATATTTCAAGCTCTTGATATCCTTATAAACCACACTTTCCCCATAAAGTAGTCCCTTTATCCCAATCTTTAATGCATGACGATACTCCGCACTCCATCATGAGTTTGGGTATTCTTCTCCGGTTCCTTCAACTGTCCTAGGCCTATATACCCTTCTTCCTTCTTGCATAAGACACAATCCCAACTACTTCGAAGCGTCACATAACCACAAATTTTTCCTTATCCAGATGGGATATTACTATGGGGTGCTGAGACTAACCTTTTCTTCAAGCTGAAAGCTTGGCTCTGCCCTCATCCGTCATGATGCTTGTCACAAAGTCACAACACCTTTCCTGTTAGTTTCGTAAGCGGTTGGCTAAGGTTAAAAATCTTCTAACAATCTTTGATAATCCCGCAAGGGTCCAGAAAACTCCTTATTTCATATGCTTTCTTTGGTTGAGCCATTTACTAACCGCTTCAATCCTTGCTGTCCCCCCCCCCCCCCCCCACTGCTAAGCCCTCCTTTGAAAATATGTGACAAGAAAGCCACCTTCTCCATCCAAAGTCGCACTT
>CM039510.1:16807529-16840622 GCA_022432975.1 Begonia masoniana
GTGGCCGTGCTAATCTCTGAACCACCTAAATTTTTACCTCAATCCACAGAAACTCTTCCTTGATATGATATGGCCAAGAAAACCGACCTTGTCCCTGCTAGAACTCAAGACTTAGAAAACGTTGGATATAGCCGGTGTTGACCTCAGAAACAAAGAACTGAACGTGATCACGCAAAATAGGTTGACTGTTACATGCCTTTGGTTAGAATCTAAGTTAGCCATTTACCTACACAGGTTTAACTTGCAGTGATGGACAACGTGTATTGAGGAAGCCTATACCTTCATGACCGCGTATTAAGACTTAGTAATTTCGCTTGATAAGTAAATAAGTACACTTCATCTCTGACCACCTATGTTACTCAGATCCACAGAAACTTCCTTCTGTGATATGATATGGCCAAGAAAACCGACCTTGTCCCCGCAAAACTCACACTTAGAAAACTTTGGAATAGACGTGTTCGACTCAACAAGAACTGAACGTACAAGCAAAATTTTTTTTTTAAAAAGTTGGCTTGTTACTGACTTGTGTTTAGATCTAAGTTTACCAGTTCAGACCTTCAAATGTTTCTTGAAGTGATGAGCCGACGTGTACAAGAACCCATAACCTTTATGGATGTATTAATTAAGACTTAGTAATGCGTTTTTAAGTATAAGAAGTTCACTTTAATCAGATTCGTTTGTTCAAAACACTGAACGTATCAAGCAAAAGTGTAACGCCCGAGTTTCTAAACTTCAGTTCGTTACACATAGCCATAACAGGATAAGAAAAATTTGTCTAATTTCTAAAAAAAAAACTTCGCTCAAATCAAAATTTTGGCATTTGCCCAAAAGCCCTCAAAATTTTTTAAAATTAGCAGGGAATATTTTTTTTTATTTTAACGAAAATAGAGTTAACAAACGGTAAACATTTTAAAAGAATCGTTAAGATATTGAGAAATAATTCGGTAGAAGAGATGAAAGCTTAAAGTTATGATGCTTGAAGATCATAAGGTCAACCACATCATCCTCTGATCAAAGTCAACGAAAATGGGCAGAAACAAAACGATGCTTTCACCGATGAGTCAGCCAAAAGAATCACTCTTCCACCTTCAGCCGATGATGTCGCCAGAAGAACACTCCTTCCAACTTCATCCGATCGCAAAACGACAACTATTCTTACGCACTTCTTCCCGGTAGATAAGACACTCGACATCTCCGGTTACAAACGCAAAAGACTTTTACCTTCATCATCCGATGGAAAACTATCGACATCATCCGATTTATCAGGACGACAATGTTCTACCTATCTTTCGATTGCTTCCACTGAAGACTCATCCGATATTTTACTGAAGACATCACCATGGCGTTCGACTGAATGACAGCATCCGATGGCTTTACTGAAGACATCATCTGATGGCTTTACTGATGACATCATCCGATGGCTTTACTGATGACATCATCTGATGGCTTTTACTTAAGGACATCATCCGATGGTCAAAAGAACAACAACTTTATATAACAGCTCATCTAGCAGTTTTCTCTACACAGGGAAAGCTCTGACTACCAAAAGAATTTGAGCATTTGCAAAAGACATTCAAAACTACTTAACATGCATATATTACTCCAGAATTTGGTAGAAACTACTTTTAAAGCCAACAGAGTATTAATATCAGAAAGGTCTCCAATGTATTTCAAAACATTAAAACTACCATTTTTATAAGAACTCTCGTCATACTCAAATTGAATCATGGTTCACTAAACTTTTCCATCCACTGACATCAATTAATCCGCCTCATCAGTTTACCAGGCCGAAACATGAATGTACTCCTCCAACCTCATCTATTCATCTGTGCACTCAGGGAAATCACGCAGTATCCTCAACACCTACATCATAAAACTCTTCTATTGCCTAATGCTACGTAAGTAAAGCAATAATGAAATGAAATACTGAAACATAAATTCCTAACATGCAATTTCTACTTTCTCTTCTCAGTTGCATTCACATTCATTGATGAACTGATCTGATCCCTCGATTCCCTTGGGCGTGGGATCAATCCTCCCAATGTTATACATCCACTACTTCATTAAGAGGGAAATGAATTCCTTAATAGCTGATTTGATCCATCAGTTTCCTTGGGAGTGGAATCAATCCTCCCAATGTTTATAAATCCCTTCATAAGTTAAAGGGTGGATTAGTTCCCTTAATAGTTTGTCTGTCACATTCAGTTCATGCCTTACCATTCCTTACATGGAAATTCATTTCGTAATCTTTCAAAAAAACATGATGCATGACATACAAACTCATTCACACAATACATAATCCCTACTATTTTGTGATGTAGGCCCGAAGGCACATGCATACTTCACTTACCTGGATCTCCTCGAAATGGTCGGTGTTGTAAATACTTTGGGAGCTTACTCAACCTAAAACCATGGATAGATTATCGATTAGATTTTACTTAAACTTCATTCTACACTATCCAGAAGCCTATGGAAACTAGTTGGGAGCTTAGTTCGTTATACATCTCCGATTACCACAAAACTCGAAATAGTTTGCTCACAGCATTCTCGAAACTCACATTTATCCACTCCGCAATCGTCGATAGTTACCAATGCAGCAAGGAATCGAAATAAAACTCACCTAGTTTGGAGAAATCGGATGGAAGAATCGCTAGAGAGCTCTACTGCTTGATTTGAGTATCGAGAGAGGAGAGTAGGGAAAGAGTGGCGGCTACAGTGCATTTAATCACAAAGCCACTTTTCCTTAAATACGTTATCCATTATAAGTCTCAATTTACCACTATGCCCTTACTTAGTCACGTCATTAACCTAATTAATACTTTCCTCAATTTTCTCACAACATGCTTACTATAAAATAATTGATTGAATTGGTTTAATAGAACCGGGTGCTACAACAATAGGTTGACTGTTACATGACTTGTGGTTAGAACCTAAGTTATCCATTTCACCTTCAAGGTTTAACTTGAAGTGATGAGAACGACGTGTACTGAGGACCTAATAACCATCATGGACGCGTAATTAAGACTTAGTAACGTGTTTGATGAAGTATAAGAAAGTTCACTTCAATCGATTTGTTTTAAAAGAACTGAACGTAAGCAAAATAGGTTGACTGTTACATGACTTGTGGTTAGAACCTAAGTTATCCATTTCACCTTCAAGGTTTAACTTGAAGTGATGAGAACGACGTGTACTGAGGACCCTATAAGCTTTATGGACCCGTAATTAAGACTTAGTAATGTGCTTGACAAAGTATAAGAAAGTACACTTCAATCGATTTTTTTCAAAAGAACTAAATGTATCAAGCAAAATAAGATGACTCTTACTACACTTATGGTTTGAACCTAAGTTATCCATTTCACCTTCAAGGTTTTACGTGAAGTGATGAGAACGACGTGTACTGAGGACCCAGTAACCTACATGGATGCGTAATAAAGACTTAGTAATGCATTTGATGAAGTATAAAAAAGTTAACTTCAATCGATTTGCTCTAAAAGAGTTGAACGTATCAAGCAAATGAGGTTTACTGTTACATGACATGTGGTTAGAACCAAAGTTATCCATTTCACCTTCAATAATTAACTTAAAGTGATAGGAACGACGTGTACTGAGGACCCAATAACTTTCATAGACGCGTAATTAAGATTTAGTAATGCGTTTGATGAAGCATAAGAAAGTTCACTTCAATCGATTTGTTCCAAAAGAGTTAAACGTATCAAGCAAATGAGGTTGACTGTTACATGACTTATAGTTAGAACCAATGTTATCTATTTCACCTTCAACGTTTAACTTGAAGTGATGAGAACGACGTGTACTGAGGACCCAATAACCTTCATGGACGCGTAATTAAGAATTGGTAATGCGCTTGATAAAGTATAAAAAAGTACACTTTAATCGATTTGTTTCAAAAGAATTGAACGTATCAAGCAAAATAGGTTGACTGTTACACGACTTGTGGTTATAACCTAAGTTATACATTTCACCTTCAAGGTTTAACTTGAAGTGATGAGAACGACGTGTACTAAGGACCCAATAACCTTCATGGACGAGTAATTAAGACTTAGTAATGCGTTTGATGAATTATAAGAAAGTTCACTTCAATCGATTTGTTTCGAAAGAACTGAACGTATCATGCAAATGAGGTTGACTGTTACATGACTTGTGGTTAAAACCTAAGTTATCCATTTCACCTTCAAGGTTTAACTTAAAGTAATGAGAACGACGTGTACTGAGGACAACAACCTTCATGGACGCGTAATTAAGACTTAGTAAGACGTTTGATGAAGTATTGGAAACTTCACTTCAATCGATTTGTTTCTAAAGAACTGAACGTATCAAGCAAATGAGGTTGACTGTTACATGACATGTTGTTAGAACCTAAGTTATCCATTTCACTTTCAAATTTTAACTTGAAGAGTTGAGAATGACGTGCACTAAGGACCCAATAACCTTCATGGACGCGTAATTAAGAGTTAGTAATGCGTTTGATGAATTATAAGAAAGTTCACTTCAATCGATTTGTTTTAAAAGAACTTAACGTATCAAGTAAATGAGGTTGACTGTTACATGACTTGTTGTTAGAACCTAAATTATCCATTTCCCTTTCAAGGATTTACTTGAAGTGATGAGAACAATGTGTACTAAGGACCCAATAACATTCATGGATGCGTAATTAAGAATTAGTAATGCGTTTGATGAATTATAAAAATGTACACTTCAATCGATTTGTTTCAAAAGAACTGAACGTATCATGCAAATGAGGTTGATTGTTACATGACTTGTGGTTAGAACCTAAGTTATCCATTTCATCTTCAAGTTTTAACTTGAAGTGATGAGAACAACGTGTACTAAGGACCTAAAAACGTTCATGGACGCGTAATTAAAACTTAGTAATGCGTTTGATGAAGTATAAAAAAGTTCACTTCAATCGATTTGTTTCAAAAGAACTGAACGTATCAAGCAAATGAGATTGACTGTTACATGACTTGTTGTTAGAACCTAAGTTATCCATTTCACCTTCAAGTTTTAACTTAAAGTGATGAGAACAACGTGTACTAAGGACACAATAACCTTCATGGACGGCTAATTAAGACTTAGTAATGCGTTTGATGAAGTATTGGAAACTTCACTTTAATCGATTTGTTTCAAAAGAACTGAACGTATCAAGCAAATGAGGTTGACTATTACATGACTTGTTGTTAGAACCTAAGTTATCTATTTCATCTTCAAGTTTTAACATGAAGTGATGAGAACAACGTGTACTAAGGACCTAATAACCTTCAAGGACGCGTAATTAAAACTTAGTAATGCGTTTGATGATGTATAAAAAAGTTCACTTCAATCGATTTGTTTCAAAAGAACTGAACGTATCAAGCAAATGAGGTTGACTGTTACATGACTTGTTGTTAGAACCTAAGTTATCCATTTCACCTTCAAGTTTTAACTTAAAGTGATGAGAACAACGTGTACTAAGGACCCAATAACCTTCATGGACGCCTAATTAAGACTTAGTAATGCGTTTGATGAAGTATTGGAAACTTCACTTTAATCGATTTGTTTTAAAAGAACTGAACGTATCTAGCAAATGAGGTTGACTGTTACATGACTTGTTGTTAGAACCTAAGTTATCCATTTCATCTTCAAGTTTTAACTTGAAGTGATGAGAACAACGTGTACTAAGGACCTAATAACCTTCATGGACGCGTAATTAAAACTTAGTAATGCGTTTGATGAAGTATAAAAAAGTTCACTTCAATCGATTTGTTTCAAAAGAACTGAACGTATCAAGCAAATGAGGTTGACTGTTATATGACTTGTTGTTAGAACCTAAGTTATCCATTTCACCTTCAAGTTTTAACTTAAAGTGATGAGAACAACGTGTACTAAGGACCCAATAACCTTCATGGACGCCTAATTAAGACTTAGTAATGCGTTTGATGAAGTATTGGAAACTTCACTTTAATCGATTTGTTTCAAAAGAACTGAACGTATCAAGCAAATGAGGTTGACTGTTACATGACTTGTTGTTAGAACCTAAGTTATCCATTTCACCTTCAAGGTTTAACTTGAAGTGATGAGAACGACGTGTACTGAGGACCCATTAACCTTCATCGACGCATAATTAAGACATAGTAATGCGTTTTATGAAGTATAAAAAAGTTCACTTCAATCGATTTGTTTCAAAAGAACTGAACGTATCAAGCAAATAAGGTTGATTGTTACTTGACATGTAATTAGAACCTAAGTTATCCATTTCACCTTCAAAGTTTAACTTGAAGTGATGAGAATGACGTGTACTAAGGACCCAATAACCTTTATGGACGCGTAATTAAGACTTAGTAATGCGTTTGATGAATTATAAGAAAGTTCACTTTGATCGATTTGTTTCAAAGGAATTGAACGTATCAAGTAAATGAGGTTGACTAATACATGACTTGTTGTTATAACCTAAGTTATCCATTTCACCTTCAAGGTTTAACTTGAAGTGATGAGAACGACGTGTACTGAGGACCCATTAACCTTCATGGACGTGTAATTAAGACTTAGTAATGCGTTTTATGAATTATAAGAAAGTTCACTTCAATCGATTTGTTTCAAAAGAACTGAACGTATCAAGCAAATGAAGTTGACTGTTACATGACTTGTTCTTTGAATCTAAGTTATCCATTTCACTTTGAAGGTTTAACTTGAAGTGATGAGAACGACGTGTACTAAGGACCCAATAACCTTAATGGACGAGTAATTAAGACTTAGTAATGCGTTTGATGAATTATAAGAAAGTTCACTTTAATCGATTTGTTTCCAAAGAACTGAACGTAACAAGCAAATGAGGTTTACTGTTACATGACTTGTGGTTAGAACATAAGTTATCCAATTAACCTTCAAGGTTTAAATTGAAATGATGAGAACGACGTGTACTAAGGACCCAATAACCTTCATGGACGCGTAATTAAGACTTAGTAATGCGTTTGATGAAGTATTGGAATCTTCACTTCAATCGATTTGTTTCAAAAGTGCTGAACGCATCAAGCAAATGAGGTTGACTGTTACATGACTTGTGGTTAGAACCTAAGTTATCCATTTCACCTTCAAGGTTTAACTTGAAGTCATGAGAACGACGTGTACTGAGGACCCAATAACGTTCATGGACGCGTAATTAAGACTTAGTAATGCGTTTGATGAATTATAAGAATGTTCACTTCAATCGATTTGTTTCAAAAGAACTGAACGTATCAAGCAAGTGAGGTTGACTTTTACATGACTTGTGGTTAGAGCCTAAGTTATTCATTTCACCTTCAAGGTTTAACTTGAAGTGATGAGAACGACGTGTACTAAGGACCCAATAACCTTCATGGACGAGTAATTAAGACTTAGTAATGCATTTGATGAATTAGAAGAAAGTTCACTTTAATCGATTTGTTTCAAAAGAACTGAACGTATCAAGCAAATGAGGTTGACTGTTACATGACTTGTGGTTAGAACTTAAGTTATCCAATTCACCTTCAAGGTTTAACTTGCAGTGATGAGAACGACGTGTACTGAGGACCCAATAACATTCATGGACACGTAATTAAGACTTAGTAATGCGTTTGATAAAGTATTAGAAACTTCACTTCAATCGATTTGATTCAAAAGAACTGAACATACCAAGCAAATGAGGTTGACTGTTACATGACTTGTGGTTAGAACCTAAGTTATCCATTTCACCTTCAAGTTTAAACTTGAAGTGATTAGAACGACGTGTACTGAGGACACAATAACCTTCATGGACGCGTAATTCAGACTTAGTAATGCATTTGATGAAGTATAAAAAAGTTCACTTCAATCGATTTGTTTCAAAAGAATTGAACGTATCAAGCAAATGAGGTTGACTATTACATCAATTGTTGTTAGAACCTAAGTTATCCATTTCACCTTCAAGGTTTAACTTGAAGTGATGAGAAAGACGTGTACTAAGGACCCAATAAAATTAATGGACGTGTACTTAAGACTTAGTAATGCGTTTGATGAATTATAAGAAATTTCACTTCAATCGATTTGTTTCGAAAGAACTGAACGTATCATTCAAATGAGGTTGACTGTTACATGACTTGTTGTTAGAACCTAAGTTATCCATTTCACCTTCAAGGTTTAACTTGAAGTGATGAGAAAGACGTGTACTAAGGACCCAATAAAATTAATGGACGTGTAATTAAGACTTAGTAATGCGTTTGATGAATTATAAGAAATTTCACTTCAATCGATTTGTTTTGAAAGAACTGAACGTATCATTCAAATGAGGTTGACTGTTACATGACTTGTTGTTAGAACCTAAGTTATCCATTTCACCTTCAAGGTTTAACTTGAAGTTATGAGAACGACGTGTACTGAGGACCCATTAACCTTCATGGAAACGTAATTAAGACTTAGTAATGCGTTTGATGAATTATAAGAAAGTTCACTTCAATCGATTTGTTTCAAAAGAACTGAGCGTATCAAGCAAATGAGGTTGACTGTTACATGACTTGTGGTTAGAACTTAAGTTATCCATTTCACCTTCAAGTTTTAAGTTGAAGTGATGAGAACGACGTCTACTGAGGACCTAATAACGTTCATGGTCGCGTAATTAAGACTTATTAATGCGTTTGATAAAGTATTAAAAACTTCACTTCAATCGATTTGATTCAAAAGAACTGAACGTACCAAGCAAATGAGGTTGACTGTTACATGGCTTGTAGTTAGAACCTAAGTTATCCATTTCACCTTCAAGTCTAAACTTTAAGTGATGAGAACGACGTGTACTGAGGACCCAATAACCTTCATGGACGCGTAATTCAGACTTAGTAATGCATTTGATGAAGTATAAAAAAGTTCACTTCAATCGATTTGTTTCAAAAGAACTGAACGTATCAAGCAAATGAGGTTGATTATTACATGACTTGTTGTTAGAACCTAAGTTATCCATTTCACCTTCAAGGTTTGACTTGAAGTGATGAGAAAGACGTGTACTAATGACCCAATAAAATTAATGGACGTGTAATTAAGACTTAGTAATGCGTTCGATGAATTATTAGAAATTTCACTTCAATCGATTTCTTTCGAAAGAACTGAACGTATCATGCAAATGAGGTTGACTGTTACATGACTAGTTGTTAGAACCTAAGTTATCCATTTCACCTTCAAGGTTTAACTTGAAGTGATGAGAACGACGTGTACTGAGGACCCAATAACCTTCATGGCCGCGTAATTAAAACTTAGTAATGCGTTTGATAAATTATATGAAAGTTCACTTCAATCGATTTGTTTCAAAAGAACTGAACGAATCATACAAATGAGGTTGACAGTTACAATAATTGTGGTTAGAACCTAAGTTATCCATTTCACCTTAAAGGTTTAACTTGAAGTGATGAGAACAACGTGTACTGAGGACCAAATAACGTTCATGGACGCGTATTTAAGACTTAGTAATGCGTTTGATGAATTATAAGAAAGTTCAATTCAATAGATTTGTTTCAAAAGAACTAAACAGATCAAGCAAGTGAGACTGACTGTTACATGACTTGTGGTAAAAACCTATGTTATCCATTTCACCTTCAAGGTTTAACTTAAAGTGATGAGGACGACATGTACTGAGGACCTACAAACTTACTTGGACGCGTAATTAAGACTTAGTGACGCGTTTGATGAAGTATTGGAAACATCACTTCAATCGATTTGTTTCAAAAGAACTGAACGAATCATGCAAATGAGGTTGACTGTTAAATAACTTGTGGTTAGAACCTATGTTATCCATTTCACCTTCAACGTTTAACTTGAAGTGATAAGAACGACGTGTATTGAGGACCCAATAACCATCATCAATGCGTAATTAAGACTTAGTAATGCGTTTGACGAAGTATAAAAATGTTCACTCCAATCGATTTGTTTCAAAAGAACTGAACATATCAAGCAAATGAGGTTGACTGTTACAAGACTTGTTAGAACCTAAGTTATCCATTTCACCTTCAAGGTTTAACTTAAAAGTGATGAGAACATTGTGTACTAAGGACCCAATAACATTCATGGACGCGTAATTAAGAATTAGTAATGCGTTTGATGAATTATAAAAATGTTCACTTCAATCAATTTATTTCAAAAGAACTGAACGTATCAAGCAAATGAGGTTGACTGTTACATGTCTTGTGGTTAGATCCTAAGTTATCCATTTCACCTTCAAATTTTAACTTGAAGTGATGAGAACGACGTGTACTGAGGACCTAATAACCTTCATGGACGCGTAATTAAGACATAGTAATACATTTGATGAAGAATAAAAAAGTTCACTTTAATCGATTTGTTTCAAAAGAACTGAACTTATCAAGCAAATGAGATTGACTGTTACATGACTTGTTGTTAAAACCTAAGTTATCCATTTCACATTCAAGGTTCAACTTGAAGTGATGAGAACGACGTGTACTAAAGACCGAATAACCTTCATGGATGCGTAATTAAGACTTAGTAATGCGTTTGATGAAAAATAAGAAAGTTCGCTTCAATCAATTTGTTTCAAAAGAACTGAACTAATCTTGCAAATGAGGTTGACTGTTACAGAACTTGTAGTTAGAACCTAAGTTATCCATTTCACCTTAAAGGTTTAACTTGATGTCATTTTAGAAGGACGCGTAATTAATACTTAGTAATGCATTTGATGAATTATAACAATGTTCACTTCAATCTATTTGTTTCAAAAGAACTGAACGTATCAAGCAAGTAAGATTGACTGTTACATGACTTGTGGTTATCTATTTCACCTTCAAGGTTTAACTTGAAGTGATGAGAACGACGTGTACTGAGGACCCAATAACCTTCATGGACGGATAATTTAGACTTAGTAATGCGTTTGATGAAGTATTGGAAACTTCACTTCAATCGATTTGTTTCAAAAGAACTGAACGAATCATGCAAATGAGGTTGACTGTTACATAATTTGTGGTTAGAACCTAAGTTAACAATTTCTCCTTCAAGTTTTAACTTGAAGTGATGAAAATGGCGTGTACTAAGGACCCAATAACCTTCATGGACGCGTAATTAAAACTTAGTAATGCGTTTGATGAAGTATAAAAAAGTTCACTTCAATCAATTTGTTTCAAAAGAACTGAACGTATCATGCAAATGAGGTTGACTGTTACATGACTTGTTGTTAGAACTTAAGTTATCCATTTCACCTTCAAAGTTTAACTTGAAGTGATGAGAACGAAGTGTACTAAGGACCCAATAACCTTCATGGACGCGTAATTAAGACTTAGTAATGCGTTTGATGAATTATAAAAAAGTTCATTTCAATCGATTTGTTTCAAAAGAACTGAACGTATCAAGTAAATGAGGTTGACTGTTACATGACTTGTGGTTAAAACCTAAGTTATCCATTTCACCTTCAAGGTTTACCTTAAAGTGATGAGAACGACGTGTACTGAGGACCCATTAACCTTCATGGACACGTAATTAAGAGTTAGTAATGCGTTTGATGAAGTATAAGAAAGTTCACTTCAATCGATTTGTTTCAAAAGAACTGAACGTATCAAGCAAATGTGGTTGACTGTTACATGACTTGTGGTTAGATCCTAAGTTATCCATTTCACCTTCAAGTTTTAACTTGAAGTGATGAGAACGATGTGTATTGAGGAACCAATAACCTTCATAGACGCGTAATTAAGACTTAGTAATGCATTTGATGAACAATAAAAAATTTCACTTCAATTGTTTTGTTTCAAAAGAACTGAACGTATCAAGCAAATGAGGTTGACTGTTACATGACTTGTTCTTAGAACCTAAGTAATCCATTTCACCTTCATGGTTTAACTTGAAGTAATAAGAACGACGTGTACTAAGGACCCAATAACCTTCATGGACGAGTAATTAAGACTTAGTAATGCGTTTGATGACTTAAAAGAAAGTTCACTTTAACTGATTTGTTTCAAAAGAACTGAACGTATCAAGCAAATCAGGTTTACTGTTACATTACTTGTGGTTAGAACCTAAGTTATCCAATTCACCTTCAAGGTTTAACTTGAAGTGATGAGAACGACGTGTACTTAGGACCCAATAACGTTCATAGACGCGTAATTAAGAGTTAGTAATGCGTTTGATGAATTATAAGAATGTTCATTTCAATCGATTTCTTTCAAAAGAACTGAACGTATCAAGCAAGTGAGGTTGACTGTTACATGACTTGTGGTTAGAACCTAAGTTATCCATTTCACCTTCAAGGTTTAAGTTGAAGTGATGAGAACGACGTGTACTAAGGACCCAATAACCTTCATAAACGAGTAATTAAAACTTAGTAATGCGTTTGATGAATTATAAGAAAGTTCACTTTAATCGATTTGTTTCAAAAGAACTGAACGTATCAAGCAAATGAGGTTGACTGTTACATGCTTGTGGTTAGAACCAAAGTTATCCAATTTACCTTCAAGGTTTAACTTGGAGTGAAGAGAACGACGTGTACTAAGGACCTAATAACCTTCATGGATGCGTAATTAAGACTTAGTAATACGTTTGATGAAGTATTGCAAACTTCACTTCAATCGATTTGTTTCAAAAGTGCTGAACGTATCAAGCAAATGAGGTTGACTGTTACATGACTTGTGGTTAGAACATAAGTTATCCATTTCACCTTCAAGGTTTAACTTGAAGTGATGAGAACGACGTGTACTGAGGACCCAATAACGTTCATGGACGCGTAATTAAGACTTAGTAATGCGTTTGATAAATTATAAGAATGTTCACTTTAATCGATTTGTTTCAGAAGAACTGAACGTATCAAGCAAGTGAGGTTGACTGTTACATGAGTTGTGGTTAGAACCTAAGTTATCCATTTCACCTTCAAGGTTTAATTTGAAGTGATGAGAAAGACGTGTACTGAGGACCCAATAACCTTCATGGACGCGTAATTCAGACTAAGTAATGCGTTTGATGAAGTATTCGAAACTTCACTTCAAACGATTTGTTTCAAAAGAACTGAACGAATCATGCAAATGAGGTTGACTGTTACATGACTTGTAGTTAGAACCTAAGTTATCCATTTCACCTTCAAGTTTTAACTTGAAATGATGAGAACGACGTGTAGTGAGGACCCCATAACCTTCATGGACGCGTAATTAAGACTTATTAATGCGTTTGATGAAGTATAAAAAAGTTCACTTCAATCGATTTTTTTCAAAAGAACTAAACGTATAAAGCAAATGAGGTTGACTGTTACATGACTTGTTGTTAGAACCTAAGTTATCCATTTCACCTTGAGAGTTTAACTTGAAGTGATGAGAACGACGTGTACTAAGGACCCAATAACTTTCATGGACGCGTAATTAAGACTTAGTAATGCGATTGATGAATTATAAGAAAGTTCACTTCAACCGATTTGTTTCAAAAGAACTTAACGTATCAAGTAAATGAGGATGACTGTTACATGACTTGTTGTTAGAACCTAAGTTATCCATTTCACCTTCTAGGTTTAACTTAAAGTGATGAGAACGACGTGTATTGAGGACCCAATAACCTTCATGGACGCATAAATAAAACTTAGTAAAGCGTTTGATCAAGGATAAGAAAGTTCGCTTCAATCGATTTGTTTCAAAAGAACTGAACGAATCTTGCAAATGAGGTTGACTGTTACATGACTTGTGGTTAGAACCTAAGTTTTCCATTTAACCTTCAAGGTTTAACTTGAAGTTATTAGAACGACGTGTATTGAGGACCCAATACCTTCATGGATGCGTAATTAAGACTTAGTAATGCGTTTGATGAAGTATAAGAAAGTTCACTTCAATCGATTTGTTTCAAAAGAACTGGACGAATTATGCAAATGAGGTTGACTGTTACATGACTTGTGGTTAAAACCTAAGTTATCTATTTCACCTTCAAGGTTTAACTTGAAGTGTTGAGAACGACAGTGTAATGAGGACCCAATAACCTTCATGGACACGTAATTAAGACTTAGTAATGCGTTGGATGAAGTATAAGAAAGTTCACTTCAATCGATTTGTTTTAAAAGAACTGAACATATCAAGCAAATGAGGTTGACTGTTACATGACTTGTGGTTAGAACCTAAGTTGTCCATTTCACCTTCAAGATTTAACTTGAAGTGATGAGAACGACGTGTACTGAGGACCCAATAACCTTCATGGCCGCATAATTAAGACTTAGTAATGCGTTTGTTGAAGTGTAAGAAAGTACACTTCAATCGATTTGTTTCAAAAGAACTGAAGGAATCATGCAAATAAGGTTGACTGTTACATGACTTGTGGTTAGTGATGACTCTTATTTTAGAGTCATTTTATGCTAACTTTATATAAGAAAACTTATATGAATTGAGTGATTGCAACAATTAATTGATATGAATTTATTATAAATGCTAGATAATGCTGCAGCATTGGTGTTTTGAATTAATTTAATATATTCAATGCTAATTTTCTACCAAAAGTAGATTTTTCTGTTTAAGTTTGAATTTTATATTTGAATGCAAAGAAAATAGCAGGAAAATCTAGTTCAATAAATGAAAATTGGTTGCCAAAAATGAAAGATTTATTTTGATTATAAATTGGTTGCCAAATATTTGAGGATTTATTTTGATTGATGCAGAATATAAGAAGAATTGGAAGGATACGTGGAAAGAGAAATCAATTGGAGAGAGAAAAAGCATTCTGGAAAGCTAAAACAAAGGGACCCACACAGAAGAGAGAAGATGGAATATACAATTAAAAAGGAGAGAGAAAAGAAGAATTGGATTTTGCATATTTTTTTGGAACTAATTATTCAAAAATTCCATAAAAAGAGGGATATTCTGGCGTAACACCCTAGCTTTAGCAGAGAGGAGGATTTGGCAACTCCTTACACAGAGAGAAGTGTGGATCCAGGGAGTATTAATATTATTTTCTTGGAGATATTGAAAGGGACCCCTTACGCAGCTGGAGAGAACCCTTGGGGGCGACTGAAGAGAAACCCTGGATCTGGAGATCGCCGACGCCAAGCTTTGAAATTTCTCCTTCTTCTATTATTTTTCTTGCATTATTTTTTTATGAACACAATTGTTTTTAGTTTTATTTAATTATGCCTAGTAGCTAAATTTCAATTTCGTGGTTAGGAGAGAAAGTATTCGTTATATGTTTTTACTTTGATTTGTGAATGCTACGTATTTTTCATTGAACGATTTCTCATGATTTGAACTGCTTAATTCAATTTATGTCGATAGGCAATTTTGATTTCACATATTCCTATTGTATCGGTAGGTAAATAGGAATTAAAGATGCATGAGAAATTGAATAGATTAAAAATGTTGCAAAGTAGCTAACATTAATCTATTTAGCATATAAGAATAGGTTCACAAGAAAATTCAGATTAAGTTTTTGTCTTTTCAAAATCGAAAAGAAAATTCTAAAACGAATTTATCTAGGCAATTCGACGGAACCCTAGAAATATAAGAATTCTTGCTGTTCTGTGACTAATACTGTAGCACTGCTAATGCATATTTATTTATTGAACAATTATTTGTGATGTTCCTTGCTTAAGTCAACTCATATCGATAGATAGGTTGACGATTCATGTTTATATTGTATCGACGGATAGATATAAATTTTTAGATGCACAAATAATTAATCGGATTAAATTGTTACAATGTAGTTAACATTAATTTGATTGGCGATAAGAATAGCACATATCGAAAGTTCAATATTAGTTACATTAGAAAATATTTTTATTCTTGCTGTTTTTAGATAATGCTGCAGAGTATCACCAAAGCATCAATAGTAAAATCATCGTAACGAAGAAATCGATCCTAACCAAGGCCTTCTTTTATCGTTTTTACCTCTTTTATTCTGATTTACTTTGTTTCATTGTCATTCTGATTTTATTTAGAATTATTTTCATTTATCATCTAATATTTTTATAAGATTTTATAGCGATTAATTCAATTAACAATATCCTCGTGGGATCGATACTTTACTTACTCTATTACTTCGTTAGCGACACGTGCACTTGCGTGTAAGTGTGTAAAACCACTAACAGTTAGAACCTAAGTTATCCATTTCACCTTCAAGGTATAACTTGAAGTGATGAGAACGACGTGTACTGAGGACCCAATAACCTTCATGGACGCTTAGTTAAGACTTAGTAATGCGTTTGATGAAGTATAAGAAAGTTCACTTCAATTGAGTTGTTTCAAAAGAACTGAACGTATCAAGCAAATGAGGTTGACTGTTACATGACTTGTGGTTAGAACCTAAGTTATCCAATTCACCTTCAAGGTTTAACTTGAAGTGATGAGTACGACGTGTACTGTGGACCCAATAACCTTCATGGACGCTTAATTATGACTTTGTAAAGCATTTGATAAATTATAAGAAAGTTCACTTCAATTGATTTTTTTCAAAAGAACTGAACGTATCAAGCAAGTGAGGTTGACTGTTACATGATGTAACGACTCCATTTCCCAGCAAGATATTTTTCGCTCTGGGGATTAGCATGATGTACTCTCGCCGAAGCAGTTTTAACTTCGGAGTTCTTAAGGGATCCGTAGCCAATCGTGCTCCAAAACGTGTCTTACTATATTGGCAGGGTCTCTTTACATATGTTTTATTTCTACATATTTCCCCAAGCGAAGTGATGAGAACGACGTGTACTGAGGACACAATAACCTTAATGGACGCGTAATTAAGACTTAGTAATGCGTTTGATGAAGTATTGGAAACTTCACTTCAATCGATTTGTTTCAAAAGAACTGAACGTATCAAGCAAATGAGGTTGACTGTTACATGACTTGTGGTTAGAACCTAAGTTATCCATTTCACCTTCAAGGTTTAACTTGAAGTGATGAGAACGACGTGTACTGAGGACCCAATAACCTTAATGGATGCGTAATTAAGACTTAGTAATGCGTTTGATGAAGTATTGGAAACTTCACTTCAATCGATTTGTTTCAAAAGAACTGAACGTATCAAGCAAATGAGGTTGACTGTTACATGACTTGTGGTTAGAACCTAAGTTATCCATTTCACCTTCAAGGTTTAACTTGAAGTGATGAGAACGACGTGTACTGAGGACCCAATAACCTTCATGGACGCGTAATTAAGACTTAGTAATGCGTTTGATGAAGTATTGGAAACTTCACTTCAATCGATTTGTTTCAAAAGAACTGAACGTATCAAGCAAATGAGGTTGACTGTTACATGACTTGTGGTTAGAACCTAAGTTATCCATTTCACCTTCAAGGTTTAACTTGAAGTGATGAGAACGACGTGTACTGAGGACCCAATAACCTTCATGGACGCGTAATTAAGACTTAGTAATGCGTTTGATGAAGTATAAAAAAGTTCACTTCATCGATTTGTTTCAAAAGAACTGAACGTATCAAGCAACTGAAGTTGACTGTTACATGACTTGTTGTTAGAACCTAAGTTATCCATTTCACCTTCAAGGTTTAACTTGAAGTGATGAGAACGACGTGTACTGAGGACCCAATAACCTTCATGGACGCGTAATTAAGACTTAGTAATGCGTTTGATGAATTATAAGAAAGTTCACTTCAATCGATTTGTTTCAAAAGAACTGAACGTATCAAGCAAATGAGGTTGACTGTTACATGACTTGTGGTTAGAACCTAAGTTATCCATTTCACCTTTAAGGTTTAACTTGAAGTGATGAGAACGACGTGTACTGAGGACCCAATAACCTTAATGGATGCGTAATTAAGACTTAGTAATGTGTTTGATGAATTATAAGAAAGTTCACTTCAATCGATTTGTTTCAAAAGAACTGAACGTATCAAGCAAATGAGGTTGACTGTTACATGACTTGTGGTTAGAACCTAAGTTATTCATTTCACCTTCAAGATTTAACTTGAAGTGATGAGAACGACGTGTACTGAGGACCCAATAACTTTCATGGACGCGTAATTAAGACTTAGTAATGCGTTTGATGAAATATAAAAATGTTCACTTCAATCGATTTGTTTCAAAAGAACTGAACGTATTAAGCAAATGAGGTTGACTGTTACATGACTTGTTGTTAGAACCTAAGTTATCCATTTCACCTTCAAGGTTTAACTTGAAGTGATGAGAACGATGTGTACTAAGTGTTGACTTAAATGATGTTTAAGTTTAAATATGTTTTTGATGATGTGTTTGAATCGTTAATATGTATTTGATATGTTTAGTGAATGAGAATATCGAATTACATTATTAATTTAATCTGTTGGCAAGCCCTTAAAAAGGGTAGTTTAGTTTGTCTATGAGATCGGGTTAGTGTACAAGACTGAATAAGTAAACGGGCTGCAAACCTCACTACCGTGAATTGGTTAAAGTACCATACCAATGGTGTTTTCAAGTTATTCCGCCAATCGCTAAACGACAAGAAAAGTTCTCTGCCGATCGCTAACGACAAAGCAAAGAAGTGCTCCTCCGAGGCATTTGAAGCAACTCATACCGATGGCAATTTGAAGCAACTCATACCGATGGCAATTTGAAGCAACTCATACCGATGGCAATTTGAAGCAACTCATACCGATGGCAATTTGAAGCAACTCATACCGATGGCAATTTGAAGCAACTCATACCGATGGCAATTTGAAGCAACTCATACCGATGGCAATTTGAAGCAACTCATACCGATGGCAATTTGAAGCAACTCATACCGATGGCAATTTGAAGCAACTCATACCGATGGCAATTTGAAGCAACTCATACCGATGGCAATTTGAAGCAACTCATACCGATGGCAATTTGAAGCAACTCATACCGATGGCAATTTGAAGCAACTCATACCGATGGCAATTTGAAGCAACTCATACCGATGGCAATTTGAAGCAACTCATACCGATGGCAATTTGAAGCAACTCATACCGATGGCAATTTGAAGCAACTCATACCGATGGCAATTTGAAGCAACTCATACCGATGGCAATTTGAAGCAACTCATACCGATGGCAATTTGAAGCAACTCATACCGATGGCAATTTGAAGCAACTCATACCGATGGCAATTTGAAGCAACTCATACCGATGGCAATTTGAAGCAACTCATACCGATGGCAATTTGAAGCAACTCATACCGATGGCAATTTGAAGCAACTCATACCGATGGCAATTTGAAGCAACTCATACCGATGGCAATTTGAAGCAACTCATACCGATGGCAATTTGAAGCAACTCATACCGATGGCAATTTGAAGCAACTCATACCGATGGCAATTTGAAGCAACTCATACCGATGGCAATTTGAAGCAACTCATACCGATGGCAATTTGAAGCAACTCATACCGATGGCAATTTGAAGCAACTCATACCGATGGCAATTTGAAGCAACTCATACCGATGGCAATTTGAAGCAACTCATACCGATGGCAATTTGAAGCAACTCATACCGATGGCAATTTGAAGCAACTCATACCGATGGCAATTTGAAGCAACTCATACCGATGGCAATTTGAAGCAACTCATACCGATGGCAATTTGAAGCAACTCATACCGATGGCAATTTGAAGCAACTCATACCGATGGCAATTTGAAGCAACTCATACCGATGGCAATTTGAAGCAACTCATACCGATGGCAATTTGAAGCAACTCATACCGATGGCAATTTGAAGCAACTCATACCGATGGCAATTTGAAGCAACTCATACCGATGGCAATTTGAAGCAACTCATACCGATGGCAATTTGAAGCAACTCATACCGATGGCAATTTGAAGCAACTCATACCGATGGCAATTTGAAGCAACTCATACCGATGGCAATTTGAAGCAACTCATACCGATGGCAATTTGAAGCAACTCATACCGATGGCAATTTGAAGCAACTCATACCGATGGCAATTTGAAGCAACTCATACCGATGGCAATTTGAAGCAACTCATACCGATGGCAATTTGAAGCAACTCATACCGATGGCAATTTGAAGCAACTCATACCGATGGCAATTTGAAGCAACTCATACCGATGGCAATTTGAAGCAACTCATACCGATGGCAATTTGAAGCAACTCATACCGATGGCAATTTGAAGCAACTCATACCGATGGCAATTTGAAGCAACTCATACCGATGGCAATTTGAAGCAACTCATACCGATGGCAATTTGAAGCAACTCATACCGATGGCAATTTGAAGCAACTCATACCGATGGCAATTTGAAGCAACTCATACCGATGGCAATTTGAAGCAACTCATACCGATGGCAATTTGAAGCAACTCATACCGATGGCAATTTGAAGCAACTCATACCGATGGCAATTTGAAGCAACTCATACCGATGGCAATTTGAAGCAACTCATACCGATGGCAATTTGAAGCAACTCATACCGATGGCAATTTGAAGCAACTCATACCGATGGCAATTTGAAGCAACTCATACCGATGGCAATTTGAAGCAACTCATACCGATGGCAATTTGAAGCAACTCATACCGATGGCAATTTGAAGCAACTCATACCGATGGCAATTTGAAGCAACTCATACCGATGGCAATTTGAAGCAACTCATACCGATGGCAATTTGAAGCAACTCATACCGATGGCAATTTGAAGCAACTCATACCGATGGCAATTTGAAGCAACTCATACCGATGGCAATTTGAAGCAACTCATACCGATGGCAATTTGAAGCAACTCATACCGATGGCAATTTGAAGCAACTCATACCGATGGCAATTTGAAGCAACTCATACCGATGGCAATTTGAAGCAACTCATACCGATGGCAATTTGAAGCAACTCATACCGATGGCAATTTGAAGCAACTCATACCGATGGCAATTTGAAGCAACTCATACCGATGGCAATTTGAAGCAACTCATACCGATGGCAATTTGAAGCAACTCATACCGATGGCAATTTGAAGCAACTCATACCGATGGCAATTTGAAGCAACTCATACCGATGGCAATTTGAAGCAACTCATACCGATGGCAATTTGAAGCAACTCATACCGATGGCAATTTCACTTCAATCGATTTGTTTCAAAAGAACTGAACGTATCAAGCAAATGAGGTTGACTGTACATGACTTGTGGTTAGAACTTAAGTTATCCAATTCACCTTCAAGGTTTAACTTGAAGTGATGAGAAGGACGTGTACTGAGGACCCAATAACGTTCATGGACACCTAATTGAGACTTAGTAATGCGTTTGATGAATCTTCCATCGATTTGTTTCAAAAGAACTGAACGTATCAAGCAAATGAGGTTGACTGTTACATGATTTGTGGTTAGAACTTAAGTTATCCAATTCACCTTCAAGGTTTAACTTGAAGTGATGAGAAGGACGTGTACTGAGGACCCAATAACGTTCATGGATGCGTAATTAAGACTTAGTAATGCGTTTGATGAGTATTGGAAACTTCACTTCAATCGATTTGTTTCAAAAGAACTGAACGTATCAAGCAAATGAGGTTGACTGTGACATGACTTGTGGTTAGAACCTAAGTTATCCATTTCACCTTTAGGTTTAACTTGAAGTGATGAGAACGACGTGTACTGAGGACCCAATAACGTTCATGGACACCTAATTGAGACTTAGTAATGCGTTTGATGAATCTTCCATCGATTTGTTTCAAAAGAACTGAACGTATCAAGCAAGTGAGGTTGACTGTAACATGACTTGTGGTTAGAACCTAAGTTATCCAATTTACCTTCAATGTTTAACTTGAAGTGATGAGAATGACATGTACATAGGACCCAATAACGTTCATGGACGCGTAATTAAGACTTAGTAATGCGTTTGATGAAGTATTGGAAACTTCACTTCAATCAATTTATTTCAAAAGAACTGAACGTATCAAGCAAATGAGGGTAACTGTCACATGACTTGTGGTTAGAACTTAAGTTATCCATTTCACCTTTAAGGTTTAACTTGAAGTGATGAGAACCACGTGTACTTAGGACCCAATAACCTTCATGGATGCATAATTAAGACTTAGTAATGCGTTTGATGAAGTATTGGAAACTTCACTTCAATCGATTTGTTTCAAAAGAACTGAACGTATCAAGCAAATGAGGTTGACTGTGACATGACTTGTGGTTAGAACCTAAGTTATCCATTTCATTTTCTAGATTTAACTTGAAGTGATGAGAACCACATGTACTGAGGACCCAATAACCTTCATGGCCGTGTAATTAAGACTTAGTCATGCGTTTGATAAAGTATAAGAAAGTTCACTTCAATCGATTTGTTTCAAAAGAACTGAACGAATCATGCAAATGAGGTTGACTGTTACATGATTTGTGGTTAGAACCTAAGTTATCCAATTCACCTTAAAGGTTTAACTTGAAGTGATGAGAACGACGTGTACTGAGGACCCAATAACGTTCATGGATGCGTAATTAAGACTTAGTAATGCGTTTGATGAATTATAAGAAAGTTCACTTCAATCGATTTGTTTCCAAAGAACTGAACGTATCAAGCGAGGTTGACTGTTACATGACTTGTGGTTAGAACCTTAAGTTATCCATTTCACCTTCAAGGTTTAACTTGAAGTGATGAGAACGACGTGTACTGAGGACCCAATAACCTGCATGGACGCGTAATTAAGACTTAGTAATGCGTTTGATGAATTATTGGAAACTTCACTTCAATCGATTTGTTTCAAAAGAACTGAACGTTTAACGACCCTTACCCGTATTCTAATTTTTACCGAATTATTACATATATATTTTATTTTATTTTATTTTATTTCAAACTTGAAACTTTAAGCCTAACGTTCGAGCGGAAATTAAATTTTTAAAATCTGAATCGTTGAAGTCTATGCTTTCAAACCATATAACTAGACTTAAAACAATTTAAATAAAACTTAAAACAATTAATTAAAATAATTTAAAACAATTTAAAATCATATAAAACGTTTTGAGGGACAAAAGGGACATTGTCTCTAAAAACGTGGTGGCGATCGATCGCCCAAAACAGGCGATCGCATAACGGCGAGCGATCGCCCTTTGGCGATCGCGTAGTTTCACCAGCAATCACCTACGAGGCGATCGCTACATATGAGGGGGCGATCGATCGCCATCTGAGGCGATCGATCGCAATGCTCTCTAGAATTTTCCAGAGAGCACGGCCATGAGGGGCGATCGATTGCCCCTCCTTGGGGATCGATCGCCACCCACTCTGCCACCCTCCTTTTCCTTTTTCTTCCGTCACCCTTTTTTATCGATTCCCTGCATACCATTCACATAAACTTCACCCTTTTCCTTCAACAATTCACCATTAACATTTCATAAAACTTCTACACAATAATACTACCACTCACATACATTCGCTCGCTACCTATCACCCGTTCACCGACTGAAAACACATTTAAAATATAACTAGATTTCATAAAAACGAACCACGTGGTTCCATTTAAAAGTTTAACATTTCCTCCTATTGAAAGTATCAAAACATTACAAAATCCTTTCAATTTTTCCAAAAACACTATATATTATCTATCTAGATCCAAGCATCCTAAAATGTCAACTATACATTTCTCCTATTCTTTTTATCTATCAAATCCCAAAACATTTACCTACGTCCCTACGGGTCAAAATCACGCACCGACTGCCAGCGCACTCCACGGGCCATCCTCCTTCAACATGTTCATACATCAGGCGGAGGGACGTCTTCCTCACCTGTCTCAAAATCACCTACACCATAGAGCTAAACACGTAAGCTAGAGGCTCAATAAATCTAAGTGAATGCACGTGAATGCAAATGCTATGCATGTACAGTGCATAAATCATGCATCCTACCTTTTCGCTAATCATTTCATTTCATTTACGTCACCGGGGCTTCTCTCTCGCTAGATAGGAGCGGCACATCCGGCGATTGGATAGTCCCTCGTATCTAACCGGGGGGAAAACATGCATCATCCAACAGCCATGTCTGAACCACCGCCACCGACGTGACCATCATTACATTCATTACCTTTTCGTTATCGTTTTCCTTTTCATGAAAATATTCATAGAAAACTCATTTTCATGCCGTTCGAAAACAATGATGCGTGAACAGATGTTATGCCATGTACGAAATAGAAACAAACAGAACATACAAACGACAAACTAACAATTAACAACCTAACAAAACATAAATCTAACTACCCGTTCTAATTACCCCAAACACTACATATCTCTAATTTCTTAATTTAACGTATATTCTTATGGTGTAGGCCAAGACGGCCAAACAAGTCACAGAGACTTACCTCGCATCCTTAGCAAATCAATTTAACTTGATGAATTTCTTTTTGTAACCTGACACCTAAAGCACATCAACTTCAAAATCAATATCTCCATTTATAACAACAACCTTTTGATTACAATTATAATCAGTCCAATATATTCGAAACAAAGCAACTACAATTAAATTCTGAATATTACCAATAGAGGGCTAACACATGCAATTTAACAGTCAATACACAATGACAATACTCCCATTGAAACATCTCAATGCAATTAGTTTTTGAACCAAACATCAACAACTCAAAGCCATCTAATCCAACAAGAACATAAACATGTGTGGCATTTAAATGAAGTATTTCAAACCAGCACAAGTAAATCAATTGCCTTGAATCACAAAAACTCAGATTCTAGCTCAAAACATGAACCAATTTCGAAAAATCATAACTTCCTCTACAATTGTCGAAACGGCTTGATTCCAAAGGCCACGGCTTTCTTAAAGTATCTAATTTAACCCACAAAAACAATTTTGGAAGACAAAATCAGAAAGATGGTCAAAATGCATCAGAACAGTGACCTGCCCGAAATTTCGCTTTACTATCTTACTTAAACTTTGAAAATTCATAACTTTTCGTATACTCGCCCGAATTCAATGATTCAACACGATATAGAATCCTTAAAACGTCTAGTTTAAATGGTGGAGTCTATTTGCAAAAAAATAACTCAGTTAGCCCCAGAAAATCAAAAACCGAACTGGTTGCTGAAATATTCCAGTTTTTGCACAATAACTTCAAAAATCCATAACTTAATCAATTCTTAATGAAATCAAGTGGTTCAAGTTGCTATGGACTCCTCTAAGAGTCCCCTATCCACTGATACAAGCCATTTAACAAATTAAAATCAAGAGCTAGGTCAGATCTCAAGAAAACCAAAACTGTTATGTTCTTGTCGATTAACAAAACCGGTTTTTCTATACTTGCATAACTAACTAAGCACCCATCTCCCTATTTCTCAACTCCAATCAATTAAATCACGAAATAACATGATTAAATCTCCAAATATGATGAAAATCAGAGAAGTGTTCAAAATTTTCGTAGGTTATAAAACCCATCATAAATTTTTCGTTAAGACCATCAATTTCGTAGAACTTAACAATTTCTAACCTAAACGATATATTTCTTCAAAAACCTAACTCAAACCCTAACTAATATCGACCCTAGAAATGGAAAACAAACACGAGGATAATACTCGAAACATACCTAGGGTTTGATGGTAGAAAGGAATGGAAGAGAAAATCGATGCTTCGGTGACGAATCGGTGGCCGAGCGTGAGAACGGAGAGGGAGGAGGAAGAATCGCCATAAATGAAACCCCTCTCTGGTGCCCTACGTGAAAATGAAGAAGAAGAGAGAAGGAGTTTGTGTTTTTGTTATTAAAAAAACTGATTTCCATAATACAAGTTTGCCACTCGTCACAATATTTGCCTATTTCGTCTATTCTCCTATCGATTTGAATTTTCTAAAATCCTTATTCCTCCAAATATTCCAATTTATCTCTAGGGTTCTAACGAAACTTTTCGTTCGTAAAACGAGTTTAATTTACTATTTTTACAAAAATAACCTTAACGAACGGAATATCGAAATTCCAAACGTTACACTCTAAAATTTCCTCATTTCTCTAAACCTCGTAATTAGCTACCAGGGTTCTAATAAAACTTTCTGTTTGCAAAACAGACTTAGTTTGCTATATTTACTAAAATACCATTCATATTACGAGAAATATTTAAAATTCGTAAAATCGACGTTATATCTCCAAAAACTCCCTTATTCCACCACACACTTCAATTTATTCTTAAAGTTTCAATAAGATTTCCCGCTCACAACGTGGGCTAAATTCACTATATTTACAAAAATGCCATTATATAGCAAAAATCTGAAAACCCAAACAACCAGGTGTTACACTCAGTACACGTCGTTCTCTTTACTACAAGTTAAACCTTGAAGGTGAAATGAATAACTTAGGTTCTAACCACAAGCCATGTAACAGTCAACCTCATTTGTTTGATACGTTCAATTCTTTTAAAACAAATCGATTGAAGTGAACTTTCAAATACTTTATCAAACGCATTACTAAGACTTAATTACGCATCCATGAAGGTTATTGGGTCCTCAGTACACGTCGTTCTCATCACTTCAAGTTAAAACTTGAATGTGAAATGGATAACTTACGTTCTAACCAAATGTCATGTGACAGTCAACCTCATTTGTTTGACACATTCAGTTCTTTTGAAACGAATCGATTGAAGTGAACTTTCTTATACTTCATCAAAAGCATTACTAAGTCTTAGTTACGCGTCCATGAAGGTTATCGGTCCCTCAGTACACGTCATTCTCTTCACTTTAACTTAAATCTTGAAGGTGAAATGGATAACTTAAATTCTAACCACAAGTCAGTAATAGTCAACATCATTTGCTTGATACGTTCAGTTCTTTTGAAACAAATCGATTGAAGTGAACTTTCTTATACTTCATCAAACGCATTACTAAGTCTTAGTTACGCGTCCATGAAGGTTATTGGGTTCTCAGTAGACGTCGTTCTCATCACTACAAGTTAAACGTTGAAGGTGAAATGGATAACTTATGTTCTAACTACATGCCATGTAACAGTCAACCTCATTTGCATGATACGTTCAATTCTTTTGAAACAAATCGATTGAAGTGAACTTTCAAATACTTCATCAAACGCATTGCTCAGTTTTTATTTCGCGTCCATCAAGATTATTGGGTCCTTAGTACACGTCGTTCTCATCACTTCAAGTTAAACCTTGAAGGTGAAATGGATAACTTATGTTCCAACCACAAGTCATGTAACAGTCAACCTCATTTCCTTGATACGTTCAGTTCTTTTGAAACAAATCGATTGATGTGAACTTTCTTATAGTTCATCAAACGCATTACTATGTCTAAATTAGGCGTCCATGAAGGTTAATTGGTACTCAGTACACGTCGTTCTCATCACTTCAAGTTAAGCCTTGAAGGTGAAATGGATAACTTTTGTTCTCACCACAAGTCATGTAACAGTCAACCTCATTTGATTGATACGTTCAGTTCTTTTGAAACAAATCGATTGAAGGGAAGTTTCAAATACAACATCAAACGCATTACTAAGTCTTAATTACGGGTCCATGAAGGTTATTGGGTCCTCAGTACACGTCGTTCTCATCACTTCAAGTTAAACCTTGAAGGTGAAATGAATAACTTAGGTTCTTACCACAAATCATGTAACAACTAACCTCATTTGTTTGATACGTTCAGTTCTATTGAAACAAATCGATTGAAGTGAACTTTCTTATACTTCATCAAACGCGTTACTAACTTGAATTACGCTTCCATGAAGGTAAATTGGTACTCAGTACACGTCGTTCTCATCACTTCAAGTTAAGCCTTGATGGTGAAATGGACAACTTAGGTTCTAACCACAAGTCATGTAACAGTCAACCTCATTTGCTTGATACATTCAGTTCTTTTGAAACAAATCGATTGAAGTGAAGTTTCAAATACTTCATCTAACGCATTACTAGGTCCTAATTAACTCGTCCATGAAGGTTATTGGATCCTCAGTACACGTCGTTCTTATAACTTCAAGTTAAACCTTCAATGTGAAATGGATAACTTAAGTTCTATCCACAGTCATGTAACAGTCAACCTCATTTGCTTGATACGTTCAGTTCTTTCGAAACAAATCGATTGAAGTGAACTTTCTTATACTTCACCAAACGCCTTACTAAGTCTTAGATACTCGTCCAAGAAGTTATTGGGTCCTCAGTACACGTCGTTCTTATCACTTCAAGTTAAAACTTGAAGATGAAATGGATAACCTAGGTTCTAACCACAAGTCATGTAACAGTCAACCTCATTTACTTGATACTTTCAGTTCTTTTGAAACAAATCGATTGAAGTGAAGTTTAAAATACTTCATTAAATGCATTATTAAGTCTTAATTACGCGTCCATGAAGGTGATTGGGTCCTCATTACACGTCGTTCTCATCACTTCAAGTTAAACCTTGAAGGTGAAATGGATAACTTAGGTTCTAACCACAAGTCATGTAACAGTCAACCTCATTTGCTTGATACATTCAATTCTTTTAAAAAATATCGATTGAAGTTAACTTTAAAATACTTCATCAAACGCATTACTAAGACTTAATTACGCGTCCATGAAGGTTATTGGGTCCTCAGTACACGTCGTTCTCATCACTTAAAGTTTAAACTTGAATGTGAAATGGATAACTTAGGTTCTAACCACAAGTCATATAACAGTCAACCTCATTTGTTTGATACGTTCAGTTCTTTTGTAACAAATCGATTTAAGTGAACTTTCTTATAATTCATCAAAAGCATTACTAAGTCTTAGTTACGCGTCCATGAAAGTTATTGGGAGCTCAGTACACGTCGTTCTCATCGCTTTAATTTAAACCTTGAAGGTGAAATGGATAACTTAATTTCTAACCACAAGCCATGTAATAGTCAACATCATTTGCTTGATACGTTCAGTTCTTTTGAAACAAAACGATTGAAGTGAACATTCTTATACTTAATCAAACGCATTACTAAGTCTTAGTTACGCGTCCATGAAGGTTATTGGGTTCTCAGTACACGTCTTTCTCATCGCTACAACTTAAACGTTGAAGGTGAAATGGATAACTTAAGTTCTAACCACATGCCATGTAACAGTCAACATCATTTGCTTGATACGTTCCATTCTTTGGAAACAAATCGAGTGAAGTGAACTTTCAAATAATTCATCAAAAGAATTACTAAGTCTAAATTATGCGTCCATGAAGGTTAATTAGTACTCAATACACGTCGTTTTCATCACATCAAGTTAAGCCTTGAAGGTGAAATGTATAACTTAGGTTCAAACCACAAGTCATGTATCAGTCAACCTCATTCGCTTGATACGTTTCAGTTCTTTTCAAACAAATAGATTGAAGTGAAGTTTCAAATACTTCATCAAATGCATTATTATGTCTTAATTAACTCGTCCATGAAAGTTATTGGGTCCTCAGTACACGTCGTTCTCATCACTTCAAGTTAAACCTTGGAGATGAAATGGACAACTTAGGTTCTCACCACAAGTAATGTAACAGTCAACCTCATTTGATTGATACGTTCTATTCTTTTGAAGCAAATCGATTGAAGTGAAGTTTCAAATACTTCATCAAACGCATTACTAAGTCTTAATTACGGGTCCATGAAGGTTATTGGGTCCTCAGTACACGTCGTTCTCATCACTTCAAGTTAAACCTTGAAGGTGAAATGGATAAATTAGGTTCTAACCACAAGTCATGTAACAGTCAACCTCATTTGTTTGATACGTTCTGTTCTTTTGAAACAAATCGATTAAAGTGAATTTTTAAATAATTCATTAAACGCATTACGAAGTCTTAATTACGGGTCCTATGAAGGTTATTGGGTCCTCAGTACACGTCGTTCTCCTCAATTCAAGTTAAACCTTGAAGGTGAAATGGATAACTTAGGTTCTAACCACAAGTCATGTAACAATCAACCTCATTTGCTTGATACGTTCAGTTCTTTTGAAACAAATCGATTTGAACTTTCTTATACTTTATCAAACGCATTACTAAGTCTAAATTACGCTTCCATGAACGTTAATTGGTACTCAGTACACGTCGTTCTCATCACTTCAAGTTAAACCTTGAAGGTGAAATGGATAACTTAGGTTCTAACCACAAGTCATGTGACAGTCAACCTCATTTGTTTGACACGTTCAGTTCTTTTGAAACAAATCGATTGAAGTGAAATTTCTGATACTTCATCAAAAGCAATACTAAGTCTTAGTTACGCGTCCATGAAGGTTATTAGGCCCTCAGTACACGTCGTTCTCATCACTTTAACTTAAACCTTCAAGGTGAAATGGATAACTTAATTTCTAACCACAAGTCATGTAATAGTCAACATCATTTGCTTGATACGTTCAGTTCTTTTGAAACAAATCGATTGAAGTGAACTTTCTTATACTTCATCAAACGCATTACTAAGTCTTAGTTACGCATCCATAAAAGTTATTGGGTTCTCAGTACACGTCGTTCTTATCACTACAAGTTAAACTTTGAAGGTGAAATGGATAACTTAGCTTCTAACCACATGCCATGTAACAGTCAACCTCATTTGCTTGATACGTTCAATTCTTTTGAAACAAATCGATTGAAGTGAACTTTCTTATACTTCATCAAACGCGTTACTAAGTCTAAATTATGCTTCCATGAAGGTTAATTGGTACTCAAAACACGTCGTTCTCATCACTTCAAGTTAAGCCTTGAAGGTGAAATGGATAACTTAGGTTCTAGCCACAAGTCATGTAACAGTCAACCTCATTTGCTTGATACGTTCAGTTCTTTTGAAACAAATCGATTGAAGTGAAGTTTAAATACTTCATCTAATGCATTACTGTAACGACCCCGGCCAGGAGCCGTCACGTGTTCATATTCTTTCATTAATCGTTTGCTTGACTTTTACTAATATTACATTCACTTACTATCTCTCAACAGACTTTCACATTTTACATATACTTTTTTTTTCTAAACTGGTAATAGAGACGCAGAACCATTAAGGAAGACGAACCCTCTCTGGTAATAGAGACGCAGAACCATTAAGGAAGACGAACCCTCTCGTGCCCGACTTCCCACGCCTCGTCGGCTCAACCTTCACAGAGTCGAGCGACTAGACTCGGTCATTGGCTTCTTGACAATTTCGGGAAAAGAGGAGGTGCCCTCAATTCTCTTAACTTAATACCACTCGGGTTGCATGGGTTGCATGCGTTGACAACCCTCAGTAATTTAGTCGTCCGGTCATCACGTGCATTACGCGTGACTCGCTTAACATCGCCTAAAAGAAGACATCTTCCGGTGGGCACGTGGGCCTCGCGTGCTAAATTAAAATACCATCCGGTCGCTAATCGACAAAATACATTTTGCATCTTTCGGTGACTAAGCGACACACACATTTTACATCTTCCGGTCGCTAAGCGACAACACACATTTTACATCTTCCGGTCGCTAAGCGACAACACACATTTTACATCTTCCGGTGACGTCATCCGGAAGACTAAACCATCATACAACTATCCTTCGGCATCTGCCGATGACGTCAGCCGGAAGACTAAACCAACAAACAACTACCCTTCGGCATCTGCCGATGACGTCAGCCGGAAGACTAAACCATCAAACAATTAACTCTCGGCATCTGCCGATGACGTCAACCGGAAGACTAAACCATCAACAACTATTCCTTCGGCATCTGCCGATGACGTCGGCCGGAAGACTACCTCTTCCAGCTTCCGTCTTACGATAAAGAACTCTAAATCATCAAATGACTCCTTCCAACAGAAAGAAAACACAACTCATTCAAAATGCATATAGCGGAAGACTTAAGCAACAGACCATTTATAAATCTATATAATCATTCCCTGACTCAGTGATCCACTAGACAGTTTCAAAGCTCAACGTTTTAAAATAATCTCATCCTACTTAAACTACCATATTCTTTAACATACTGTAACATAAAAGTCTTAACCAAGGGTCATAAATCGCCTCTCCAGTCCCGCACTGTCACCTTGAGCATCCTCCAGCAACCAGCCTTAAGCATCCTCTTTGAACATAACATCCTCACCTGAACCTTCTTCACCTACACCATAAGGTTTAACTATAAGCCTAATGCTTAGTAAGGAATGCATGCTGACAGATATACATGAGTACACAATTTAAAGAGACATAAGTTCATAAACCATTCATCATTCGTGTTCATCTTTATCTTTTACATAACATGTATTAAGGCAGGAGACGAGGGAGGAAGACGGGATACATAGTCATTTGCCTATCGCGGCAGACATACATAATCATTTGCCTATCGCGGCAATCATGATACATCACTCGGCCTCCCCAGTGGGAGAATTGTGCGAGCAAAAAAAAAAAAAAAAAAAAAAAAATGATCCACTTCCCTCGAACAAGGTGATCAAGAACACATATAAGGGAACTATCTGCCCTTAATCGAGTTTAGAGGATGCATGCTTTGGGAAAATTATCTCTTCCCATCGAACAGGGGATTAACAGGACGAACATAAAATAACACATAACTATGGAGAGTAGAAAACAACAGAATAAGATTTTATTTTCAGCATTCATTTTCATTATTGCTATACTTATGTTATCATTAGGCGAATTATGATTTTGTGATGTAGTGAAGCAGCTAAGGTGTGTTCTCTGAACATTTGAAGTTAATAGCGTTTGGAGGAGTGCATCTTAGCTCGCAACTTGTAACTGATGATGCGTTAAACCAATGGTTAGTATGTGTGGGAACTTAGTGGACAAATGTTTGCTAATTGGCTGAGAATTTTAAATAGGCAGCGTAGTTTTAATGGATGTCCAGACGGCTTCTCCTGGTTCCTGGTCCCCATGCCTCGTCCTCCTTTTTCGAAGTTTCGTCTTTTTTTCTTAGTTCTGCTTTCTGTTCTTATTCTCTCTCCAATCTCTGGAATCCACCATTCTTTTCTTCTTTTTTGGATTTTATTTTCTTTTTCTGGCCCTCCTCTCTTCTCTCTCTCTCTCTCTCTCTCCTCTCCTCCTCTCTCTCTCTCTCGCTCCTCTCTCTCTCTCTCTTCCAGTGCCTCTACTGTTGACCGAAATCGGTCTTCCCACCTAAGTCCGCGCTTGTTCGTGATTTTTGTCTTTTAGTACTCCCCTTTTTCACATCGACCTCTGCTCCTTTTTCTTTTCAATTTCCCAGCGTCAACCGCTGTCTAGAAGTTCCCATTTTGGCCTGTCGACCAAAATTATCATCCACTTTTGTCAATCACTTTTTTTCCTCGTCATTCCGAAGCTGTCGTCCCGATCTTCTTCTCTCCTCATAAAATTGGGATTTTATTCTCCTCTTAT
>CM039510.1:16840722-16883832 GCA_022432975.1 Begonia masoniana
ATTCCTGTAGTCTTGCCATCCTAAAAACCATCTTTCTTCCTTACAAATAAGACTGGTGCACCCCAAGGAGAACTGCTGGGGCGAATAAATCCCTTGTCAACCAATTCCTGCAGTTGGACCTTCAATTCTTTCAACTCAACAGGTGCCATACGGTAAGGATTCTTGGATACAGGTGATGCCTCAGGGTATGTATCAATTACAAATTCTATTTCCCTATCAGGTGGTATACCCGGTAAATCATCTAAGAATGCCTCGGGAAACTCCCGGACTATAGGAATATCCTGTAGCTCAATTTTATTCTTCACCCGGTCATCTATTACACTAGCCAGGTAGCTCTCACAACCACCTCTCAGCATTCGGTATATTTCTAGTGAGGATATAATTGGTATCTTACTTATTTTAGGAATAGCTTGGAAGGAATAATGGTTATCATTTGGGGGTCTAAAATCAACTATTCCAGATCGACAACTTATCGTGGCATGATGTCTAAATAACCAATCCATCCCTAATATCACTTCATACCCTTTTATGTCAATGACAATTAATTCCGCATAGAGATTCTTATCCCCTAAGGACACGACGTCACCCTTAACAATCTGCTCTGAATGTAGGGACTTCCCTGATGGCAACACAACACTATATAACCTTTCAGCTGGTAAGGGTCCTATGCTATGTTTGCATACAAACAAGGTTGATATAAACGAGTGTGTGGCCCCTGTATCTATGAGTGTATAAGCAGCAAAACCACAGATCATGATGGTACCTGATATGACTGTGTGTTGATCAGCGCCCTCATCTTCCATCAACGCATACACTCTGGGTACAACTCTTGCACGGTTCGGGTCTGGCGGCATGGGACAATCTCTGACCATGTGTCCGGTCTTATCACACCTGAAACAACGGCCAGAAAGCAACTTGCACTCACCAGGGTGGTTCCTCTGACATGTAGGGCACAGAGGTGCCAAAGGTCTCTTTCCTTTTCCCTGATCATCATTCTGGTTGAGGGGCCTCTTCATTCCATGCTGTTGTTGCTGTGGTCCCCTGTTCTGTCGCGGCTGCCAACCTTTGTTCTGACGTGGTGGCGGCTGAGTGTCCTTCATGAGTTTCTTTGCTGTTCGCGTTGTGCATATGCTGTCATTTCTGCCTCTTCTAGCTCCAAGGCCTTAGCCGTCACTTCACCATAAGGTACATTATGTATCCCGGCAGTCTTCACTTTCATGTACAGACTTGGCTTCAGTCCTTGAACAAACTGGTAAATCTTATCTTCCTCATCCTCAATCATACGGGGAGCAAACCGTGATAAAGCATCAAATTCACATATATAATCCGTCACAGAGCCAGTTTGTCGTAGATTCATAAACTCCTTCTTCTTGTTGGCCCGAACAGTCCTATTGAAGTACTTGTCGAAGAAGGCAGTCTTGAACATCCCCCAGGTCATAGCTTCGGCATTAGGGGTGCTCTGGATCGAGTCCAACCAATGCCTTGCACTTAACTCCAAATGAAAGACAGCATAGGTGACCTTATCCCCTTCGTCAACCTTTGCATACTTAAACATGTCTTCAATCTTTCGGATCCACTCCTCAGCATGGACAGGATCTGAAACATACCCATTAAACACCGGGGGTCGAAGCCGATGAAAACGTTCACCCCCATGGTCATGAGTTGCATTAGTACTGGAGTTGCCTTGTTCTCCTCTAGCTGTCATCAGTCGTTCTATCTGGTGAGATTGGCGCATGACCAACTCAGTCAACTGAGCAATAGCATTGCTATCCTCATTGGCCTCTCTCTGTTGACCTCTAACCATCTTGGGATTCCTAGACAAATCATTACAGGCATAACTTAACTTAATGACATACATGAAATCATAAACACTTACAGTTGCTGAGGTGTGCTCAAGTGACAGTCAGTGCTGGGAGGCAGTCTGCAGAATCGATTTTAGAACCTGGTTTTGCTCTGATACACCAATTGTAACGACCCCGGCCAGGAGCCGTCACGTGTTCATATTCTTTCATTAATCGTTTGCTTGACTTTTACTAATATTACATTCACTTACTATCTCTCAACAGACTTTCACATTTTACATATACTTTTTTTTTTCTAAACTGGTAATAGAGACGCAGAACCATTAAGGAAGACGAACCCTCTCTGGTAATAGAGACGCAGAACCATTAAGGAAGACGAACCCTCTCGTGCCCGACTTCCCACGCCTCGTCGGCTCAACCTTCACAGAGTCGAGCGACTAGACTCGGTCATTGGCTTCTTGACAATTTCGGGAAAAGAGGAGGTGCCCTCAATTCTCTTAACATAATACCACACGGGTTTTGCATGGGTTGCATGCATTGACAACCCTCAGTAATTTAGTCGTCCGGTCATCACGTGCATTACGCGTGACTCGCTTAACATCGCCTAAAAGAAGACATCTTCCGGTGGGCACGTGGGCCTCGCGTGCTAAATTAAAATACCATCCGGTCGCTAATTGACAAAATACATTTTGCATCTTCCGGTGACTAAGCGACACACACATTTTACATCTTCCGGTCGCTAAGCGACAACACACATTTTACATCTTCCGGTGACGTCATCCGGAAGACTAAACCATCATACAACTATCCTTCGGCATCTGCCGATGACGTCAGCCGGAAGACTAAACCAACAAACAACTACCCTTCGGCATCTGCCGATGACGTCAGCCGGAAGACTAAACCATCAAACAATTAACTCTCGGCATCTGCCGATGACGTCAACCGGAAGACTAAACCATCAACAACTATTCCTTCGGCATCTGCCGATGACGTCGGCCGGAAGACTACCTCTTCCAGCTTCCGTCTTACGGTAGAGAACTCTAAATCATCAAATGACTCCTTCCAACAGAAAGAAAACACAACTCATTCAAAATGCATATAGCAGAAGACTTAAGCAACAGACCATTTATAAATCTATATAATCATTCCCTGACTCAGTGATCCACTAGACAGTTTCAAAGCTCAACGTTTTAAAATAATCTCATCCTACTTAAACTACCATATTATTTAACATACTGTAACATAAAAGTCTTAACCAGGGGTCATAAATCGCCTCTCCAGTCCCGCACTGTCACCTTGAGCATCCTCCAGCAACCAGCTTTAAGCATCCTCTTTGAACATAACATCCTCACCTGAACCTTCTTCACCTACACCATAAGGTTTAACTATAAGCCTAATGCTTAGTAAGGAATGCATGCTGACAGATATACATGAGTACACAATTTAAAGAGACATAAGTTCATAAACCATTCATCATTCGTGTTCATCTTTATTTTTTACATAACATGTATTAAGGCAGGAGACGAGGGAGGAAGACGGGATACATAGTCATTTGCCTATCGCGGCAGACATACATAATCATTTGCCTATCGCGGCAATCATGATACATCACTCGGCCTCCCCAGTGGGAGAATTCGCGAGCCATACATATCATTAACTCGGCCTCCACCAGTGGGAGATTTCGCGAGTCGTACATATCATTAACTCGGCCTCCACCAGTGGGAGATTTCGCAAGTCATACATATCATTAACTCGGCCTCCACCAGTGGGAGAATTCGCGAGTCATGCATAACATAGTCTTTCCCCGCTCTGCACTTAATCTTGATTACATTTGCTTTTCATATTCTCAACTTAATCATAACAGGGACACAGTGCATAGACATAAAGTTCATAGAGAGAAGTCATATCATGAGGACAAGTAAAACATCCTGTAACTTTACATTTACTTACACAACTTCTTCATATCGTGGAAATAACAAATCATAGTCAATAAGCTAACATCTCAGTGATTTCCTAATACCCTTGCGGTGTAGGGCCCTAGTGGCCGGAAATCTTAATACATTCACTTACCTGGATTCCTTAGCAATCCGAGCTTCTTTCCTTTAAACTTCTTCACCTAAAACATGTACATTACAGTAGTTAAAACAAAGTCCTAATAGTCCTAATCATAAACCATCCTAGGATCTAATAGCTAAAGTCATTCTGATTCCTCTGTTTGACACACTGCAGTCTGAAATCCGAAACTAGGTGGACAGGTTTTACCATTGATTAAATCCGAGTTGGTTACTTAAAATGCTCAGAATCGATTCGGGATGACATTTCTACTCTCAGATTTTAAAAAGTCTTAAGCTACTCGGCCACTGCTAAAAATATCCGAACTCAGTGCCGAGATGAAAACAGAGCTCTATTTACTAATGAATGACTACATTGTCCATTTCATACCTCGGGTGTGGATTTGCAGAGAAGAGCAAGCTCGAAACCAGCCGTCGGTAAGGGAAGTTCTAGTAGCCGAGAGCAAGAACTTGGGAAAGAAGGAATCGCCGAGAGGGAATGTCGGCAACAGTGGTAATAAATGAGGTTTAAGGTTTCCATTTCCTATTTATACTAAATCCATCGATTTTAATTACAAAACTGCCACCCAACCTAGTTTCACACAACTTGTAATAAATTTGTCTTAACATTAAATTTAAATCATAACGGTTAAATAAGAGGGTGACAATGAAAATGGTCAGAAAATCACCTGGCCGAAATGTCGGTTGTACAATTACTAGGTCCTAATTAACGCGTCCATGAATGTTATTCGATCCTCAGTACACGTCGTTCTCATAACTTCAAGTTAAACCTTGAAGGTGAAAAGGATAACTTAGGTTCTATCCACAGTCATGTAACAGTCAACCTCATTTGCTTGATACGTTCAATTCTTTTGAAACAAATCGATTGAAGTGAACTTTCTTATACTTCATCAAACGCGTTACTAAGTCTAAATTATGCTTCCATGAAGGTTAATTGGTACTCAGTACACGTCGTTCTCATCACTTCAAGTTAAACCTTGAAGGTGAAATGGATAACTTAGGTTCTAACCACAAGTCATGTGACAGTCAACCTCATTTGTTTGACACGTTCAGTTCTTTTGAAACAAATCGATTGAAGTGAACTTTCTGATACTTCATCAAAAGCAATACTAAGTCTTAGTTACGCGTCCATGAAGGTTATTGGGCCCTCAGTACACGTCGTTCTCATCACTTTAACTTAAACCTTCAAGGTGAAATGGATAACTTAATTTCTAACCACAAGTCTTGTGATAGTCAACATCATTTGCTTGATACGTTCAGTTCTTTTGAAACAAATCGATTGAAGTGAACTTTCTTATACTTCATCAAACGCATTACTAAGTCTTAGTTACGCTATCCATAAAAGTTATTGGGTTCTCAGTACACGTCGTTCTTATCACTACAAGTTAAACTTTGAAGGTGAAATGGATAACTTAGGTTCTAACAACAAGTCATGTAACAACCAAACTCATTTGTTTGATACGTTCGTTTCTTTTGAAACAAATCGATTGAAGTGAACTTTCTTATACTTCATCAAACGCGTTACTAAGTCTAAATTATGCTTCCATGAAGGTTAATTGGTACTCAAAACACGTCGTTCTCATCACTTCAAGTTAAGCCTTGAAGGTGAAATGGATAACTTAGGTTCTAGCCACAAGTCATGTAACAGTCAATCTCATTTGCTTGATACGTACAGTTCTTTTGAAACAAATCGATTGAAATGAAGTTTCAAATACTTCATCTAATGCATTACTAGGTCCTAATTAACGCGTCCATGAAGGTTATTCGATCCTCAGTACACGTCATTCTCATAACTTCAAGTTAAACCTTGAAGGTGAAATGGATAACTTAGGTTCTATCCACAGTCATGTAACAGTCAACCTCATTTGCTTGATACGCTTCAGTTATTTTGAAACAAATCGATTGTAGTGAACTTTCTTATACTTCATCAAACGCCTTACTAAATCTTAGTTACTCGTCCAAAAAGTTATTGGGTCCTCAGTACACGTTGTTCTTATCACTTCAAGTTAAAACATAAAGATGAAATAGATAACCTAGGTTCTAACCACAAGTCATGTAACAGTCAACCTCATTTGCTTGATACTTTCAGTTCTTTTGAAACAAATCGATGGTAGTGAAGTTTAAAATACTTCATCAAACGCATTATTAAGTCTTAATTACGCGTCCATGAAGGTGATTGGGTCCTCATTACACGACGTTCTCATCACTTCAAGTTAAACATTGAAGTGAAATGGATAACTTAGGTTCTAACCACAAGTCATGTAACAGTTAACCTCATTTGCTTGATACGTTCAATTCTTTTAAAACAAATCGATTGAAGTTAACTTTCAAATACTTCATCAAACGCATTACTAAGACTTAATTACGCGTCCATGAAGGTTATTGGGTCCTCAGTACACATCGTTCTCATCGCTTCAAGTTTTAAGTTGAATGTGAAATGGATAACTTAGGTTCTAACCACAAGTCATGTAACATTCAACCTTATTTGTTTGATACGTTCAGTTCTTTTGAAACAAATCGATTGAAGTGAACTTTGTTATATTCATCAAAAGCATAACTAAGTCTTAGTTACGCGTCCATGAAGGTTATTGGGACCTCAGTACACGTCGTTCTCATCACTTTAATTTAAACCTTGAAGGTGAAATGGATAACTTAATTTCTAACCACAAGTCATGTAATAGTCAACATCATTTGCTTGATACGTTCAGTTCTTTGAAACAAATTGATTGAAGTGAACTTTCTTATATTTCATCAAACGCATTACTAAGTCTTAGTTACGCGTCCATGAAGGTTATTGGGTTCTCAGTACACGACTTTCTCATCACTACAAGTTAAACGTTGAAGGTGAAATGGATAACTTAAGTTCTAACCACATGCCATGTAACAGTCAACATCATTTGCTTGATACGTTCCATTCTTTGGAAACAAATCGAGTGAAGTGAACTTTCAAATAATTCATCAAAAGAATTACTAAGTCTAAATTATGCGTCCATGAAGGTTAATTAGTACTCAATACACGTTGTTTTCATCACATCAAGTTAAGCCTTGAAGGTGAAATGTATAACTTAGGTTCTAACCACAAGTCATGTAACAGTCAACCTCATTCGCTTGATATGTTCAGTTCTTTTCAAACAAATCGATTGAAGTGAAGTTTCAAATACTTCATCAAACGCATTACTAAGTCTTAATTAACTCGTCCATGAAAGTTATTAGGTCATCAGTACACGTCGTTCTTATCACTTCAAGTTAAACCTTGAAGGTGAAATGGACAACTTAGGTTCTCACCACAAGTCATGTAACAGTCAACCTCATTTGATTGATACGTTCTGTTCTTTTGAAACAAATCGATTGAAGTGAAGTTTCAAATACTTCATCAAACGCTTTACTAAATCTTAATTAGTGGGTCCATGAAGGTTATTGGGTCCTCAGTACACGTCGTTCTCATCACTTAAAGTTAAACCTTGAAGGTGAAATGGATAAATTAGGTTCTAACCACAAGTCATGTAACAGTCAACCTCATTTGTTTGATACGTTCTGTTCTTTTGAAACAAATCGATTAAAGTGAAGTTTTAAATACTTCATCAAACGCATTACTAAGTCTTAATTACGGGTCCATGAAGGTTATTGGGTCCTCAGTACACGTCGTTCTCATCACTTCAAGTTAAACCTTGAAGGTGAAATGGTTCACTTAGGTTCTAACCACAAGTCATGTAACAATCAACCTCATTTGTTTGATACGTTCAGTTCTTTTGAAACAAATCGATTTATGTGAACTTTCTTATGCTTCATAAAAAGCAATACAAAGTCTTAGTTACACGTCCATGAAGGTTATTGGGTCCTCAGTTCACGTCGTTCTCATCACTTTAAGTTAAACCTTGAAGGTGAAATGGATAACTTAGGTTTTAACCACAAGTCATGTAACAGTCAACCTCATTTGCATAATTCGTTCAGTTCTTTTGAAACAAATCGATTGAAGTGAACTTTCAAATACTTCATCAAACGCATTGCGAAGTCTTAATTTCTCATCCATGAAGGTTATTAGGTCCTCAGTACACGTCGTTCTCATCACTTCAAGTTAAACCTTGAAGGTGAAATGGATAAATTAGGTTCTAACTACAAGTCATGTAACAGTCAACCTCATTTGTTTGATACGTTCAGTTCTTTTGAAACAAATCGATTTAAGTGAACTTTCTTATACTTCTTCAAAAGCACTAAGTCTTAGTTACGCGTCCATGAAGGTTATTGGGCCCTCAGTATATATCGTTCTCATCACTTCAAGTTAAACCTTAAAGGTTAAATGGATTATTTAGGTTCTAACGACAAGTCATGTAACAGTGAACATCAATTGTTTGATACGTTCAGTTCTTTTGAAACAAATCCATTTAAGTGAACTTTCTTATTCTTTATAAAAAGCAATACAAAGTCTTAGTTAACTTACGTTCTAATCACAAGTAATGCAACAGTCAACTTCATTTGCTTGATACGTTCAGTTCTTTTGAAACAAATCGATTGAAGTGAACTTTCTTATACTTCATCAATCGCAATTCTAAGTCCTTAATTACGCGTTCATGAAGGTTATAGGGTCCTCAGTACACATCGTTCTCATCACTTCAAGTTGAGCCTTGAAGGTGAAATGAATAACTTAAGTTCTAACTACAAGTCATGTAACAGTCAACCTCTTTTGCTTGATACGTTCAGTTCTTTTGAAACAAATCGATTGAAGTGAACTTTCTTATAATTCATCAAAAGCATTAATAAGTCTATGTTACGGGTCCATGAAGATTATTGGACCCTAAGTACATGTCCTTCTCATCATTTCAAGTTAAACCTTGAAGGTGTAAAAGATAACTTATGTTCTAACCACAAGTTATGTAACAGTCAACCTCATTTGCTTGATACATTCAGTTCTTTTGAAACAAATCGATTGAAGTGAAGTTTCAAATACTTTATCAAACACATTACGAAGTCTTAATTACGCATCCATGAAGGTTATTGGGTCCTCAGTACACGTCGTTCTCATCACTTCAAGTAAAACCTTGAAGATGAAATGGATAACTTAGGTTCTAACCACAAGTCATGTAACAGTTAACTTTATTTGCTTGATACGTTCAATTCTTTTGAAACAAATCGATTGAAGTGAACTTTCTTATACTTCATCAAACGCTTTACTAAGTCTTCGTTACGCGTCCATGAAGGCTATTGGGTCCTCAGTACATGTCGTTCTTATCACTTCTAGTTAAACCTTGAAGGTGGAATGGATAACTTAGGTTCTAACCAGAAGTCAGTGTAACAGTCAACCTCATTTGCTTTATACGTTCTGTTCTTTTGAAACAAATCGATTGAAGTGAACTTTCTTATACTTCATCAAACGCATTAATAAGTCTTAGTTACGCGTCCATGAAGGTTATTGGGCCTAAGTACACGTCGTTCTCATCATTTCAAGTTAAACCTTTATGGTGTAATGGATAACTTATGTTCTAACCACAAGTCATGTAACAGTGAACCTCATTTGCTAGATATGTTCAGTTCTTTTGAAATAAATTGATTGAAGTGAAGTTTCAAATACTTCATCAAACGCATTATTAAGTCTTAATTACGCGTCCATAAAGGTTATTGGGTCCTCAGTACACGTCGTTCTCATCACTTTAAGTTAAACTTTGAAGGTGAAATGGATAAATTAGGTTCTAACTACAAGTCAGGATAGGCTTGAAGAGGTGGATTCTATAGAAGCAAATCAAAAGGATACATCAATTGCTAAAGAGGATGCAATACAACTACCACAAGGTCCATTGACAAGAGCTCGAGCTAAAGCATTTCAAAAGGCTATTCAAAACTTACTTTATGTTGAAAAGATTGCTCAAAATGAAGAATGAAGTTTTCAACGTTATTACACACTTATCGAAGACTTAAATGAAGAGAATTCAGCTTTAGAAGATATATTACTTTATGGGCCGATTTGGTATTTGGCTTTCTTAGTTCAAGTTTATTATTTTTAGTGTTTTTCCATGCCCAAAGACTTGTGTTATTGGGCTAAACGAATTTGGGCTATTTTTGGGTTATTTTAGGGTTTCTTTTATGCCTACTATAAAAGGGGCAAGTTTATCTTTGTAAAGGAGTCTATTATTTTTTGGTGAATGCATTGTGAGAGTATTCTACTCTTTGTTCTTGAATGAACCAAACCAAACTCAGCAAGAATTGATCAACTTGTTGTTTCATTTAGGAGTTGGGGTCTTTAGGACATAGTTTCCTACAGGTTTCTCTTCGATCACCTACTCTATTTCTTAGTTTCGGGGTTCTTTTCCATCTTTTGAGGGTTCTAAGGGTTTGCACCCAAAGGGTTCGCATCATTTTGGTATCAGAGCGTTGGTTCTACAAATCGGGTACTATCTATCTTTTTTTTGTTTCTTTGTAGTCGTTGTTGGAATCTATTGATCCTTTAAAAAAAAAAAATATTCGTTCTATTGTTCTTGCTGATTGGCAATATCGTTCTTCAGCATAAACTTGTCAAATTCCTCTCCTCAATTTTCTTTTGGTGTTGGTGTCTTTTCATATTCTATTGGTGTCTTTTCATATTCTGTTTGTCTTTACACATTCCATTCTTCAATCTTCCTTTGTAGTTGGTGTCTTTTCATTTTCTGTTTGTCTCTATCTATGCTTGTGGGCCACAAAATTCATTTATTGTTGTTGGTTACTTCTTGATTAAGCTGCTACAAAACAAAAAACAAAAAAAAAGAAGAAGAATTTTTTGTGCAAAAAAAAAAAAAAAAAATAAAAACAGATTGTGGCAGCATCTTTATTACATTTCTTGAGAAATTGTGGCTAGTTTTCTTTCTATTATAACATCTTCAACCCATTTCTAGAGCTTAAACCTTCTTCCAATTTCATTGTCATCGATCATCTGTGTTCTTTAAATCCTACTCTCTTACTTGATTATGACGTTGGTCATTATTGCTTGAGTTTGGGTTTTGCTTTGGTTCTTAAAGGACATTGTTGGGAATACTAGAGTGGTAAAAGGCAAGAGAGAGAGATCATAAAAAAAAAAAAAGCCAAAAGTAGAGTGAAACACATTATTCTGAGTGTAAACACGTGAGGGAGTGTGTGAGGCTTCATTTGTTTATATTATCGTAAATCTGATTATTTTTCAAGTGTTTGTATTGCAAAATGTCAGGAAATCAATCAGAAGCATATGGGGTAAATGGAGGAAGAGAAGAAAATATTAGTCCAGAAAATCAGAGGCAACATATCGATATACAAACAACTTTGAGAGCAATGCAACAACAATTCGCAAGGATGATGGAAGAAATGACAGGATGGAGAGAAACGATGGAAGAAGTTAGGAGAGAACGAATTGTTGGACCACGAAATGAACCTAGACGAGCAAGGGGAAATGGACATGAAAATGTGAGGGCGGCTGATATCGATGAGTACATGGATGATAGAGATTATGTTGGATACAATGATGAACTTGACTATGAGCAAGGATACATTGAAAGGGATGTTGGTCAAAGAGGACGACGCAGACATCACCGAGGAGGTCATGCTGTTCGAAATTGGGAAAGAGTTGATAGAAACTTGGGAAGTATTAAAATGAAGATTCCATCATTTCAAGGTAAATCTGATCCAGAAGTTTATTTAGAGTGGGAAAAGAAAATGGAGTTAGTTTTTGATTGTCATCACTATTCTGAGGAGAAGAAGGTAAAGTTGGCAGTAACTGAATTTTGTGACTATGCAATATCTTGGTGGGATCAATTGGTGTCATCTCGGAGGAGGAATGGGGAAAGACCTGCGGAGACTTGGAATGAGTTGAAAAGTTTGATGAGAAAACGGTTTGTTCCTGATCATTATTATAGAGACCTACATCGCAAGTTGCAAGGGCTGTTTCAAGGGTCTAGAACAGTGGAAGATTATCACAAAGAGATGGAGACTATTATGACCAGATTAGATATTGAGGAAGACAGAGAGGTTACCATGGCACGATTTATGAATGGATTACACAAGGATATAGCACACGTAGTGGAGTTGCATCATTTTGTGGAGTTGGAAGATTTAGTACACAAGGCTATCTTGGTAGAGCGACAACTCAAATTTAAAGGGGCAACAAAGAACATTGTGGGATCAAGTGCGAGGCCAAGTTGGAGTAGGGACTACAAAGGCGACAAACTCAACTCTAAACCTAATTCTGAGCAACCTAGGTTTAAAAAAGAAGTGCCTAAATTAGCACCTAAAGATGGGGGCCAATCTAGTAGAAGTCGGGATATTAAATGCTACAAGTGTTTGGGTTTAGGTCACATAGCCTCGGAATGTCCCAATAGGCGCGTAATGTTATTGCATTAAGATGGAGAGATAGCTAGTGAGAGTGAAGAGGAGACTATGACACCGGAATTAGAGGATGACAACAAAGATAATGAAGGGATAGAGTATGCTATAGAAGGAGAAATTTTAGTAGTTCGTCGAGCTCTTGCTTCACAAGTCAATGGAGATGACAAAGAACAGCAAAGAGAGAATATTTTTCATACTCGATGTCACGTGAATGGTAAGGTTTGCAGTTTGATAATTGATGGTGGAAGTTGTACTAATGTGGCCAGTACGATTTTAGTAGAGAAATTGAAGCTTCCATTGATCAAGCACCCTAAACCCTACAGATTGCAATGGTTAAGTGAATGTGGAGAAATGAAGGTTAATAAACAAGTGTTGATCTCCTTTTCCAATGGAAGGTATCATGATGAGATTTTATGTGATGTAGTCCCAATGCAGGCTGGTCATATTCTTTTGGGAAGACCGTGGCAATATGATCGAAAGGTTAGCCACGATGGATTCAAGAATCGATATACTTTTGAAAAGGAAGGAAGAGTTATCACACTTGTTCCATTGTCACCCAGACAAGTTCTAGAAGATCAACTACGTCTTCAATGTGAGAGAGAAAAATGGAGTGGAAATAAGAGAGAAAATATGAGTGAAAATAAGAATGAAGAACAGAGAGAAAAAGTGAGAGAAAATCAGAATGGATTGAGAAATGAAAAGAAAAAGAGTGAGGAAGGGAGTAAGAACAAAAAAGATGTGATTCTATATTTGAAAGAGAGAGAAGTAAGAAAAGCATTATTGGAAAGGCATCATATCTTACTCTTAGTGCCTAAGGAGAATTATCTAACTTTTGATGTTTCTTGTTTGCCTAGTGTATTTGTTTCTTTGTTACAGGAATATGAAGATGTGTTTCCTGAAGATACGCCGGCTGGATTACCACCCGTAAGGGGTATCGAGCACCATATAGATTTTGTTCCAGGAGCTGTTATTCCTAATCGTCCAGCTTATCGAAGTAATCCAGAGGAGACAAAAGAATTGCAGAGACAAGTGGAAGAGCTAATGACTAAAGGATTCGTACGAGAGAGTATGAGCCCATGTGCAGTACCAGTTCTTCTAGTTCCAAAAAAAGATGGGAGTTGGCGAATGTGTGTTGATTGCAGAGCTATAAACAACATCACGGTAAAGTATCGCTACCCATACCTCGTTTAGATGACTTGTTAGATGAGTTGCATGATGCAAACATTTTTAGTAAAATCGATCTTAAAAGTGGGTATCATCAAATTAGGATGAGAGAAGGAGATGAATGGAAAACAGCATTTAAAACAAAGTTTGGCTTGTATGAATGGCTAGTTATGCCTTTTGGTTTAACAAATGCACCTATCACTTTCATGCATTTAATGAATTATGTTTTAAGAGCATTCATTGGGAAGTTTGTTGTTGTGTATTTTGATGATATATTGATTTATAGTCGATCTGTTGATGAGCATGCTAAACATGTTAAATGTGTACTTGATGTTCTTAGAGAACAAAAATTGTATGCTAACCTTCAAAAGTGTGTGTTCTGTTTGGATAGTGTTGTTTTCCTTGGTTATGTGATTAGTGCTGATGGTATAAAGGTAGACAAGGAAAAGATTAAGGCAATCATGGATTGGCCAACGCCTAAGTCAATCAAATAGGTAAGAAGTTTTCATGGTTTGGCTTCATTTTATAGGCGTTTTGTTAAGAACTTCAGCACCATTGCTGCACCCCTCACTGAAGTTATTAAAAAAAATGTTGATTTTTATTGGGGAGAAGAACAAAGTAAGTCTTTTGAATTAGTAAAAGAAAAATTGTGTACTGCACCCGTTCTAGCATTGCCTAACTTTTCTGTTGCTTTTGAGCTTAAGTGTGATGCTTCAGGTGTTGGAATTGGAGCTGTGTTAATACAAGAAAAGCGTCCTATAGCTTACTTTAGTGAGAAGTTAAGTGGAGCTGCATTGAATTATCCAACTTACGATAAGGAGTTATATGCATTGGTTCGATCTTTGGAAACATGGCAGCATTATTTATGGCCCAAGGAGTTCATTATCCACACTGATCATCAATCCTTGCGGCATTTGAAAAGTCAAAATAAGTTAAACAAAAGACATGCAAGGTGGATGCAGTTTATAGAGACATTTCCATATGTAATAAAGTATAAACAAGGCAAGGAGAATGTTGTGGCAGATGCACTTTCTCCCAGGTACGCTCTATTGAATTCGTTGAGTGCTAAAATGATGGGGTTCTCACATTTAATTGATCTGTATGAGAATGATTTGGATTTTGCTAAAGTATATGGTTTATGTAGTAAAGGTGGATTTGGGAAATTCTATAAGCATGATAAGTTTCTGTTTAAGGAAAATAAACTTTGCATTCCAGTAAGTTCTATGCGTGAGTTATTAGTGCATGAAGCTCATTGTGGAGGTTTGATGGGTCATTTTGGAACTAAACGTACACTTGACATTTTAAATGAGCATTTTTATTGGCCAAAAATGAAAAGAGATGTTGTACGTTTTTGTGATTGTTGCGTGACATGTAGAAAGGCAAAATCTAAGATTCAACCTCATGGTTTATATACTCCGCTCCCTGTTCCTAGTGAGCCATGGATGCATATTAGTATGGATTTTGTTTTGGGATTGCCTAGATCTAGAAATGGACATGATTCTGTTTTTGTGGTTGTTGATAGATTTAGCAAAATGGCACATTTCATTGCTTGTCACAAGACTGATGATGCTACACATATTGCAAATCTTTTCTTTCGAGATATTGTGCGTTTACATGGTGTTCCTAAGTCTATTGTATCAGATAGAGATGTGAAATTGTTACTTTTGGAAGGTTTTATGGGGTAAGTTAGGGACTAAACTTCTCTTTTCTACAACGTGTCATCCTCAAACGGATGGACAAACTGAGGTTGTTAATCGAACACTCATACAGGTATTGCGCAGTGTTGTAGGTAAGAACTTGAAATCTTGGGAAGAATGTTTGCATTGGTTGAATTTTCATATAACATAACTGTTCACAGCACAACACATTTTTCACCTTTTGAAATCGTATATGGTTTTAATCCACTAACTCCTTTGGATTTGATTGAGATACCTGTGAATGAATTGAGTAGTCTGGATGGAAAAAAGAAGGTAGAACTTGTGAAATGCATCCATGCAAAAGTTCATGAGCACATTGAGAAAAGAAACAAACAGGTTGCTGCTCGAGTTAATAAAGGAAGAAAAAAAATTGTTTTTGAACCGGGTGATTGGGTTTGGGTGCATATGAGAAAGGAAAGGTTTCCCGAAAAAAGGCGATCAAAATTAGCTCCACGTGGCGACGGACCATTCCAAGTTTTGAAAAGGATTAACGACAATGCTTACTCATTGGATCTACGAGGTGAACATAACTTTTCTTCTACTTTAATTGTTGCTGATTTATCTCCCTTTGATGTAGGATCTGATTCGAGGTCGAATCCTTTTGAGGAAGGAGGGAATGATAGGCATGAAGAGGTGGATTCTATAGAAGCAAATCAAAAGGATACATCAATGGCTAAAGAGGATTCAATACAACTACCACAAGGTAAATTGACAAGAGCTCGAGCTAAAGCATTTCAAAAGGCTATTCAAAACTTACTTTATGTTGAAAAGATTGCTCAAAATGAAGAAGGAAGTTTTCAACGTTATTACACACTTATCGAAGCCTTAAATGAAGAGAATTCAGCTTGAGAAGATATATTACTTTATGGGCCGATTTGGTATTTGGCTTTCTTAGTTCAAGTTTATTATTTTTAGTGTTTTTCCATGCCCAAAGACTTGTGTTAATGAGCCAAACAAATTTGGGCTATTTTTGGGTTATTTTAGAGTTTCTTTTATGCCTACTATAAAAGGGGCAAGTTTACCTTTGTAAAGGAGGCTATTATTTTTTGGTGAATGCATTGTGAGAGTATTCTCCTCTTTGTTCTTGAATGAACCAAACCAAACTCAGCAAGAATTGATCAACGTGTTGTTTCATTTAGGAGTTGGGGTCTTTAGGACATAGTTTCCTACAGGTTTCTCTTCGATCACCTACTCTATTTCTTAGTTTCGGGGTTCTTTTCCATCTTTTGAGGATTCTAAGGGTTTGCACCAAAAGGGTTCGCATCAAGTCATCTAACAGTCAACCTGATTTGTTTGATACGTTCAGTTCTTTTGAAACAAATCGATTTAAGTGAACTTTCTTATACTTCTTCAAAAGCATTACTAAGTCATAGTTACGCGTCCATGAAGGTTATTGGGCCCTCAGTATATATCGTTCTCATCACTTCAAGTTAAACCTTAAAGGTGAAATGGATTATTTAGGTTCTAACTACAAGTCATGTAACAGTCAATATCATTTGTTTGATACGTTCAGATCTTTTGAAACAAATCCATTTAAGTGAACTTTCTTATACTTCATCAAAAGCAATACAAAGTCTTAGTTACGCGTCCATGAAGGCTATTGGGTCCTCAGTTCACGTCGTTATCATCAATTTAAGTTAAACCTTGAAGGTGAAATGGATAACATAGGTTCTAACCACATGTCATGTAACAGTCAACCTCATTTGCTCGATACGTTCAATTCTTTTGAAACAAATCGATTGAAGTGAACTTCAAATAATTCATCAAACGCATTGCTAAGCCATTAATTACGCGTCCATGAAGGTTATTGGGTCCTCAATACACGTCGTTCTCATCACTTCAAGTTAAACCTTGAAGGTGAAATGGATAACTTAGGTTTTAACCACAAGTTATGTAACAATCAACCTCATTTGCTTGATATGATCAGTTATTTTGAAACAAATCGATTAAAGTGAACTTTCAAATACTACATCAAACGCATTACTAAGTTGTAATTACGGGTCCATGAAGGTTATAGGGTCCTCAGTACACATCGTTCTCATCACTTCATGTTAAGCCTTGAAGGTGAAATGAATAACTTAGGTTCTAACCACAAGTCATGTAATAGTCAACCTCATTTGCTTGATACGTTCAGTTCTTTTGAAACAAATAGATTAAAGTGAACTTTCTTATACTTTATCAAAAACGTTAATAAGTCTTAGTTACGGGTCCATGAAGCTTATTGGGCCCTAAGTACATGTCCTTCTCATCATTTCAAGTTAAATCTTGAAGGTGTAACGGATAACTTATGTTCTAACCACAAGTTATGTAACAGTCAACCTCATTTGCTTGATACGTTCAGTTCTTTTGAAACAAATCGATTGAAGTGAAGTTTCAAATACTTTATCAAACACATTACTAAGTCTTAATTACGCATCCATGAATGTTATTGGGTCCTCAGTACACGTCGTTCTCATCACTTCAAGTTAAACCTTTAGATGAAATGAATAACTTAGGTTCTAACCACAAGTCATGTAACAGTCAACTTTATTTGCTTGATACGTTCAATTCTTTTGAAACAAATCGATTGAAGTGATCTTTCTTATACTTCATCAAACGCTTTACTAAGTCTTAGTTACGCGTCCATGAAGGCTATTGGGTCCTCAGTACACGTCGTTCTTATCACTTCTAGTTAAACCTTGAAGGTGGAATGGATAACTTAGGTTCTAACTGATATGATATCGGGTCCCTTACTCCTCCCAAAAGCGCACTTAAGAGTGAAGGTTTGGACTCAATATATATACTAGCCCAGGCAACTCTCTGTTTCCGATGTGGTATCACATCATCCCTTCACCCTTTAAGGGCGACTGCCTCAGTCGGCGATCTGACCGGGACATCCCGTAGGATGGCTGCCTCAATCGGCGGTCTGCTTGATATGCTGCCTAACCGGCCCACAGAAGTGAGGCTCTGATACCAAATGATATGATATCGGGTCCCTTACTCCTCCCAAAAGCGCACTTAAGAGTGAAGGTTTGGACTCAATATATATTACTAGCCCAGGCAACTCTCTGTTTCCGATGTGGTATCACATCACTAACCACAAGTCATATAACAGTTAACCTCATTTGCTTGATACGTTCAGTTCTTTTGAAATAAATCGATTGAAGTGAACTTTCAAATACTTCATCAAACGCATTAATAAGTCTTAGTTACGGGTCCATGAAGGTTATTGGGCTCTAAGTACACGTCGTTCTCATCATTTCAAGTTAAACCTTGATGGTGTAATGGATAACTTATGTTCTAAACACAAGTCATGTAACAGTGAATCTTTTTGCTAGATACGTTCAGTTTTTTTGAAACAAATCGATTGAAGTGAAGTTTTAAATACTTCATCAAACGCATTACTAAGTCTTAATTACGCGTCCATGAAGGTTATTGGGTCCTCAGTACACGTCGTTCTCATCACTTCAAGTTAAACTTGAAGATGAAATGGATAACTTAGGTTCTAACCACAAGTCATGTAACAGTCAACTTCATTTGCTTGATACGTTCAGTTCTTTTGAAACAAATCGATTGAAGTGAACTTTCTTATACTTTATCAAACGCATTACTAAGTCTTAGTTACGCGTCCATGAAGGTTATTGGGTCCTCAGTACACATCGTTCTCATCACTTCTAGTTTCACCTTAAAGGTGAAATGGATAACTTAGGTTCTAACCACAAGTCATGTAACAGTCAACCTCATTTGCTTTATACGTTCTGTTCTTTTGAAACAAATCGATTGAAGTGAACTTTCTTATACTTTGTCAAACGCATTAATAAGTCTTATTTACGTGTCCATGACGGTTATTGGGCCCTAAGTACACGTCGTTCTTATCATTTCAAGTTAAAGCTTGAAGGTGTAATGGATAACTTATGTTCTAACGACAAGTCATGTAACAGTCAACCTCATTTGTTTGATACGTTCAGTTTTTTTGAAACAAATCGATTGAAGTGAAGTTTCAAATACTTCATCAAACGCCTTACTAAGTCTTAATTACGCGTCCATGAAGGTTATTGGGTCCTCAGTACACGTCGTTCTCATCACTTCAAGTTAAACTTGAAGATGAAATGGATAACTTAGGTTCTAACCACAAGTCATGTAACAGTCAACTTCATTTGCTTGATACGTTCAGTTCTTTTGAAACAAATCGATTGAAGTGAACTTTCTTATACTTCATCAAACGCATTACTAAGTCTTAGTTATACGTCCATGAAGGTTATTAGCTCCTCAATACATGTCATTCTCATCACTTCAAGTTAAACCTTGAAGGTGAAATGGATAACTTAAGTTCTAACCACAAGTCATGTAACAGTCATCCTCATTTGCTTGATACGTTTAGTTCTTTTGAAACAAATCGATTGAAGTGAACTTTCTTATACTTTATCAAACGCATTACTAAGTCTTAGTTACGCGTCCATGAAGGGTATTGGGTCCTCAGTACACGTCGTTCTCATCACAACAGTTAAACCTTGAAGGTGAAATGCATAACTTAGGTTCTAACCACAAGTCATGTAACAGTGAACCTCATTCGTTTGATACGTTCAGTTCTTTTGAAACAAATCTGTAATACTCGGCTTGTATGGATTTTGGATTTAATATATTATAATAATATTTTATTATATATGTGGCATTTTTCGTAAATATGTCAGATCAAGTCAGTTTCGCAAACGGAAAGCGTCATTACGATTTTAACAATTAATAGGGACTTTAGAGAATTTTGGGGAATTTTCGGAGTAATAACACTGTATTCCGAGTAATTACCTTGATTTTAATGTAATGGACGTTTAAGTAAAAAAAATAGTAAACGAGGTCCAAATTGCGAACGGACAGTTTTAATAGAACCTAAATAATGAATAGGGGCTATTGGCAAAATAAAGAAATTTGGAAAGTCCGAATCGTTGGACGATTAACGAAACGAATGACGAAACTTGTATAAAATCAAAGAAAAGGGTAATTTGGTAATTTAATAATTCTATATTATAAATTTAACCTAAATCTATTTCTCTGCCCTCACTTTCTCTCTTTCTTCTCTGGAATTCACGAACGCCAAGAGCTTTTATTCTTCACGTCGCTTTGACGATCAAACTCCGATCCGACTCCGCTCGTCTCGTTTTCTTCTCGTTCACGCTTTTTCCTCCGCCATCGACGGCTCTAGGTAATGATTCTATATTTTTAGAGCGTGAATTCGAGTTCCATAGAGGTTTGTCGTTAGGTTTCGTTTTGGATTGTCGATAAAAATGCGTTAGGGTCCGAAATTAATAGGTTGATTGTATAGACTAAAGACTATTGAACATTATCGGAGAAGTTAGAACGATTTCTGAAAATGTAAAATCGTAAAAAATTCTGTTTTCGGAAAACGCGTAATCGTGAATTGATGTTCCGACATAAATTGCTCGATAAATAGCTCAATAAAATCGGAAGGTGAAGGAAATGGCTAACTTAAGTTCTAACCACAAGTCATGTAACAGGTCATCCTCTTTGCTTGATACGTTTAGTTCTTTTGAAACAAATCGATTGAAGTGAACTTTCTTCTACTTTATCAAACGCATTACTAAGTCTTAGTTACGCGTCCATGAAGGGTATTGGGTCCTCAGTACACGTCGTTCTCATCACAACAGTTAAACCTTGAAGGTGAAATGCATAACTTAGGTTCTAACCACAAGTCATGTAACAGTGAACCTCATTCGTTTGATACGTTCAGTTCTTTTGAAACAAATCTGTAATACTCGGCTTGTATGGATTTTGGATTTAATATATTATAATAATATTTTATTATATATGTGGCATTTTTCGTAAATATGTCAGATCAAGTCAGTTTCGCAAACGGAAAGCGTCATTACGATTTTAACAATTAATAGGGACTTTAGAGAATTTTGGGGAATTTTCGGAGTAATAACACTGTATTCCGAGTAATTACCTTGATTTTAATGTAATGGACGTTTAAGTAAAAAAAATAGTAAACGAGGTCCAAATTGCGAACGGACAGTTTTAATAGAACCTAAATAATGAATAGGGGCTATTGGCAAAATAAAGAAATTTGGAAAGTCCGAATCGTTGGACGATTAACGAAACGAATGACGAAACTTGTATAAAATCAAAGAAAAGGGTAATTTGGTAATTTAATAATTCTATATTATAAATTTAACCTAAATCTATTTCTCTCCCTCACTTTCTCTCTTTTCTTCTCTGGAATTCACGAACGCCAGAGAGCATTTTATTCTCTCACGGCGACTTTGACGATCAAACTTCCTATTCCGACTCCGTTCGTCTCGTTTTCTTCACGCTTCCTCCTCCAATCGACGCTCTAGGTATGATTCTATAGTTTTAGAGCGTTAAATTCCGAGTTCCGTAGAGTTTGTCGTTAGGGTTTTCGTTTTGGATTTCGATAAAAATGTCGATTTAGGGTCCGAAATTAATAGTTTGATTGTGATAGACGATATAAAAGACGTATTGAACATTATAGGACGAAGTTAGAACGATTCGTGAAAAATGTTAGAAATCGTAAAAATTCGAGATTTTCGGAAAAACGCGTAAATAGTGAATTGAGGTGCCGAGCATAAATTGCTCGAATAAATAGCTCAATAAATCGAATTAAAGCTTTAGGAAATATCTTTAGTTAAGGTTTTGTTAATTTGGACGTTTAATAGCTTAATTCGGTTTTAACGGCAAATGTCGTGTTTTTCCTCAGGCGAACGACTCTCGTGGACGAAGCTCGAGGCTCTGTGTGCGCAAGGTAATTCTCGTGACTTACTCTGGCCGATTGGCCTACACCGTACGTCGATGTCGCGTCGAGGATCATTGGAGTGTTGTTTGTTTATACGTGTTGGTTGGGTAGTTAGGTTAGTTGTCTATAGGTTTTGTTTATTTGTCTTGATGGTATGTATGTTGATTGCTTACTTTCTGCTTATTAACTGTTCATGCATCACGTATTTCAAATGTCATGAAAATGAATTTTCGCACGTGTTTTTAAGAAAAGAAACAAACCTCTGTAATTAATCTACGTAATCTGTATCTGGTTATGCGAGGTGGGGCTCAGGCATGGCTGTAGGGTTTGTGAGCATGTACCCCCTCTTCTAGGTGGAAAGTGGTAGTTCGACCGCGGAATGTATCCTTTCCATTTAGAGGGCTGATATCTCGGTAACAATCTGTCTGCGACGTAATAAAATGAAATGAATGAATCTGAAACTGTATCTGTATCTGTATCTGAATCTGAAATCTGCATGTTTTTCTGAATGGCATACGCACGCATGCATCTGTATTTACGAAGCTTACTGAGATTTCATTATCTCATATGTGTCTGTATGGTGTAGGTGACGTTTTAGGTGACATCGAGCCAGGTGAGGACGACGTTCCTCCTCCTGACGTATGATGCAGTTGACGAAGAATGGCTCGTGGGAGTGTGCTGAGCAGTCGGTGCGTTTTGACCTGTGGGGACGTCTGTGTAAGTATTTTGGGGAATTTAATGGATGATACGAATGTATAGATGAACATATTAGGATGCTTGGATCTGGCTAGATGTTAGGTTCACGTTTTGATAGGTTTTAAATGTTTTTATGAATCTGGTTTATAAACCGGGTTTTTGTAAAGTTTCCATCGGAACGACTCTGGATTTAAAACAGGTGGATTAGTCGATTTTTAAATATATCCACGCGGTTCATTTTTAGGAAAACTGGTCGTTTTTAAAAGGAGTTTGAAGTGTTGAAATTTTAGGTGTGTGGTGTGCAGGGAAGGTGAAAGAGATTTGGTGTTTTGCTCTCTGGAATTTCGAATTCCAGAGAGCATTTTTATGAAACTATTGAAATTGGAGAAGTGTTGGGTTTAGCTCTCTGGAATCTCGGATTCCAGAGATGAGATTAGTCGCTGCAATATGCAGCGACTGATCGCTGTATAATGCAGCGCTTGCAGCGATTAGTCGCTGTTTTTCTTTTGCCTCTGCCTTCCGGTTTTACCCTTGGTCGATTAGATAAATGTTTTAATTTTATTGTTTAGTTTTAAATGGTTTTAATTTAAATTGTTTTGAGTTTATATGGTTTTCGATTTCGATTCGGATTGGATTTCCGCTTCAGTTTAGGTTTAAAATTTATAATAAGTGTAAAAAAAAAATAGTACGGGTAAATTGGGTACGGTATTAGGGACATTACAAAATCAATTGAAGTGAAGTTTCAAATGCTTCATCAAACGCATTACTAAGTCTTAATTCTTGGTTCATGAAGGTTATTGGTTCCTCAGTACAAGTCGTTCTCATCCCTTCAAGTTAAACCTTGAAGGTGAAATAGATAACTTAGGTTCTAACCACAAGTCATGTAAAAGAAAACCGCATTTGCTTGATACGTTCAGTTCTTTTGAAACAAATCGATTGAAGTGAACTTTCTTATACTTCATCAAAAGCATTAATAAGTCTTAGTTACACGGCCATGAAGGTTATTGGGCTGTAAGTACACGTCTTTCTCATCATTTCAAGTTAAACCTTGAAGATGTAATAGATAACTTAGGTTCTAACCACAAGTCATGTAATAGTCAACCTCATTTGCTTGATACGTTCAGTTCTTTTGAAAAAAATCGATTGAAGTGAACTTTCTTATACTTCATCAAACGCATTACTAAGTCTTAGTTACGCGTCCATTAAGGTTATTAGGTCCTCAATACACGTCGTTCTAATCACATCTAGTGAAACCTTGAAGGTGAAATGGATAATTTAGGTTCTACCCACAAGTCATGTAACAGTCAACATCATTTGCTTGATACGTTCAGTTCTTTTGAAACAAATCGATTGAAGTGAACTTCTTAAATTTCATCAAACGCATTACTAAGTCTTAGTTACGCGTCCATGAAGGTTATTGGGTCCTCAGTACAGATCATTCTCATCACTACAAGCTAAACCTTGAAGGTGAAATGGATAACTTAGGTTCTAAAGTCATGTCATGTAGCTGTCAACTCATTTGTTTGATACGTTCAATTCTTTTGAAACAAATCGATTGAAATGAACTTTCAAATACTACATCAAACGCATTACTAAGTCTTAATTACGGGTCCATGAAGGTTATTGGGTCCTCAGTACACGTCGTTCTAATCATTTCAAGTTAAACCTTGAAGGTGAAATGGATAATTTAGGTTCTACCCACAAGTCATGTAACAGTCAACATCATTTGCTTGATACGTTCAGTTCTTTTGAAACAAATCGATTGAAGTGAACTTCCTTAAATTTCATCAAACGCATTACTAAGTCTTAGTTACGCGTCCATGAAGGTTATTGGGTCCTCAGTACAGATCATTCTCATCACTACAAGCTAAACCTTGAAGGTGAAATGGATAACTTAGGTTCTAAAGTCATGTCATGTAGCTGTCAACTCATTTGTTTGATACGTTCAATTCTTTTGAAACAAATCGATTGAAATGAACTTTCAAATACTACATCAAACGCATTACTAAGTCTTAATTACGGGTCCATGAAGGTTATTGGGTCCTCAGTACACGTCGTTCTAATCATTTCAAGTTAAACCTTGAAGGTGAAATGGATAACTTAGGTTCTAACCACAAGTCATGTAACAGTGAACCTCATTTTTTTGATATGTTCAGTTCTTTTGAAACAAATCGATTGAAGTGAAGTTTCAAATACTTCATCAAACACATTACTAAGTCTTAACTACGGGTCCATGAAGGTTATTGGGTCCTCAGTACACGTCGTTATCATCACTTCAAGTGAAACCTTGAAGGTGTAATGGATAAGTTAGGTTCTAACCACAAGTCATGTAACAGTCAACCTCATTTGCTTGATACGTTCAGTTCTTTTGAAACAAATCGATTGAAGTGAACTTTTTATACTTCATCAAAAGCATTACTAAGTCTTAACAACGGGTCCATGAAGGTTATTGGGTCCTCAGTACACGTCGTTATCATCACTTCAAGTGAAACCTTGAAGGTGTAATGGATAAGTTAGGTTCTAACCACAAGTCATGTAACAGTCAACCTCATTTGCTTGATACGTTCAGTTCTTTTGAAACAAATCGATTGAAGTGAACTTTCTTATACTTCATCAAAAGCATTAGAAAGTCTTAGTTACGCGTCCATGAAGGTTATTGGGTCCTCAGTACACGTCGTTCTCATCACTTCAAGTTAAACCTTGAAGGTGAAATGGATAACTTAGGTTCTAACGACATGCTATGTAGCAGTCAACCTCATTTGCTTAATACGTTCAATTCTTTTGATTGAAATGAACTTTCAAATACTTCATCAAACGCATTTCTAAGTCTTAATTACGCGTCCAAGAAGGTTATTGGGTCCTCAGTACACGTCGTTCTCATCACTTCAAGTTAAACCTTAAAGGTGAAATAGATAACTTAGGTTCTAACCACAAGTCATGTAACAGTGAACCTCATTTGTTTGATACGTTCAGTTCTTTTAAAACAAATCGATTGAAGTGAAGTTTCAAATATTTCATCAAACGCATTACTAAGTCTTAATTACGGGCCCATGAATGTTATTGGGTCCTCAGTACACGTCGTTATCATCACTTCAAGTTAAACCTTGAAGGTGAAATGAATAACTTAGGTTCTAACCACAAGTCATGTAACAGTCAACCTCATTTGCTTGATACGTTTAGTTCTCTTGAAACAAATCGATAGAAGTGAACTTTCTTATACTTCATCAAACGTATTGATAAGTCTTAGTTACGCGTCCATGAAGGCTATTGGGTCCTCAGTTCACGTCGTTATCATCACTTTAAGTTAAACCTTGAAGGTGAAATAGATAACATAGGTTCTAACCACATGTCATGTAACAGTCAACCTCATTTGCTCGATACGTTCAATTCTTTTGAAACAAATCGATTGAAGTGAACTTCAAATTCTTCATCAAACGCATTGCTTAGCCTTAATTACGCGTCCATGAAAGTTATTGGGTCCTCAATACACGTCGTTCTCATCACTCCAAGTTAAACCTTGAAGGTGAAATGGATAACTTAGGTTCTAACCACAAGTCATGTAACAGTGAACCTCATTTGTTTGATACGTTCCGTTCTTTTGAAACAAATCGATTGAAGTGAAGTTTCAAATACTTCATCAAACACATTACGAAGTCTTAATTACGGGTCCATGAAGGTTATTGGGTCCTTCGTACACGTCGTTATCATCACTTCAAGTTAAACCTTGAAGGTGAAATGGATAACTTGGGTTCTAACCACAAGTCATGTAATAGTCAACCTCTTTTGCTTGATACGTTCAGTTCTTTTGAAACAAATCGATTGAAGTGAACTTTCTTATACTTCATCAAAAGCATTAATAAGTCTTAGTTACGCGTCCATGAAGGTTATTGGGCCCTATGTACACGTCATTCTCATCATTTCAAGTTAAACCTTGAAGGTGTAATGGATAACTTAGGTTCTAACCACAAGTCATGTAACAGTCAACCATATTTGTTTGATACGTTCTGTTCTTTTGAAACAAATCGATTGAAGTGAACTTTCTTATACTTCATCAAAAGAATTACTAAGTCTTAGTTACGCGTCCATGAAGGCTATTGGGCCCCCAGTACACGTCGTTCTCATCACTTTAAGTTAAACCTTGAAGGTTAAATGGATAACTTAGGTTCTAACCACAAGTCATGTTGTAACGACCCAAGTAGGGTCAAGGTATAATTAACAAACTTTCTTAAATCATAAATATTAATCCTTCTATCTGTACAACTTTATATATATATACATAACATATATATCATATATATATATATATATCTATATATATAGATATGTATACATATATATCCCTTATTATTTCTTTTTTGACAGAACTCGGGACAATGCTATAACTGACAAAGCTCGATCCTTTCAAAACTTGCCTTCGTCTTAAATTTTGTGAATTCATCATCAACAGAATCGAACGACTACCCCAGACATTGGTTTTGTAACATAATCGGGCAATAGAAAATGCCATTAGAACATTCGACCTTATTATTCTTGAGCTGCTCGAAATCGCAGGCATCTGCCGGTTGCTAGACAACAAGCAGCTCTACTCACATAATCTGATGCATAAAACACTCGACCTCTACCGATCACTAAACGACAAAACATAAAACTCACTTATGCCGATCGCTAAACGACAAGCACAGGGCTCGCTTCTGCCGGTAGTGAAAATCTATATCATCCGGTTATCATGTGCATCTCACGTGACTACTTAAAATCGCCAGTAAGAGACATCATCCGGTGAACAAAAATCGTTCACCATCCACCGATGACGTCAGCCGGATGATGTCCTCATCCGTTAGAGACATCTTCCGGTAGGCATGTGCAAAACACGTGACTCACTTACCTCATCCGATAAGAGACATCATCTGGTGAACAGCAAACGTACACCATCCACCGGTGACGTCAGCCGGATGATTCATTCATCCAGCTTCTATCACACAGCTCCTGCAGATGACGTCAGCCGGATGATACGTTCACCCAACTTCTATCACACAGCAATGAAACCTGGAAGTCTTTAAACAACTCATACCGACAGAAAGGTATCCTGACCTTCACAGATGTCTACATCCAGCTTCTATCATTCAGCAGTAAAACACAATAATCATCAAGCAACTTCAATCAATATGAAATACCTCGACTCACACACATTTCAACTTGATGGACATAAATCTTAAACGAATAAAAATCATAGACTCGTTCAGGATACGTAAGCGGAAGACTGATATAAAACAGGATGTCTTAGGTTCTTACAATCATCCTCAAACTCAGAAGTTTAACCAGACAATTTCAAGTCCAAATTAAAAACATGATCTTATCCTACTTAGACATCAGTTTTCTCATAAATCTTCTTGACATAAAATGTGTATAACCACGGGTCATAATCGCCATCCAGCCACAGAATTGCTCCCTGAACACCTTCCAGCAACCAAACTTAGACATCTTCATTAAATTTGGAGTCCTCACCTGATATTTCGTCAGCTACATCATAAGGTTTAAACTATAAGCCTAATGCTTAGTAAGGAATGCTATGCTAACATGTATACGTGAATGCATAGTTGCGAGAAAACCATGATTCATGTTCGTTTCATGCTCTTTTCTTGTTCTTGTTCGTGTTCTTATTCATCACTTTCATCATATGGATTAAGGGAGGATTTGTGCCGTAAAAGGGGGATGACAGTGCAAGTGTACATAGTCCCTTTCGGGCCGTATTCATAGTCCTTCTCTTTGGATAGTGACATATGCCAAACTGCCCCCAACCCTCACTTAATCCGGTTGCATAAGTTTCATATTCATTCTCATATCTTGTTCATGGGGAAAAACATGCTCATAAATCATTTTCATATGCTTGAGAAGTAAATCATGATGCATGACATGAATGTTTTTAAATCATCAGACTATGGAAATTATCATACTAGACAGTCGACTTCATGGGCTCTAACAGAACATCACATAACATAGTTCTCAAACATCCATAAATCATCCAAGTACAAACCATTTTACTAACTTAAAATAAACATCAAACACACAACTAATTTAGTACCCTTAAGATGTAGGGCCCTAATGGCCGGAAATCTTAATACATTCACTTACCTGGCTTCCTTAGCGAATTCGTGCTCCTTTTCTTCAGACTTCTTCACCTAAAACATTTGCATCGCAGTAGTTAAAACAAAATCCTAAAAGTCCTAATCACAAGTCATCCCAGGATCTAGTAGTTAAAGTCATTCCTGAATCCCTTAGTCTAGTTCTTTGTGTGCAGCCTGAAATTCAAAAATCGAAACAGCTAGGTTCAACTAACGATTAATCAGGGTCGGTTATATTAAATGTCCAGAATCGATTCGGAAATGACATGTTACTATTGTTACTCGGCCATTGGAGAAACCAAACTCCAACACAAGCTGAAAAACAGAGCTTAACAACTAACTGACAACTACATTATCTAACCCATACCTCGAGCGTTGAGTATCCGAGAAATAGCAAGGGAACTGGTCGTCGAGGGAGGATTACTGGCAGGCAACGAGCGAGAGCTCGGGAGAGAAAATTGCTGAAAGGAGAAAGTGTCGGCTACACTGGCGTTGGTGAGGTTTAAAAATTTTCCATTTCCTTTATATAACGATCACAACCCACCCTCATTACAATTTTGCCACCCAACCTAGCTTCACACAATTTAAAGCAAATCTTGGTATTAAATTTCAATCAAAAGGTCCAATAATAATGGTGACAATTAAATCAGTTAAGAAATCACCCGGCCGAAATTGTCGGGTGTTACACGTGTAGTAGTCAACATCATTTGCTTGATACGTTCAGTTCTTTTGAAACAAATCGATTGAAGTGAACTTTCTTATAATTCATCAAACGCATTACTAAGTCTTAGTTACGCGTCCATGAAGGTTATTGGCTCCTCAGTACACGTCGTTCTCATCAATACAAGTTAAACCTTGAAAGTGAAATGGATAACTTAGGTTCTAACGACATGCCATGTAGCAGTCAACCACATTTGCTTGATATGTTCAATTCTTTTGAAACAAATCGATTGAAATGAACTTTAAAATACTTTATCAAACGCATTGCTAAGTCTTAATTATGCGGCCATGAAGGTTATTGTGTTCTCATTACACGTCGTTCTCATCACTTAGAGTTAAACCTTGAAGGTGAAATGGATAACTTAGGTTCTAACCATAAGTAATGTAATAGTTCCTCATTTGTTTGATACGTTCAGTTCTTTTCAAACAAATCGATTGAAGTGAAGTTTCAAATACTTCATCAAATGCATTACTAAGTCTTAATTACGGGTCCATGAAGGTTATTGGGTCCTCAGTACACGTCATTATAATCGCTTCAAGTTAAACCTTGAAGGTGAAATGGATAACTTAGGTTCTAACCACAAGTTATGTAACAGTTAATCTCATTTGCTTGATACGTTCAGTTCTTTTGAAACAAATCGATTGAAGTGAACTTTCTTATACTTCATCAAAAGCATTAATAAGTCTTAGTACACGTCTTTCTCATCATCTCAAGTTAAACCTTGTAGGTGTAATGGATAACTTTTGTTCTAACCACAAGTCATGCAACAGTCAACCTCATTTGCTTGATACGTTCAGTTATTTTGAAGCAAATCGATTGAAGTGTGGTTTCAAATACTTCATCAAACGTATTATTAAGTCTTAATTACATGTCCATGAAGGTTATTAGGTACTCAGTACACGTCGTTCTCATCACTTCAAGTTAAGCCTTGAAGGTGAAATGGATAACTTAGGTTCTAACCACAAGTCATGTAACAGTCAACCTAATTTGCTTGATAAATTCAGTTCTTTTGAAATAAATTGATTGAAGTGAAGTTTCATATACTTCATCAAACGCATTACTAAGTGTTAATTACGGGTCCATGAAGGTTATTGGGTCCTCAGTACACGTCATTATCATCACTTCAAGTTAAACCTTGAAGGTGAAATAGATAACTTAGGTTCTAACCACAAGTCATGTAACAGTCTCCCTCATTTGTTTGATACGTTCAGTTCTTTTGAAACAAATCGATTGAAGTGAACTTTCTTATACTTCATCAAAAATATTAGTAAGTCTTAGTTACGCGCCCATGAAGGTTATTGGGCCCTAAGTACACTTCTTTCTCATCATTTCAAGTTAAACCTTGAAGGTGTAATGGATAACTTATGTTCTAACAACAAGTCATGTAACAGTCAACCTCATGTGCTTGATACTTCAGTTCTTTTGAAACAAATCGATTGGAGTTGAAGTTTTAAACTTCAACAAACGCAATTAACTAATTCGTAATTACTCATCCATAAATGTTTTGGGTCCTCGTAAACTTTTGATGACCCGAATGTGCAAGGTGTGTAACGATGGATGCACAACCGAACCCGATGGCGGTACGTCGCGGGGCGAACCATAAGGTGACAGGGTTCGTAAAAGGGGTCGTCACAATCACACATCGCTTGGGGAAGTTATGTGGAAATGAAACATATTTAAAGAGACCCGCCAACAAGCAAGCCGCGTTTGGAGAAACCGTTGGCAACGGATCCCATAAGAAATCGATTAAACGTGCTTCGCAGAGAAATTCAGTCGGGTGCCTCCTAGGAAGTTCTTACCAACAAAGCCGGTAAGGGACGTATTAGGTCTGGCGGCCAAATCTCCAGAGCGGACAATATCTTGCTGGAAAAAGGGGTCGTACAACACGTCGTCTCATCACCAGTTAAACCTTGAAATAAAATGGTAACTTAGGTTCTAACCACAATCATGTAACAGTACCACAATTATTTTGATACGTTCAGTTCTTTTGAACAATCGTTGAATTGAACTTTCTTATACTTCATCAACGCATTACTAAGTCTTAGTTACGCGTCCATGAAGGTTATTGGGTCCTCAGTACACGTCGTTCTCATCACTTCAAGTTAAACCTTGAAGGTGAAATGGATAACTTAGGTTCTAACCACAAGTCATGTAACAGTCAACCTCATTTGCTTGATACGTTCAGTTCTTTTGAAACAAATCGATTGAAGTGAAGTTTCAAATACTTCATCAAACGCATTACTAAGTCTTAATTACGGGTCCATGAAGGTTATTGGGTCCTCATACACGTCGTTCTCATCACTTCAACTTAAACCTTGAAGGTGAAATGGATAACTTAGGTTCTAACCACAAGTCATGTAACAGTCAACCTCATTTGCTTGATACGTTCAGTTCTTTTGAAACAAATCGATTGAAGTGAACTTTCTTATACTTCATCAAAAGCATTACTAAGTCTTAATTACGCGTCCATGAAGGTTATTGGGCCCTCAGTACACGTCGTTCTCATCATTTCAAGTTAAACCTTGAAGGTGTAATGGATAACTTATGTTCTAACAACAAGTCATGTAACAGTCAACCTCATTTGCTTGATACGTTCAGTTCTTTTGAAACAAATCGATTGGAGTGAAGTTTTAAATACTTCAACAAACGCATTACTAAGTCGTAATTACGCATCCATAAAGGTTATTGGGTCCTCAGTACACGTGTGATGACCCGAATGTGCAAGTATGTGTACGATGGCTGCACAAACCGGAACCCGGATGGCGGTACGTCGGCGGGGGCGAACCAGAAGGTGACAGGTCGTAAAAAGGGGGTCGTCACAATCCCACATCGCTTGGGGAAGTATGTGGAAATGAAACATATGTAAAGAGACCCTCCCAACATAGCAAGACGCGTTTTGGAGAACGATTGGCAACGGATCCCATAAGAACTCCGAAGTTAAAAGTGCTTCGGCGAGAGAAATTCCAGGTCGGGTGACCTCCTAGGAAGTTCTTACCAAACAAAGCCGTGAAGGGACGATATTAGGCTGCGGCCAAATCTCCATAGCGGACAATATCTTGCTGGAAAAAGGGGTCGTTACAACACGTCGTTCTCATCACTTCAAGTTTAAACCTTGAAAGTAAATGGATAACTTAGGTTCTAACCACAAGTCATTTACAGTCAACCACAATTATTTGATACGTTCAGTTCGTTTGGAAACAAATCGATTGAAGTGAACTTTCTTATACTTTACCAAAAGCATTACTAATTCTTAGTTACGCGTCCATGAAGGTTATTGGGCCCTCAGTACATGTTGTTCTTATCACTTCAAGTTAAACCTTGAAGGTGAAATTGATAACTTAGGTTCTAACCACAAGTCATGTAGTAGTCAACATCATTTGCTTGATATGTTCAGTTCTTTTGAAACAAATCGATTGAAGTGAACTTTCTTATACTTCATCAAACGCATTACTAAGTCTTAGTTACTCGTCCATGAAGGTTATTGGGTCCTCAGTATCACGTCGTTCTCATCACTACAATTAACCTTGAAGGTGAAATGGATAACTTAGGTTCTAACCATAAGTCATGTAGCAGTCAACCTCATTTGCTTGATGCGTTCAGTTCTTTTGAAACAAATCGATTGAAATGAACTTTCAAATACTTATAAACGCTTTGCTAAGTCTTAATTATGCATCCTTGAAGGTTATTGGGTCCTCAGTACACAGTCGTTCTCATCACTTCAAGTTAAACCTTGAAGGTGAAATGGATAACTTAGGTTCTAACCACAAGTCATGTAACGTGCAACCTCATTTGCTTGATACATTCAGTTCTTTTGAAACAAATCGATTGAAGTGAAGTTTCAAATAATTCATCAAACGCATTACTAAGTCTTAATTACGCGTCCATGAAGGTTATTGGGTCCTCAGTACACGTCGTTTTCATCACTTCAAGTTAAATCTTGAAGGTGAAATGGATAACTTAGGTTCTAACCACAATTCATGTAACAGTCAACCTCATTTGCTTGATACGTTCAGTTCTTTTGAAAAAATCGATTGAAAGTGAAAGTTTAAAGACTTCATCAAACGCATTACTAAGTCTTAATTACAGCTCCATGAAGGTTATTGGGTCCTCAGTACACGTCGTTCTCATCACTTCAGTTAAACCTTGAGTGAAATGGATAACTTAGGTTTCTAAACACAAAGTCATGTAACAGTCAAACTCATTTGACTTGATACGTTCAGTCTTTTGAAACAAATCGATTGAAGTGAAGATTTCAAATACTTCATCAAACGCATTACTAAGTCTTAATTACGCATCCATGAAGGTTGATTGGGTCCTCAGTACACGTCGTTCTCATCACTTCAAGTTAAACTTGAAGGTGAAAGGGATAACTAGGTTCTAACCACAAGTCATGTAAACAGTCAACTCATTTGCTTGATACGTTCAGTTCTTTGAAACAAATCGATTGAAGTGAAGTTTCAATACTTCATCAAACGCAGTTACTAAGTCTTAATTACGCATCCATGAAGGTTATTGGGTCCTCAGTACACGTCGTTCTCATCACTTCAAGTTAAACCTTGAAGGTGAAATGGATAACTTAGGTTCTAACCACAAGTCATGTAACAGTCAACCTCATTTGCTTGATACGTTCAGTTCTTTTGAAATAAATCGATTGAAGTGAAGTTTCAAATACTTCATCAAACGAATACTAAGTCTTAATTACGCGTCCATGAATGTTATTGGGTCCTCAGTACATGTCGTTCTCATCACTTCAAGTTAAACCTTGAAGGTGAAATGGATAACTTAGGTTCTAAACACAAGTCATGTAACAGTCAACTCATTTGCTTGATACGTTCAGTTCTTTTGAAACAAATCGATTGAAGTGAAGTTTCAAATACTTCATCAAACGCATTACTAAGTCTTAATTACGCAGTCCATGAAGGTTATTGGGTCCTCAGTACACGTCGTTCTCATCACTTCAAGTTAAACCTTGAAGGTGAAATGGATAACTTAGGTTCTAACCACAAGTCATGTAACAGTCAACCTCATTTGCTTGATACGTTCAGTTCTTTTGAAACTAAATCGATTGAAGTGAAGTTTCAAATACTTCATCAAACGCATTACTAAGTCTTAATTACGCAGTCCATGAAGGTTATTGGGTCCTCAGTACACGTCGTTCTCATCACTTCAAGTAAACCTTGAAGGTGAAATGGATAACTTAGGTTCTAACCACAAGTCATGTAACAGTCAAACTCATTTGCTTGATACGTTCAGTTCTTTGAAACAAATCGATTGAAGTGAAGTTTCAAATACTTCATCAAACGCATTACTAAGTCTTAATTACGCAGTCCATGAAGGTTATTGGGTCCTCAGTACACGTCGTTCTCATCACTTCAAGTTAAACCTTGAAGGTGAAATGGATAACTTAGGTTCTAACCACAAGTCATGTAACAGTCAACCTCATTTGCTTGATACGTTCAGTTCTTTTGAAACAAATCGAATTGAAGTGAATTTTCAAATACTTCATCAAACGCATTACTAAGTCTTAATTACGCGTCCATGAAGGTTATTGGGTCCTCAGTACACGTCGTTCTCATCACTTCAAGTTAAACCTTGAAGGTGAAATGGATAACTTAGGTTCTAAACACAAGTCATGTAACAGTCAAACTCATTTGCTTGATACGTTCAGTTCTTTTGAAACAAATCGATTGAAGTGAAGTTTCAAATACTTCATCAAACGCATTACTAAGTCTTTATTACGCATCCATGAAGGTTATTGGGTCCTCAGTATACGTCGTTCTCATCACTTCAAGTTAAACATTGAAGGTGAAATGGATAACATAGGTTCTCACCACAAGTCATGTAACAGTCAACCCCATTTGCTTGATACGTTCAGTTCTTTTGAAACAAATCGATTGAAGTGAAGTTTCAAATACTTCATCAAACGTATTACTAAGTCTTAATTACAGTCCATGAAGGTTATTGGGTCCTCAGTACACGTCGTTCTCATCACTTCAAGTTAAACTTGAAGGTAAAATGGATAACTTAGGTTCTAACCACAAGTCATGTAACAGTCAAACTCATTTGCTTGATACGTTCAGTTCTTTTGAAACAAATCGATTGAAGTGAAGTTTCAAATACTTCATCAAACGCATTACTAAGTCTTAATTACGCGTCCATGAAGGTTATTGGGTCCTCAGTACTACGTCTTTCTCATCACTTCAGTTAAACCTGATGGTGAAATGGATAACTTAGGTTCTAACCACAAGTCATGTAACAGTCAACCTCATTTACTTGATACGTTCAGTTCTTTGAAACAAATCGATTGAAGTGAAGTTTCAAATACTTCACCAAACGCATTACTAAGTCTTAATTACACGTCAATGAAGGTTATTGGGTCCTCAGTACACGTCGTTCTCATCACTTCAAGTTAAACCTTGATAGTGAAAGTGAAAACTTAGGTTCTAACCACAATTCATGTAACAGCCAACCTCATTTACTTGATACGTTAAGTTCTTTTGAAACAAATCGATTAAAGGAAGTTCAAATACTTCATCAAACGCATTACTAAGTCTTAATTACGCGTCCATGAAGGTTATTGGGTCCTCAGTACACGTCGTTCTCATCACTTCAAGTTAAACCTTGAAGGTGAATGGATAACTTAGGTTCTAACCACAAGTCATGTAACAGTCAACCTCATTTGCTTGATACGTTCAGTTCTTTTGAAACATATCGATTGAAGTGAACTTTCAAATACTTCATCAAACGCATTACTAAGTCTTATTACGCGTCAATGAAGGTTATTGGGTCCTCAGTACACGTCGTTCTCATCACTTCAAGTTAAACCTTGAAGGTGAAATGGATAACTTAGGTTCTAACCACAAGTCATGTAACAGTCAACCTCATTTGCTTGATACGTTCAGTTCTTTTGAAACAAATCGATTGAAGTGATGTTTCAAATACTTCATCAAACGCATTACTAATTCTTATTTACCCGTCCATGAAGGTTATTGGGTCGTCAGTACAAGTCGTTCTCATCACTTCAAGTTAAACCTTGAAGGTGAAATGGATAACTTAGGTTCTAACCACAAGTCATGTAACAGTCAACCTCATTTGCTTGATACGTTCTGTTCTTTTGAAACAAATCGATTGAAGTGATGTTTCAAATACTTCATCAAAACGCATTACTATGTCTTAATTACGCGTCCATGAAGGTTATTGGGTCCTCAGTACACGTCGTTCTCATCACTTCAAGTTAAACCTTGAGGTGAAATAGGATAACTTAGGTTCTAACCACAAGTCATGTAACAGTCAACCTCATTTGCTTGATACGTTCAGTTCTTTTGAAACAAATCGATTGAAGTGAAGTTTCAAATACTTCATCAAACGCATTACTAAGTCTTAATTACGCGTCCATGAAGGTTATTGGGTCCTCAGTATAGTCATTCTCATCACATCAAGTTAAACCTTGAAGGTGAAATGGATAACTTAAGGTTCTAACCACAAGTCATGTAACAGTCAACCTCATTTGCTTGATACGTTCAGTTCTTTTGAAACAATCGATTGAAGTGAAGTTTCAAATACTTCATCAAACGCATTACTAAGTCTTAATTACGCGTCCATGAAGGTTATTGGGTCCTCAGTACACGTCGTTCTCATCACTTCAAGTTAAACCTTGAAGGTGAAATGGATAACTTAGGTTCTAACCACAAGTCATGTAACAGTCAACCTCATTTGCTTGATACGTTCAGTTCTTTTGAAACAAAATCGATTGAAGTGAAGTTTCAAATACTTCATCAAACGCATTACTAAGTCTTAATTACGCGTCCATGAAGGTTATTGGGTCCTCAGTACAGTCGTTCTCATCACTCAAGTTAAACCTTGAAAGGTGAAATGGACTAACTTAAGGTTCTAACCACAAGTCATGTAACAGTCAACCTCATTTGCTTGATACGTTCAGTTCTTTTGAAACAAATCGATTGAAGTGAAGTTTCAAATACTTCATCAAACGCATTACTAAGTCTTAATTACCGTCCATTAAGGTTATTGGGTCCTCAGTACACGTCGTTCTCATCACTTCATGTTAAACCATGATGGTGAAATGGATAACTTAGGTTCTAACAACAAGTCATGTAACAGTCAACCTCATTTACTTGATACACTAAGTACTTTCGAAAAAAATCGATTGAAGTGAAGTTTCAAATACTTCATCAAACGCATTACAAAGTCTTATTACGCGTCCATGAAGATTATTGGGTCCTCAGTACACGTCGTTCTCTATCACTTCAAAGTTAAACCGTGAAGGTGAAATGGATAACTTAGGTTCTAACCACAAGTCATGTAATAATCAACCTCAATTGCTTGATACGTTCAGTTCTTTTGAAACAATCGATTGAAGTGAAATTTCAAATACTTCATCAAACGCATTACTATGTCTTAATTATGCGTCCATGAAGGTTATTGGGTCCTTAGCATTGTCATTCTCATCACATCAAATTAAACCTTGAAGGTGAAATGGACAACTTAAATTCTAACCACAAGTAATGTAACAGTCAACCTCATTTGCTATGATACGTCAGTTCTTTGAAACAAATCGATTGAAGTGAAGTTTCAAATACTTCATCAAACGCATTACAAGTCTTAATTACGCGTCATGAAGGTTATTGGGTCCTCAGTACACGTCGTTCTCATCACTTCAAGTTAAACCTTGAAGGTGAAATGGATAACTTAGGTTCTAACCACAAGTCATGTAATCAGTCAACCTCATTAGCTTGATACGTTCAGTTCTTTTGAAACAAATCGATTGAAGTGAAAGTTTCAAATACTTCATCAAACGCATTACTAAGTCTTAATTACGCGTCCATGAAGGTTATTGGGTCCTCAGTAGCACGTCAGTTCTCATCACTTCAAGTTAAACCTTGAAGGTGAAATGGACAACTTAAGGTTCTAACCACAAGTAATGTAACAGTCAACCTCATTTGCTTGATACGTTCAGTTCTTTTGAAACAAATCGATTGAAGGAAGTTTCAAATACTTCATCAAAGCATACTAAGCCTAATTACGCGTCCATGAAGGTTATTGGGTCCTCAGTACACGTCGTTCTCATCACTTCAAGTTAAACTTGAAGGTAAAATGGATAATTTAGGTTCTAACCACAAGTCATGTAACAGTCAACCTCATTTGCTTGATACGTTCAGTTCTTTTGAAACAAATCGATTGAAGTGAAGTTTCAAATACTTCATCAAACGCATTACTAAGTCTTAATTACGCGTCCATGAAGGTTATTGGGTCCTCAGTACACGTCGTTCTCATCACTTCAAGTTAAACTTGAAGGTGAAAGGATAACTTAGGTTCTAACCACAAGTAATGTAACAGTCAACCTCATTTGCTTGATACGTTCAGTTCTTTTGAAACAAATCGATTGAAGTGAAGTTTAAAATACTTCATCAAACGCATTACTAAGTCTTAATTACGCGTCCATGAATGTTATTGGGTACTCAGTACACGTCGTTATCATCACTTCAAGTTAAACCTTGAAGGTGAAATGGATAACTTAGGTTCTAACCACAAGTCATGTAACAGTCAACCTCATTTGCTTGATACGTTCAGTTCTTTTGAAACAAATCGATTGAAGTGAAGTTTCAAATACTTCATCAAACGCATTACTAAGTCTTAATTACGCGTCCATGAATGTTATTGGGTCCTCAGTACACGTCGTTCTCATCACTTCAAGTTAAACCTTGAAGGTGAAATGGATAACTTAGGTTCTAACCACAAGTCATGTAACAGTCAACCTCATTTACTTGATACGTTCGTTCTTTTGAAACAAATCGATTGAAGTGAAGTTTCAAATACTTCATCAACGCATTACTAAGTCTTAATTACGCGTCCATGAAGGTTTTGGTCCTCAGTACACGTCGTTATCATCACTTCAAGTTAAACTTGAAGGTGAAAGGATAACTTAGGTTCTAACCACAAGTCATGTAACAGTCAACCTCATTGCTTGATACGTTCAGTTCTTTTGAAACAAATCGATTGAAGTGAAGTTTCAAATACTTCATCAACGCATTACTAAGTCTTATTACGCGTCCATGAAGGTTATTGGGTCCTCAGTACACGTCGTTCTCATCACTTCAAGTTAAACCTTGAAGGTGAAATGGATAACTTAGGTTCTAACCACAAGTCATGTAATAGTCGACCTCATTTACTTGATACGTTCAGTTCTTTTGAAACAATCGATTGAAGTGAAGTTTCAAATACTTCATCAAACGCATTACAAGTCTTAATTACGCGTCCATGAAGATTATTGGGTCCTCAGTACACGTCGTTCTCATCACTTCAAGTTAACCTTGAAGGTGAAATGGATAACTTAGGTTCTAACCACAAGTCATGTAACAGTCAACCTCATTTGCTTGATACGTTCAGTTCTTTTGAAACAAATCGATTGAAGTGAAGTTTCAAATACTTCATCAAACGCATTACAAGTCTTAATTACGCGTCCATGAAGGTTATTGGGTCCTCAGTACACGTCGTTCTCATCACTTCAAGTTAAACCTTGAAGGGAAATGGACAACTTAAATTCTAACCACAAGTAATGTACAGTCAAACCTCATTGCTAGATACGTTCAGTTCTTTTGAAACAAATCGATTGAAGTGAAGTTTTAAATACTTCATCAAACGCATTACTAAGTCTTAATTACGCGTCCATGAAGGTTATTAGTCTTCGTTACACGTCGTTCTCATCCATTCAAGTTAAACCTGAAGGTGAAATTGGATAACTTAGGTTCTAACCACAAGTCATGTAACAGTCAACCTCATTTACTTGATACGTCAGTTCTTTGAAACAAATCGATTGAAGTGAAGTTTCAAATAATTCATCAAACGCATTACTAAAGTCTTAATTACGCGTCCATGAAGGTTATTGGGCTCCTCAGTACACGTCGTTCTCATCACTTCAAGTTAAACCTTGAAGGTGAAATGGATAACTTAGGTTCTAACCACAAGTCATGTAACAGTCCAACCTCATTTAGCTTGATACGTTCAGTTCTTTTGAAAACAAATCGATTGAAGTGAAGTTTCAAATACTTCATCAAACGCATTACAAGTCTTAATTACGCGTCCATGAAGGTTATTGGGTCCTCAGTACACGTCGTTCTCATCACTTCAAGTTAAACCTTGAAGGTGAAATGGACAACTTAAATTCTAACCACAAGTCATGTAACAGTCAACCTCATTTACTTGATACGTTCGTTCTTTTGAAACAATCGATTGAAGTGAAGTTTCAAATACTTCATAAACGCATTACAAAGTCTTAAACCTTGAAGTGAAATGGACAACTTAAATTCTAACCACAAGTAATGTAACAGTCAACCTCATTTACTTGATACGTTCGTTCTTTTGAAACGAATCGATTGAAGTGAGTTTCAATACTTCATCAAACGCATTACAAAGTCTTAATTACGCGTCCATGAAGGTTATTGGGTCCTCAGTACACGTCGTTCTCATCACTTCAAGTTAAACCTTGAAGGTGAAATGGATAACTTAGGTTCTAACCACAAGTCATGTAACAGTCAACCTCATTTACTTGATAAGTTCAGTTCTTTTAAAACAAATCGATTGAAGTGAAGTTTCAAATACTTCATCAAACGCATTACAAGTCTTAATTACGCGTCCATGAAGGTTCTGGGTCCTCAGTACAAGTCGTTCTCATCACTTCAAGTTACCTTGAAGGTGAAAGGGATAACTTAGGTTCTAACCACAAGTCATGTAACAGTCAACCTCCTTTGCTTGATACGTTCAGTTCTTTTGAAACAAATCGATTGAAGTGAAGTTTCAAATACCTTCATCAACGCATTGTAAGTCTTAATTACGCGTCCATGAAGGTTATTGGGTCCTCCGTACACGTCGTTCTCATCACTTCAAGTTAAACCTTGAAGGTGAAATGGATAACTTAGGTTCTAACCACAAGTCATGTAACAGTCAACCTCATTTGCTTGATACATAAAGTTCTTTTGAAACAAATCGATTGAAGTGAAGTTTCAAATACTTCATCAAACGCATTACTAAGTCTTAATTACGCGTCCATGAAGGTTATTGGGTCCTCAGTACACGTCGTTCTCATCACTTCAAGTTAAACCTTGAAGGTGAAATGGATAACTTAGGTTCTAACCACAAGTCATGTAACAGTCAACCTCATTTACTTGATACGTTCAGTTCTTTTGAAACAAATCGATTGAAGTGAAGTTTCAAATACTTCATCAAACGCATTACTAAGTCTTAATTACGCGTCCATGAAGGTTATTGGGTCCTCAGTACACGTCGTTCTCATCACTTCAAGTTAAACCTGAAGGTGAAATGGATAACTTAGGTTCTAACCACAAGTCATGTAACAGTCAACCTCATTTGCTTGATACGTTCAGTCTTTTGAAACAAATCGATTGAAGTGAAGTTTCAAATACTTCATCAAACGCATTACTAAGTCTTAATTACGCGTCCATGAAGGTTATTGGGTCCTCAGTACACGTCGTTCTCATCACTTCAAGTTAACCTTGAAGGTGAAATGGACAACTTAATTCTAACCACAAGTAATGTAACAGTCAACCTCATTTGCTTGATACGTTCAGTTCTTTTGAAACAAATCGATTGAAGTGAAGTTTCAAATACTTCATCAAACGCATTACTAAGTCTTAATTACGCGTCCATGAAGGTTATTGGGTCCTCAGTACACGTCGTTCTCATCACTTCAAGTTAAACCTTGAAGGTGAAATGGATAACTTAGTTCTAACCACAAGTCATGTAACAGTCAACCTCATTTACTTGATACGTCAGTTCTTTTGAAACAAATCGATTGAAGTGAAGTTTCAAATACTTCATCAAACGCATTACTAAGTCTTAATTACGCGTCCATGAAGGTTATTGGGTCCTCAGTACACGTCGTTCTCATCACTTCAAGTTAAACCTTGAAGGTGAAATGGATAACTTAGGTTCTAACCACAAGTCATGTAACAGTCAACCTCATTTACTTGATACGTTAAGTTCTTTTGAAAAAAAATCGATTGAAGTGAAGTTTCAAATACTTCATCAAACGCATTACGAAGTCTTAATTACGCGTCCATGAAGGTTATTGGGTCCTCAGTACACGTCGTTCTCATCACTTCAAATTAAACCTTGAAGGTGAATTGGATAACTTAGTTCTAACCACAAGTCATGTAACAGTCAACCTCATTTACTTGATACGTTCAGTTCTTTTGAAAAAAAAAAAAAAAAAAAAAACAGTTGCTCTTCATCGTTTCTGATTCAGATCCAAAGACCCTAATGAAATTGGGAGTTTGATCAACTCTCCTAAGTAGGTATCCACGGACTTCACTTAGGGGCAGATTAATTCCCTTAACAGTAAATCTGATTCCCATGTTCAGATCCCCCTGTTAAATTGGAAGTTGGATCAGCTCTTCCAAAGTATATATCCACTGTCTCATGCAGGGGCGGATTAATTCCCTTACAGTAATCTGGATTCACTTTGCTGTGTTCATCACATTCAATCCTCTCCATACAAATATGGTTATTCAATTCTTTTCGTATACATTTTGAAAACGATGTAATGGCATACAAACATAGTCCAAGTAAATACAAACCTAACGTTTGTGATTTATGCCCGAACGGCACAAGCAAACATTACTTACTTGGTCTCCTTGAAATCACTCGTTATCTCAACTACCCGAAGCCTTGCCCACCGTACTTGTCATAAGCAGAATACCGATTAGAATTACCCAACCGTATCCTCCTCATTCGAACCTAAG
>CM039510.1:16883932-16911653 GCA_022432975.1 Begonia masoniana
AAAAAAAAAAAGAATGGAAATGGATAACTAGGGTTCTAACGACAAGTTTATGTAACAGTTATCTCATTTGCTTGATCGTTCATCTTTTGAAACAAATCGATTGAAGTGAACTTTCTATACTTCATCAAAAGCATTAATAAGTCTTAGTACACGTCTTTCTCATCATCTCAAGTTAAACCTTGTAGGTGTAATGGATAACTTTGTTCTAACCACAAGTCATGCAACAGTCAACCTCATTTGCTTGATACGTTCAGTATTTTGAAGCAAATCGATTGAAGTGAGGTTTCAAATACTTCATCAAACGTATTATTAAGTCTTAATTACATGTCCATGAAGGTTATTAGGTACTCAATACACGTCGTTCTCATCACTTCAAGTTAAGCCTTGAAGGTGAAATGGATAACTTAGGTTCTAACCACAAGTCATGTAACAGTCAACCTAATTTGCTTGATAAATTCAGTTCTTTTGAAATAAATTGATTGAAGTGAAGTTTCATATACTTCATCAAACGCATTACTAAGTGTTAATTACGGGTCCATGAAGGTTATTGGGTCCTCAGTACACGTCATTATCATCACTTCAAGTTAAACCTTGAAGGTGAAATAGATAACTTAGGTTCTAACCACAAGTCATGTAACAGTCTCCCTCATTTGTTTGATACGTTCAGTTCTTTTGAAACAAATCGATTGAAGTGAACTTTCTTATACTTCATCAAAAATATTAGTAAGTCTTAGTTACGCGCCCATGAAGATTATTGGGCCCTAAGTACACTTCTTTCTCATCATTTCAAGTTAAACCTTGAAGGTGTAATGGATAACTTATGTTCTAACAACAAGTCATGTAACAGTCAACCTCATTTGCTTGATACGTTCAGTTCTTTTGAAACAAATCGATTGGAGTGAAGTTTTAAATACTTCAACAAACGCATTACTAAGTCGTAATTACGCATCCATAAAGGTTATTGGGTCCTCAGTACACGTGTGATGACCCGAATGTGCAAGTATGTGTACGATGGCTGCACAAACCGGAACCCGGATGGCGGTACGTCGGCGGGGGCGAACCAGAAGGTGACAGGTCGTAAAAAGGGGGTCGTCACAATCCCACATCGCTTGGGGAAGTATGTGGAAATGAAACATATGTAAAGAGACCCTCCCAACATAGCAAGACGCGTTTTGGAGAACGATTGGCAACGGATCCCATAAGAACTCCGAAGTTAAAAGTGCTTCGGCGAGAGCAATTCCAGATCGGGTGACCTCCTAGGAAGTTCTTACCAAACAAAGCCGTGAAGGGACGATATTAGGCTGCGGCCAAATCTCTAGAGCGGACAATATCTTGCTGGAAAAAGGGGTCGTTACAACACGTCGTTCTCATCACTTCAAGTTAAACCTTGAAAGTAAAATGGATAACTTAGGTTCTAACCACAAGTCATTTAACAGTCAACCACAATTATTTGATACGTTCAGTTCTTTTGAAACAAATCGATTGAAGTGAACTTTCTTATACTTTACCAAAAGCATTACTAATTCTTAGTTACGCGTCCATGAAGGTTATTGGGCCCTCAGTACATGTTGTTCTTATCACTTCAAGTTAAACCTTGAAGGTGAAATGGATAACTTAGGTTCTAACCACAAGTCATGTAGTAGTCAACATCATTTGCTTGATATGTTCAGTTCTTTTGAAACAAATCGATTGAAGTGAACTTTCTTATACTTCATCAAACGCATTACTAAGTCTTAGTTACGCGTCCATGAAGGTTATTGGGTCCTCAGTACACGTCGTTCTCATCACTACAAGTTAAACCTTGAAGGTGAAATGGATAACTTAGGTTCTAACGACATGCCATGTTGCAGTCAACCTCATTTGCTTGATGCGTTTAATTCTTTTGAAACAAATCGATTGAAATGAACTTTCAAATACTTTATAAAACGCTTTGCTAAGTCTTAATTATGCATCCTTAAAGGTTATTGGGTCCTCTGTAAACATAGTTCTCATCACTTCAAGTTAAACCTTGAAGGTGAAATGGATAACTTAGGTTCTAACCACAAGTCATGTAACGGTGAACCTCATTTGTTTGATACATTCAGTTCTTTTGAAACAAATCGATTGAAGTTAAGTTTCAAATAATTCATCAAACGCATTACTAAGTCTTAATTACGGGTCCATGAAGGTTATTGGGTCCTCAGTACACGTCGTTATCATCACTTCAAGTTAAACCTTAAAGGTGAAATGGATAACTTAGGTTCTAACCACAATTCATGTAACAGTCAACCTCATTTGCTTGATACGTTCAGTTCTTTTGAAACAAATCGATTGAAGTGAACTTTCTTATACTTCATCAAACGCATTGCTAAGTATTAATTATCCGTCCATGAAGGTTTTTGGGTCCTCAGTACACGTCGTTCTCATCACTTCAAATTAAACCTTGAAGTAGAAATGGATAACTTAGGTTCTAACCACAAGTCTTGTAACAGTGAACCTCATTTGTTTGATACGTTCAGTTCTTTTGAAACAAATCGATTGAAGTGAAGTTTCAAATACTTCATCAAACGCATTACTAAGTCTAATTTACGGTTCCATGAAGGTTATTGGATCCTCAGTACACGTCGTTATCATCACTTTAAGTTAAACCTTAAAGGTGAAATGGATGGTTTCTAATCACAAGTCATTTAACAGTCAACCTCATTTACTTGATACGTTCAGTTTTTTTGAAACAAATCGATTGAAGTGAACTTTCTTATACTTCATCAAAAGCATTAATAAGTCTTAGTTACGCGTCCATGAAGGTTTTTGGGCCTTAAGTACACGTCGTTCTCATCACTTCAAGTTAAACCTTGATGTCAAATTGACAACTTAGATTCTAACCATAAGTCATGTAACAGTCAACCTCAATTGCTTGATACGTTCAGTTCTTTGGAAATAAATCGATTGAAGTAATGTTTCAAATACTTCATCAAATGCATTACTAAGTCTTAATTACACGTCCTTGAAGGTTATTGTGTCCTCAGTACACGTCGTTCTCATCACTTCAAGTTAAACATTGAAGGTGAAATGGATAACATAGGTTCTAACCACAAGTCATGTAACAGTCAACCTCATTTGCTTGATACGTTCAGCTCTTTTGAAACAAATTGATTGAAGTGAAGTTTCAAATACATCATCAAACGCATTACTAAGGCTTAATTACGCGTCCATGAAGGTTATTGGGTCCTCAGTACACGTCGTTCTCATCACTTCAAGTTAAACCTTGAAGGCGAAATAAACAACTTAGGTTCTAACCACAAGTCATGTAACAGTCAACCTCATTTGCTTGATACGTTCAGTTCTTTTGAAACAAATCGATTGAAGTGAAGTTTCAAATACTTCATCAAACGCCTTACTAAGTCTTAATTACGCGTCCATGAAGGTTATTAGGTCCTCGGTACACGTCGTTCTCATCACTTCAAGTAAAACCTTGAAGGTGAAATAAACAACTTAGGTTCTAACCACAAGTCATGTAACAGTCAACCTCATTTGCTTGATACGTTCAGTTCTTTTGAAACAAATCTATTGAAGTGAAGTTTCAAATACTTTATCAAACGCATTACTAAGTCTTAATTACGCGTCCATGAATGTTATTGGGTCCTCAGTACACGTCGTTCTCATCACTTCAAGTTAAACCTTGATGGTGAAATGGATAACATAGGTTCTAACCACAAGTCATGTAACAGTCAACCTCTTTTACTTGATACGTTCTGTTCTTTTGAAACAAATAAATTAAAGTGAAATTTTAAATACTTCATCAAACGAATTACTAAGTCTTAATTACGCGTCCATGAAGGTTATTGGGTCCTCAGTACACGTCGTTCTCATCACTTCAAGTTAAACCTTGAAGGTGAAATGGATAACTTAGGTTCTAAACACAAGTCATGTAACAGTCAAACTCATTTGCTTGATACGTTCAGTTCTTTTGAAATAAATCGATTGAAGTGAAGCTTCAAATACTTCATCAAACGCATTACTAAGTCTTTATTACGCATCCATGAAGGTTATTGGGTCCTCAGTACACGTCGTTCTCATCACTTCAAGTTAAACCTTGAAGGTGAAATGGATAACTTAGGTTCTAAACACAAGTCGTGTAACAGTCAAACTCATTTGCTTGATACGTTCAGTTCTTTTGAAACAAATCGATTGAAGTGAAGTTTCAAATACTTCATCAAACGTATTACTAAGTCTTAATTACACATCCATGAAGGTTATTGGGTCCTCAGTACACGTCGTTCTCATCACTTCAAGTTAAACCTTGAAGGTGAAATGGATAACTTAGGTTCTAACCACAAATCATGTAATAGTCAACCTCAATTGCTTGATACGTTCAGTTCTTTTGAAACAAATCGAATGAAGTGAAGTTTCAAATACTTCATCAAACGCATTACTAAGTCTTAATTACGCGTCCATTAAGGTTATTGGGTCCTTAGTATAGTCATTCTCATCACATCAAGTTAAACCTTGTAGGTGAAATGGACAACTTAAATTCTAACCACAAGTAATGTAACAGTCAACCTCATTTGCTTGATACGTTCAGTTCTTTTGAAACGAATCGATTGAAGTGATGTTTCAAATACTTCATCAAAAGCAATACTAAGCCTTAATTACGCGTCCATGAAGGTTATCAGTACACGTCGTTCTCACCACTTCAAGTTAAACCTTGAAGGTGAAATAAAAAACTTAGGTTCTAACCACAAGTCATGTAACAGTCAACCTCATTTACTTGATACGTTAAGTTCTTTTGAAACAAATCGATTGAAGTGAAGTTTCAAATACTTAATCAAATGCATTGTTAAGTCTTAATTACGCGTCCATGAAGGTTATTGGGTCCTCAGTATAGTCATTCTCATCACATCAAGTTAAACCTTGAAGGTGAAATGGATAACTTATATTCTAACCACAAGTAATGTAACAGTCAACCTCATTTGCTTGATACGTTCAGTTCTTTTGAAACAAATCGATTGAAGTGATGTTTCAAATACTTCATCAAAAGCAATACTAAGCCATAATTACGCGTCCATGAAGGTTATCAGTACACGTCGTTCTCATCACTTCAAGTTAAACCTTGAAGGTGAATTGGATAACTTAGGTTCTAACCACAAGTCATGTAACAGTAACCTCATTTGCTTGATACGTTCAGTTCTTTTGAAACAAATCGATTGAAGTGAAGTTCCAAATACTTCATCAAACGCATTACTCAGTCTTCATTACGCGTACATGAAGGTTATTGGTTTCTCAGTACTGGTCGTTCTCATCACTTCAAGTTAAACCTTGAAGGTGAAATGGATAATTTAGGTTCTAACCACAAGTCATGTAACAGTCAACCTCATTTGTTTGATACGTTCAGTTCTTTTGAAACAAATCGATTGAAGTGATTTTTCTAATTCTTCATCAAACGCATTACTAAGTTCTAATTACGTGTCCATGAAGGTTATTGGGTCCTCAGTACACGTCGTTCTCATCACTTCAAGTTAAAACTTGAAGTTGGAATGGATAACTGAGGTTCTAACCACAAGTCATGTAACAGTCAACCTCATTTTGCATTATTTGTTCAGTTCTTTTAAAACAAATCGATTGAAGTGAACTTTCTTATACTTCATCAAACGCATTACTAAGTCTCAATTACGCGTGCATGAATGTTATTTGGTCCTCATTACACGTCGTTCTCATCACTTCAAGTTAAACCTTGCAGGTGAAATAGATAACTTAGGTTCTAACTACAAGTCATGTAACAGTCAACCTCATTTTCATGATTCGTTCAGTTCTTTTGAAACAAATCGATTGAAGTGAACTTTCTAATACTTCATCAAACGCAATACTAAGTCTTAAGTTTGCGTCTATGAAGGTTATTGGGTCCTCAGTACACGTCGTTATCATCACTTCAAGTTAAACCTTGAAGGTGAAATGGATAACTTAGGTTCTAACCACAAGTCATGTAATAGTCAACCTCATTTGCTTGATACGTTTAGTTCTTTTGAAACAAATCGATTAAACTGAAGTTCCAAATACTTCTTCAAACGCATTACTAAGTCTTAATTACGCGTCCATGAAGGTTATTGGGTTCTCAGTACACGTCGTTCTTATCACTTCAAGTTAAATCTTGAAGGTGAAATGGATAACTTACGTGCCTCATAGGTTCGTTACTAGATCACAAACCCGGGCACAAAATTTAACTGTTCAATGTTCTAACGACTTGTCTCTTTTTGCAGGTTTCGATTCACTTATGGACTTCACTTGGGAGCCGACTAAGGAGGATGAAGAGAAGCCTTACCATGTCATTCATTGGAGCATTCGCACGGAGCTTGCTGATAGCCCCATGGAAATTTGTTTTCCCGGGCCTTAATTTGTAATTTTTAATTTTTAAAACTCATTGGCATACATTCGCCTTTATTGTAAGGATTTTATAATTGCATTTCATGCATTAGATTGTGTGGTTAGGACTAGATGTATGGTGGTGGATTTGGGTTGGAGGAAGTTCAACAAAATATTCAAAAGAAAAAGCCCTACAATAAATGGAGCCCAATGGAAGTCTTGGCCCAAAGAAGAGCCCACAAAAAAAGGTATAATTTTGCAAGTACAAAAGTTAGTGGCAACATGGATTGATGATGTGGCAAGATTCCTTCCATTGATCCATTTAAGCATGGCATTCATCTCCTCCCTAGGATGTGTGCTTGTTTGCCTTGATCTTGGCCATCCATCCTTTTTGATCCAAGGGCCCTAATCCACCTAGGACTTCTATAAATGCATGGTATTAGTGATTGTAGACAACTTTTGTTAAATCAATATACTACTATTTCCCTAAATCTCCTAAATTCCTTTGGTGATTTTTCCTTGGTTCTTTGAACCAAGAGGAGTCAGCCTCCATTGCTAGCCTAGCTTGGGTTGCTAGGTTAGCTCTTAATCATTCCCTCATCTTCTCCCTTGGGAGTTGAAACGAGGACGAAAATCCCCGGCCTACAGTGGTCGTTTTCTTCACGGAAAACATGTATCCGGGAGCTTAAACCGTAAGCTCGCTCCTCGGATCCACCAAGGGTTTTCTTTACTTTTATTGCTATCACTTTTGCACACAAATCACTTTTCAGCTTTTCATTATCCACACACTCACTTTCTATTTTTTTTATCTTTTCTTTATTTCCATTGCTTTACATTTCTTTGTCATTTCTAACATATAATGTCATCTTATTCTCTTTATTTTCTTGTAATTTTGCTTCTTTCTACTAACCTATAATCTCGGCCATCATCTTAACATTTGCCTTCTTTATTTCTTGCCTTTAGTTTAGTATTTTATTTCAATATTCAAATATTGTTCACTAGCACCCAACCGAGCACCAACCTAGCATATTCGTGGGTCGTACACGGGCCCCCTTTCTAGGAGCCCCTGTGTCAAGTGGCTATCAGAGTGATAGGCTTCCCTTGATGTGTTTTTGATGCATTTGGCAATCGCCAAAAGCTATACACAAAAACCGGGATAGCGCTCGATTTGTTTCTCATATTATTTCTTATATATTTGGTGCTAACTTTGAGCTAACTTGTGCTAATCCAACTTTTATTTTTGCTACCATTATTTTGCTATATTAATGCTTGTTCTAATGTGGAAAAATATGGTGAACAATCCTACAAGAAAACGCACAAGGTAAAGCCCCAAATCTCTTTTCTCGGTTTCTTCTCCTTTGTGTGCCACGGTTTCTACCTTGTTTTTGCTTTAATTTGAGTCCTTATTTTTCTTTAGATCTAAGCCGAAACTCTGTCGAAAATTTGGTAGAAAAGCAAGCATAAAATCGGCCTAAAGAAAATTGCTAAACCGGGTTATATTTGTTGCATAATCTTCACGGTTTTCACTATATTTGCCTCGGTTTATTGCTCCTTTAGTCTCGATTTTTGTTGGCATTTCTTGTTAGCATTTTAACCTTGTTTTAGCACTTAATTATTGTCCAATCACTATATTAAAATTCTGGAAATTTTGGTACTTCAATTCGGCTTGGAACTATTACTATCGAAAATAGGATTATTGTTGAAATTATCGCATCGGTTTTGTCTCTTTTGTTAAGCTCGAATTTGTCTATTATTTTTGCTGAATATTGCTCATGTTTTAGTTCATAAATTTACCTAATATATGCTGTTAAGTGAATGCATTAAATTGGTTAACAAGAAATTGGCAAAAGCATGACATTAGATTAACAATTCTGCTATATTTGAATTAAGTTCCAGCATGTTATTTTGACTTAAATGATGTTCTAAATTTTATCATTTGCTGTTTTTAGAGTAATTAGTTGTCATTAATATTGCTCTAGTTTGTCCTTAGTAAAAATTGATAACTTGATTGAGTTTCTTGACAATTTGTGGTGAAAATGAATTATTGAAAATATTCACTTCTTGGTTGAGATATTAAGTGTTATTAAATTGTCTAGTTATCATCCTAATTAGCATGATCCCTATTTTTATTGTTGTCTTAGCTAAGATTGTTCCTTAGTTCTTAAAATTGTCTAAGACATTAAGAAGATAAAAATCACACTAATTTAGGGAAATTTACTTAGACAAGAATTTCAATTTTTAATTAAATCACTCAACCATGCCTAATAGAAGTGGACTCAATCGAGAATCACCACACTAAGAACCACATCGGACTAGGGATACTCCCCCACCCGAACACACCCGTTACAAAGGAGAAACTACCTCTCAAGGAGGCATGCAAGGACAAATTGATGCCTTAACGAATATAGTTAATAGCCTTGCCCAACAAGTCCAAACTATGCTGAACAATCCTCCTCGTAGAGAATTTCATGAACATGTCCCCTCTCAAGAGACCTCCTCTAGGATTATTCCCGAACGCCCTAGGCATAGAGCACCTTTTCAACCACCTATAGAGGAAGAGGAATGGTAGAACCCCAAAGAAGGAGACCACGTCATTTTAATTCGGAGGATGATATTTGGACGGAAGATGATGAAGAGTACCGACCTAATCGTCGTAGGGACAACGACGACCTCCGTAATGTCAAGATGACAATTCTCCCTTTCAATGGGACGTGTGATGGAAACAAGTATCTTGATTGGGTTGATAAGGTAGAGAGAATCTTTGAGTGTCTCGACTATTCCGAGCGAGTCAAAATTCAACTCGCCTCCCTTGAACTAACGGGCCACGCCGCATTATGGTGGTCCAACCTTAAAAACCAAAGAATGCGTACACTAGGATACCCCATCTCAACCTGGAATTCCATGAAAGAGGAAATGCACAAGAGGTTCGTTCCCCGACACTACAAGCACGAACTCTTCCACCAACTTCACAACCTTAGACAAAATTCTCTCTCTATCGATGAGTATATCACGGAATTCGAAACTCTCAATATGCGTTGTGCTATTGATGAACCCCAAGAGCAACTCATCGCGAGATTCATTCGAGGTCTTAACCGCGATATTGGAGATGCGGTTGAAGTACAACAATTGCAAACCATGGACATGGTCATTCAACTCGCCCTCACGGTGAAAGACAACTGAAACGAAAACGCAAGACCAACTTCCCAACTAAATTTCCACCTAGGCATCTAGATCAAGATAAACCCAAACCTCCATGGAAGAATGAAGAGAAAAGGCCCATTAACCGTAATTGGCCACCTAAAACCCCATTCAACCAAAACAAACCCTCTCCTACGGACAGAAATCAATCAAACCCTCCTAAAGGACAAAGAGCCCGTGACGTCCAATGCTACAAGTGCTTAGGTAAGGGACATTACGCAAATGAATGTTCTAACCGTCGAGTGATGGTTATCAAGGAGTCAACCGGAGAATGGGAGAGTGAGAACGATGAAGGACAATACCTCGATAAGGAAGTAGGAGAAAAGGTAGATGACGAGAGCGAACACGAGTCAGATGAGTGTGCCGCTCAAGACGGACAACTTTTAATGGTGATTAGAAGATCCCTTGTCTCTAAAAATGTTGAAGAGGACTGCCAACGCAAAAACATTTTTCAAAGTAGATGTGCAGTCAAAGATAAAGTATGTTCGGTGATTATAGATAGTGGAAGTTGCGTTAACGTAGCTTCCCAAGATATGGTTAACAAGCTTGGATTGGAGTCGACAAACCACCCTAAACCATATAAATTGAGATGGTTGGATGATAGAGATGACATTAAAGTGACCAAACAAGTAACTATTAATTTTACTATTGGAAAATATAAGGATTCGGTTACTTGCGATGTCGTGCCGATGAAAGCGAGTCATCTTCTATTAGGACGACCATGGCTCTATGACCGTAGGGTACATTATGATGGTTACCTCAACAACTATAGTTTGAAATTCGACGGTAGAAATATCAAATTACTTTCTATGACCCCTGAACAAATTGCTCATGATGATGCGCTTAGGAAGGAGGAAAGACTAAAGAAAATCTTTTATTGACCAAAAAGGGATTAAGGGCTGCTGTGACTAAGGGAAAAATGGTGATTCTTGTTTTATTTAGGGACCGAATTATGGAGCTTGGAGAGATTCCCTTACCGATTCAAAACCTACTTAAGACTTATCAAGATGTTTTTCCTGAAGAACTACCCCTTGGACTACCCCCGATTAGAGGAATAAAACACCAAATCGACCTCCAACCCGGTGCTATGTTACCAAATCGACCGGCCTATAGGATGAGGCCTGAAGAAGCAAAAGAATTACAAGATCAAGTCCAAGAATTATTAGGGAGAGGATACATAAGAGAGTCGATGAGCCCATGCGCTGTACCTACCCTATTAGTACCTAAAAAGGATGGCTCTATGCGAATGTGTGTTGATAGTAGAGCTATCAACCAAATAACCATTAAGTATAGGTATCCTATTACTCGGTTAGAAGATATGTTGGACGAATTGAGTGGAGCCTCAATTTTCTCTAAAGTTGACTTGAAGAGCGGGTATCACCAAATACGGATGAAAGAGGGTGATGAATGGAAGACCGCCTTCAAAACAAAATACGGATTGTTTGAATGGATGGTTATGCCATTCGGTCTTACAAATGCCCCGAGCACCTTTATGCGGTTAATGCATCATGTTCTTAAGGAATTCCAGTGGAAAATTTGTTGTCGTGTATTTCGATGACATCTTGGTGTATAGTCGCGACCTCCCACAACATGTCAACCATCTCGGGATGTTATTTCAAACCCTCCGTCGTACTAAATTGTTTGGGAATTTGAGTAAGTGCTCCTTTGGGCAAGAGAAAGTTTACTTTTTGGGTTTTATCATTTCTAAGGATGGCTTGGAAGCGGACGAAGAGAAGGTTAAAGCCATCAAGAAGTGGCCCACTCCTAATAGTATCACTGAAGTCCGTAGTTTCCACGGATTAGCCTCTTTTTACAGAAGATTCATTAAAGACTTCAGTTCTTTAGTCGCTCCTATTACGGACCTCACTAAGAAAGGAGTTGACTTTAATTGGACACCGACATGTCAAGGTAGCTTCGATATGATAAAAGAAAAACTTTGTCAATCACCCGTTTTGGCCCTTCCCGATTTCAACAAGGTTTTTGAGATCAAGAGTGATGCCTCCGGTATTGGCATTGGAGCTGTATTGATGCAAGATGGCAAACCTCTTGCGTATTTTATTGAAAAATTGAAAGGAGCTGCTTTGAACTATTCAACTTATGACAAAGAGTTTTATGCCGTGATTAGAGCTCTCGAACATTGGCAACATTACTTACTTTCAAAAGAGTTTGTGATTCACTCCGACCACCAATACCTTAAGCACATTAAGAACCAACACAAACTCAACAAGCGTCACGCAAAATGGGTCGAATTCTTGGAAAGATTTCCCTACATTCTCAAATATTTGAAAGGGTCTGATAATACCGTTGCCGATACTTTATCTCGTAGACGTATCCTCTTAACGGAATTAAGTGTTAGAGTTTTTGGATTTGAATGGATCAAAACCTTGTATGCATCCGATAAATATTTTGGATTGCCTTATCAAGTTTGCCAAACTAAGGCTGAAGGAGGATATAGTCTTATCGATGAATTTCTATTAAAGAATGGGAAATTGTGTATTCCTAATTGCAGTCTTAGACAATGCCTCATTAAAGAAGCTCATGGAGGAGGATTGTCTAGGCATTTTGGGGAAAAGAAAACCCTCGAACTATTGAAAGAAAAATTTCATTGGCCTCACATGATGAAAGACGTACACCACTATGTCGAGAAGTGTATTGTTTGTAAGAAGGCTAAAAGCAAAGTTCTACCCCAAGGACTTTACCTTCCTTTACCAGTTCCTACACACCCTTGGGTAGAAATTAGCATGGATTTTGTTTTGGGGTTACCACGAACGGGGCGTAATAAAGATTCTATACTCGTGATTGTGGATAGATTCTCCAAAATGGCGCATTTTATCGCCTGTAATAAGACTGATGATTCTGCTGCTATAGCCGACCTATTCTTCAAGGAGATAGTTAGACTCCATGGGGTGGCTCAATCTATTGTGTCAGATCGCAATACTAAATTTTTGAGCACTTTTGGAAAACTTTATGGAAGAAGTTGGGGACTACATTATGTTTTAGTACATCTTTCCATCCCCAAACGGACGGCCAAACGGAAGTGGTCAATAGGACTTTGGGAACCCTTCTCTGAAGTGTCATAGGTAAGAATCTAACCAATTGGGACATATTACTACCCCAAGTTGAATTCGGTTATAACCGAAGCCTTCATTCCACCACCCAGCAAACGCCATTTGAGGTAGTATATGGTTTTAATCCGAACACACCCTTGACACTTATTCCTATTCCAACCCAGGACCTAATTAACCCTTCGGGAGTGAATAAAGCAGAGCAAATGAAAAAGTTGTATGAAAAGGTTCGCCAAACCATTGAGAAGAATAACGCCAATTATGCGAAGCATGCGAATAAAGGACGAAAGGAGGTAATTTTCAATGTTGGAGATTTGGTGTGGATACACCTTAGAAAAGAACGGTTTCCCGCCAAAAGACGCTCCAAGCTATTACCTAGAGCTAAAGGCCCCTTTAAAGTTTTAGAGCGCATAAATAACAATGCTTACAAATTGGAGTTACCTGGCGATTATGGGGTATCATCCACCTTCAACGTGCAAGATTTGTCCACTTATATTGGAGAATTGGGACATGAAGAGGAGGCTGAGCTAACGGATTTGAGGCCAAATCCTCAGCCACCTGGAGGGGATGACGTGCCTCGTAGGCTCGTTACTAGATCACAAACCCGGGCACAAAATTTAACTGTTCAATGTTCTAACGACTTGTCTCTTTTTGCAGGTTTCGATTCACTTATGGACTTCACTTGGGAGCCGACTAAGGAGGATGAAGAGAAGCCTTACCATGTCATTCATTGGAGCATTCGCACGGAGCTTGTTGATAGCCCCATGGAAATTTGTCTTCTCGGGCCTTAATTTGTAATTTTTAATTTTTAAAACTCATTGGCATACATTCGCCTTTATTGTAAGGATTTTATAATTGCATTTCATGCATTAGATTGTGTGGTTATGACTAGATGTATGGTGGTGGATTTGGGTTGGAGGAAGTTCAACAAAATATTCAAAGGAAAAAGCCCTACAATAAATGGAGCCCAATGGAAGCCTTGGCCCAAAGAAGAGCCCACAAAAAAAGGTATAATTTTGCAAGTACAAAAGTTAGTGGCAACATGGATTAATGATGTGGCAAGATTCCCTCAATTGATCCATTTAGGCATGGCATTCATCTCCTCCCTAGGATGTGTGCTTGTTTGCCTTGATCTTGGCCATCCATCCTTTTTGATCCAAGGGCCCTAATCCACCTAGGACTTCTATAAATGCATGGTATTAGTGATTGTAGACAACTTTTGCTAAATCAATATACTACTATTTCCCTAAATCACCAAAGGAAATCTCCCAAATTCCTTTGGTGATTTTTCCTTGGTTCTTTGAACCAAGAGGAGTCAGCCTCCATTGCTAGCCTAGCTTGGGTTGCTAGGTTAGCTCTTAATCATTCCCTCATCTTCTCCCTTGGGAGTTGAAACGAGGACAAAAATCTCCGGCCTACGGTGGTCGTTTTCTTCACGGAAAACATGTATCCGGGAGCTTAAACCGTAAGCTCGCTCCTCGGATCCACCAAGGGTTTTCTTTACTTTTATTGCTATCACTTTTGCACACAAATCACTCTTTACTTTTCAGCTTTTCATTATCCACACACTCACTTTCAATTTTTTTTATCTTTTCTTTATTTTCATTGCTTTACATTTCCTTGTCATTTCTAACATATAATGTCATCTTATTCTCTTTATTTTCTTGTAACTTTGCTTCTCTCTACTAACCTATAATCCCGGCCATCATCTTAACATTTGCCTTTTTTATTTCTTGCCTTTAGTTTAGTATTTTATTTCAGTATTCAAATATTGTTCACTAGCACCCAACCGAGCACCAACCTAGCATATTCGTGGGTCGTACAGGGGCCCCCTTTCTAGGGGCCCCCGAGTCAATTACTTAGGTTCTAACCACAAGTCGTGTAACAGTCAACCTCATTTGCATGATTCGATCAGTTCTTTTGAAACAAATCGGTTGAAGTGAACTTTCTAATACTTCATCAAACGCATTACTAAGTCTTAATTACGCGTCAATGAAGGTTATTGGGTCCTTAGTACACGTCGTTCTCATCACTTTCAGTTAAACCTTGAAGGTGAAATGGATAACTTATGTTCTAATCCCAAGTCATATAACAGTCAACCTCAATTGCTTGATACGTTCAGTTCTTTTGAAATAAATCTATTGAAGTGATGTTTCAAATACTTCATCAAACGCATTACTAAGTCTTAATTATGCGTCCATGAAGATTATTGGGTCCTCAGTACACGTCTTTCTCATCACTTCAAGTTAAACCTTGATGGGAAAATGGATAATTTAGGTTCTAACCACAAGTCATGTAACAGTCAACCTCATTTTCATGATTCGTTCAGTTCTTTTGAAACAAATCGATTGAAGTGAACTTTCTAATACTTCATCAAACGCATTACTAAGTCCTAATTTTGCGTCTATGATGGTTTTTTGGGTCCTCAACACACGTCGTTATCATCACTTCAAGTTAAATCTTGTAGGTGAAATGGATAACTTAGGTTCTAACCACACGTCATGTAACAGTCAACCTCATTTGCTTGATACGTTTAGTTCTTTTTAAACAAATCGATTGAAGTGAAGTTCCAAATACTTCTTCAAACACATTGCTAAGTCTTAATTACGCGTCCATGAAGGTTATTGGGTTTCAGTATACGTCGTTCTCATCACTTCAAGTTAATCCTTGAAGGTGAAATGGATAATTTAGGTTCTAACCACAAGTCGTGTAACAGTCAACCTCATTTGCATCATTCATTCAGTTCTTTTGAAAAAAATCGGTTGAGGTGAACTTTCTAATACTTCATCAAAGGCATTACTAAGTCTTAATTACGCGTCCATGAAGGTTATTGGGTCCGCAATACACGTCGTTCTCATCACTTCAAGTTAAACCTTAAAAGTGAACTGGATAACTTAGGTTCTAACCACAAGTCATGTAACAGTCAACCTCATTAAATTCATACGTTCAGTTCTTTTGAAACAAATCGAATGAAGTGAAGTTTCAAATACTTCATCAAATGCATTACTAAGTCTTAATTACGCGTCCGTGAAGGTTATTGGGTCCTCAGTACACGTCGTTCTCATCACTTCAAGTTAAAACTTGAATGTGAAATCGAAAAATTTGGTTCTAACCACAAGTCAAGTAACAGTAAACCTCATTTGCTTGATACGTTCAGTTCTTTTGAAACAAATCGATTGAAGTGAACTTTCTTATACTTCATCAAACGCATTACTAAGTCTTACTTACGTGTCCATGAAGGTTATTGGGTCCTCAGTACACGTCGTTCTCATCACTTCAAGTTAAACCTTGAAGGTGAAATGGATAACTTAGGTTCTAACCACAAGTCATGTAACAGTCAACATCATTTGCATGATTCGTTCACTTCTTTTGAAACAAATCGATTGAAGTGAACTTTCTTATGGTTCATCAAATGCAATAATAAGTCTTAAATACGCGTCCATGAAGGTTATTGGGTCCTCAATACACGTCGTTCTCATCACTTCAAGTTAAACCTTGAAGGTGAAATGGATAAATTATGTTCTAACCACAAGTCATGTAACAGTCAACCTCATTTGCGTGATACGTTCAGTTCTTTTGAAACAAATCGATTGAAGTGAGGTTCTAAAAACATCATCAAACGCATAACTAAGTCTTAATTACGCGTCCATGAAGGTTATTGGTTCCTCAGTACAGGTCGTTCTCATCACTAGTTAAACATTGAAGGTGAATTGGATAACTTAGGTTCTAACCACAAGTCATGTAACAGTCAACCTCATTTGCTTGATACGTTCAGTTCTTTTGAAACAAATCGATTTGAGTGATATTTCTAATACTTCATCAAACGCATTACTAAGTCTTAATTACGCGTCAATGAAGGTTATTGGGTCCTCAGTACACGTCGTTCTCATCACTTCAAGTTAAACCTTGAAGTTGAAATGGATAACTTAGATTCTAACCACAAGTCATGTAACAGTCAACCTCATTTGCATGATTCGTTCACTTCTTTTGAAAAAAATCGATTTAAGTGAACTTTCTTATGCTTCATCAAACGCATTAATAAGTCTTAATTACGCGTGCATGAAAGATATTGGATCCTCATTACACGTCGTTCTCATCACTTCAAGTTAAACCTTGAAGGTTAAATAGATAACTTAGGTTCTAACCACAAGTCATGTAACAGTCAACCTCATTTGCATGATTCGTTCAGTTCTTTTGAAACAAATCGATTGAAGTGAACTTTCTAATACTTTGTCAAACGCATTACTAAGTCTTAATTTTGCGTCTATGAAGGTTTTTGGGTCCTCAGTACACGTCGTTATCATCACTTCAAGTTAAACCTTGAAGGTGAAATGGATAACTTAGGTTCTAACCACAAGTCATGTAACAGTCATTATCATTTGCATGATTCGTTCACTTCTTTTGAAACAAATCGATTGAAGTGAACTTTCTTATGCTTCATCAAACGCATTAATAAGTCTCAATTACGCGTCCATGAAGGTTATTGGGTCCTCAGTACACGTCGTTCTCATCACTTCAAGTTAAGCCTTGAAGGTGAAATGGATAAATTAGGTTCTAACCACAAGTCATGTAACAGTCAACCTCATTTGCTTGATACGTTCAGTTCTTTTGAAACAAATCGATTGAATTGAAGTTCCAAATACTTCATCAAAAGCATTATTAAGTCTTAATTACGCGTCCATGAAGGTTATTGGGTCCTCAGTACACGTCGTTCTCATCACTTCAAGTTAAACCTTGAAGTTGAAATGGATAAATTGGTTCTAACCACAAGTCATGTAACAGTCAACCTCATTTTGCATGATTCGTTCAGTTCTTTTGAAACAAATCGATTGAAGTGAGCTTTCTTATACTTTATCAAACGCATTACTAAGTCTTAATTACGCGTTCATGAAGGTTATTGGGTCCTCATTAGACGTCGTTCTCATCACTTCAAGTTAAACCTTGAAGGGTAAATAGATAACTTTGGTTCTAACCACAAGTCATGTAACAGTCAACCTCATTTGCATGATTCGTTCAATTCTTTCTAAACAAATCGATTGAAGTGGACTTTCTAATACTTCATCAAACGCATTACTAAGTCTTAATTTTGCGTCTATGAAGGTTATTGGGTCCTCAGTACACGTCGTTATCATCACTTCAAGTTAAACCTTGATGGTGAAATAGATAACTTAAGTTCTAACCACAAGTCATGTAACAGTCAACCTCATTTGCATGATACGTTAAGTTCTTTTGAAACAAATCGATTGAAATGAAGTTCCAAATAATTCTTCAAACGCATTACTAAGTCTTAATTACGCGTCCATGAAGGTTATTGGGTTCTCAGTACACGTCGTTCTCATCACTTCAAGTTAAACCTTTAAGGTGAAATGGATAACTTAGGTTCTAACCACAAGTTGTGTAACAGTCAACCTCATTTGCATGATTCGTTCAGTTCTTTTGAAACAAATCGGTTGAAGTTAACTTTCTAATACTTCATCAAACGGATTATTAAGTCTTAATTACTCGTCCATGAAGTTTATTGGGTCCTCAGTACACGTAGTTCTCATCACTTTAAGTTAAACCTTGAAGGTGACTTAGATAACTTAGGTTCTAACCACAAGTCATGTAACAGTCAACGTCATTTTGAATGATTCGTTCAGTTCCTTTGAAACAAATCGATTGAAGTGAACTTGCTTATACTTCATCAAATGCATTACTAAGTCTTAATTACGCGTCCATGAAGGTTATTGGGTCCTCAGTACACGTAATTCTCATCACTTCAAGTTAAACTTTGAAGGTGAAATGGATAACTTAGGTTCTAACCACAAGTCGTGTAACAGTCAACCTCATTTGCATGATTCGTTCAGTTCTTTTGAAACAAATCGTTTGAAGTTAACTTTCTAATACTTCATCAAACGGATTATTAAGTCTTAATTACTCGTCCATGAAGGTTATTGGGTCCTCAGTACACGTAATTCTCATCACTTCAAGTTAAACTTTGAAGGTGAAATGGATAACTTAGGTTCTAACCACAAGTCATGTACCAGTCAACCTCATTTGCAGGATTCGTTCATTTCTTTTGAAATAAATCGATTGAAGTGAACTTTCTAATACTTTATCAAACGCATTACTAAGTCTTAATTCGCGTCATGAAGGTTATTGGGTCCTCAGTACACGTCGTTCTCATCACTTCAAGTTAAACCTTGAAGTTGAAATGGATAACTTAGGTTCTAACCACAAGTCATGTAACAGTCAACCTCATTTGCATGATTCGTTCAGTTCTTTTGAAACAAATCGATTTGAAGTGAACTTTCTATACTTCATCAAACGCATTACTAAGTCTTAATTACGCGTCCATGAAGGTTATTGGGTCCTCATTACACGTCGTTCTCATCACTTCAAGTTAAACTTGAAGGTGAAATGGATAACTTAGGTTCTAACCACAAGTCATGTAACAGTCAACCTCATTTGCATGATTCGTTCAGTTCTTTTGAAACAAATCGATTGAAGTGAACTTTCTAATACTTCATCAAACGCATTACTAAGTCTTAATTTTGCGTCTATGAAGGTTATTGGGTCCTCAGTACACGTCGTTCTCATCACTTCAAGTTAAACCTTGAAGGTGAAATAGATAACTTAGGTTCTAACCACAAGTCATGTAACAGTCAACCTCATTTGCATGATTCGTTCAGTTCTTTTGAAACAAATCGATTGAAGTGAACTTTCTAATACTTCATCAAACGCATTACTAAGTCTTAATTACGCGTCCATGAAGGTTATTGGGTCCTCAGTACACGTAGTTCTCATCACTTCAAGTTAAACTTTGAAGGTGAAATGGATAACTTAGGTTCTAACCACAAGTCGTGTAACAGTCAACCTCATTTGCATGATTCGTTCAGTTCTTTTGAAACAAATCGTTGAAGTTAACTTTCTAATACTTCATCAAACGGATTATTAAGTCTTAATTACTCGTCCATGAAGGTTATTGGGTCCTCAGTACACGTAGTTCTCATCACTTCAAGTTAAACCTTGAAGGTGAAATGGATAACTTAGGTTCTAACCACAAGTCATGTACCAGTCAACCTCATTTGCATGATTCGTTCAGTTCTTTTGAAACAAATCGATTGAAGTGAACTTTCTAATACTTTATCAAACGCATTACTAAGTCTTAATTTTGCGTCTATGAAGGTTATTGGGTCCACAGTACACGTCGTTCTCATCACTTCAAGTTAAACCTTTAAGGTGAAATGGATAACTTAGGTTCTAACCACAAGTCGTGTAACAGTCAACCTCATTTGTATGATTCGTTCAGTTCTTTTGAAACAAATCGTTGAAGTTAACTTTCTAATACTTCATCAAACGGATTATTAAGTCTTAATTACTCGTCCATGAAGGTTATTGGGTCCTCAGTACACGTAATTCTCATCACTTCAAGTTAAACTTTGAAGGTAAAATGGATAACTTAGGTTCTAACCACAAGTCATGTACCAGTCAACCTCATTTGCAGGATTCGTTCATTTCTTTTGAAACAAATCGATTGAAGTGAACTTTCTAATACTTCATCAAACGCATTACTAAGTCTTAATTTTGCGTCTATGAAGGTTATTGGGTCCACAGTACACGTCGTTCTCATCACTTCAAGTTAAACCTTTAAGGTGAAATGGATAACTTAGGTTCTAACCACAAGTCGTGTAACAGTCAACCTCATTTGCATGATTCGTTCAGTTCTTTTGAAACAAATCGTTGAAGTTAACTTTCTAATACTTCATCAAACGGATTATTAAGTCTTAATTACTCGTCCATGAAGGTTATTGGGTCCTCAGTACACGTAATTCTCATCACTTCAAGTTAAACTTTGAAGGTGAAATGGATAACTTAGGTTCTAACCACAAGTCATGTACCAGTCAACCTCATTTGCAGGATTCGTTCATTTCTTTTGAAACAAATCGATTGAAGTGAACTTTCTAATACTTCATCAAACGCATTACTAAGTCTTAATTTTGCGTCTATGAAGGTTATTGGGTCACAGTACACGTCGTTCTCATCACTTCAAGTTAAACCTTTAAGGTGAAATGGATAACTTAGGTTCTAACCACAAGTCGTGTAACAGTCAACCTCATTTGCATGATTCGTTCAGTTCTTTTGAAACAAATCGGTTGAAGTTAACTTTCTAATACTTCATCAAACGGATTATTAAGTCTTAATTACTCGTCCATGAAGGTTATTGGCTCCTCAGTACACGTAATTCTCATCACTTCAAGTTAAACTTTGAAGGTAAAATGGATAACTTAGGTTCTAACCACAAGTCATGTACCAGTCAACCTCATTTGCAGGATTCGTTCATTTCTTTTGAAACAAATCGATTGAAGTGAACTTTCTAATACTTCATCAAACGCATTACTAAGTCTTAATTTTGCGTCTATGAAGGTTATTGGGTCCACAGTACACGTCGTTCTCATCACTTCAAGTTAAACCTTTAAGGTGAAATGGATAACTTAGGTTCTAACCACAAGTCGTGTAACAGTCAACCTCATTTGCATGATTCGTTCAGTTCTTTTGAAACAAATCGGTTGAAGTTAACTTTCTAATACTTCATCAAACGGATTATTAAGTCTTAATTACTCGTCCATGAAGGTTATTGGCTCCTCAGTACACGTCGTTCTCATCACTTCAAGTTAAACCTTGAAGGTGAAATGGATAACTTAGGTTCTAACCACAAGTCATGTAACAGTCAACCTCATTTGCATGATTCGTTCAGTTCTTTTGAAACAAATCGATTGAAGTGAACTTTCTAATACTTCATCAAACGCATTACTAAGTCTTAATTACGCGTCCATGAAGGTTATTGGGTCCTCAGTACACGTCGTTCTCATCACTTCAAGTTAAACCTTGAAGGTGAAATGGATAACTTAGGTTCTAACCACAAGTCATGTAACAGTCAACCTCATTTGCTTGATACGTTCAGTTCTTTTGAAACAAATCGATTGAAGTGAACTTTCTAATACTTCATCAAACGCATTACTAAGTCTTAATTACGCGTCCATGAAGGTTATTGGGTCCTCAGTACACGTCGTTCTCATCACTTCAAGTTAAACCTTGAAGTTGAAATTGATAACTTATGTTCTAACCACAAGTCATGTAACAGTCAACCTCATTTGAATGATTCGTTCAGTTCTTTTGACACAAATCAATTGAAGTGAAGTTTCTTATACTTTATCAAACGCATTACTAAGTCTTAATTACGCGTCCATGAAGGTTATTAGGGTCCCCAGTACACGTCGTTCTCATCACTTCAAGTTAAACCTTGAAGGTGAAATGGATAACTTAGGTTCTAACCACAAGTCATGTAACAGTCAACCTCATTTGATTGATTACGTTCAGTTCTTTTGAAACAAATCGATTGAAGTGAACTTCTTATACTTCATCAAACGGCATTACTAAGTCTTAATTACGCGTCCATGAAGGTTATTAGGGTCCTCAGTACACGTCGTTCTCATCACTTCAAGTTAAACCTTGAAGGTGAAATGGATAACTTAGGTTCTAACCACAAGTCATGTAACAGTCAACCTCATTTGATGATTCGTTCAGTTCTTTTGAAACAAATCGATTGAAGTGAACTTTCTTATACTTCATCAAACGCATTACTAAGTCTTAATTACGCGTCCATGAAGGTTATTGGGTCCTCAGTACACGTCGTTCTCATCACTTCAGTTAAACCTTGAAGGTGAAATGGATAACTTAGGTTCTAACCACAAGTCATGTAACAGTCAACCTCATTTGCATGATTCGTTCAGTTCTTTTGAAACAAATCGATTGAAGTGAACTTTCTTATACTTCATCAAACGCATTACTAAGTCTTAATTACGCGTCCATGAAGGTTATTGGGTCCTCAGTACACGTCGTTCTCATCACTTCAAGTTAAACCTTGAAGGTGAATGGATAACTTAGGTTCTAACCACAAGTCATGTAACAGTCAACCTCATTTTGAATGATTCGTTCAGTTCTTTTGAAACAATCGATTGAAGTGAACTTTCTTATACTTCATCAAACGCATTACTAAGTCTTAAATTAGCGTCCATGAAGGTTATTTGGGTCCTCAGTACACGTCGTTCTAATCACTTCAAGTTAAACCTTAAAGTGAAATGGATAACTTAGGTTCTAACCACAAGTCAATGTAACAGTCAACCTCATTTGATGATTCGTTCAGTTTCTTTTAAACAAGTCGATTGAGGTGAACTTTCTTATACTTCATCAAACGCATTACTAAGTCTTAATTAAGCGTCCATGAAGGTTATTGGGTTCCTCAGTACACGTCGTTCTCATCACTTCAAGTTAAACCTTGAAGGTGAAATGGATAACTTAGGTTCTAACCACAAGTCAGTAACAGGTCAACCTCATTTGCTTGATACGTTAAGTTCTTTTGAAACAAATCGATTGAATTGAAGTTCCAAATACTTCTTCAAACGCATTACTAAGTCTTAATTACGCGTCCATGAAGGTTATTAGGTCCTCAGTACACGTCGTTCTCATCACTTCAAGTTAAACCTTGAAGGTGAAATGGAATAACTTAGTTCTAACCACAAGTCGTGTAACAGTCAACCTCATTTGCATGATCGTTCAGTTCTTTTGAAACAAATCGGTTTGAAGTGAACTTTCTAATACTTCATCAAACGATTATTAAGTCTTAATTACTCGTCCATGAAGGTTATTGGGTCCTCAGTACACGTCGTTCTCATCACTTTAAGTTAAACCTTGAAGGTGAACTAGATAACTTAGGTTCTAACCACAAGTCATGTAATAGTCAACGTCATTTTGAATGATTCGTTCAGTTATTTTGAAACAAATCGATTAAAGTGAACTTTCTTATACTTCATCAGACGCATTACTAAGTCTTAATTACGCGTCCATGAAGGTTATTGGGTCCTCAGTACACGTCGTTCTCATCACTTCTAGTTAAACCTTCAAGGTGAACTAGATAACTTAGGTTCTAACCACAAGTCATGTAACAGTCAACCTCATTTTGAATGATTCGTTCAGTTCTTTTGAAACAAATCGATTGAAGTGAACTTTCTTATACTTCATCAAATGCATTACTAAGTCTTAATACGCGTCCGTGAAGGTATTAGGTTCTCAATACACGTCGTTCTAATCACTTCAAGTTAAACCTTGAAAGTGAATGGATAACTTAGGTTCTAACCACAAGTCAAGTAACAGTCAACCTCATTTGTTTGATACGTTCAGTTTTTTTTAAACAAGTCGATTGAGGTGAACTTTCTTATACTTCATCAAACGCATTACTAAGTCTTAATTAAGCGTCCATGAAGGTTATTGGGTCCTCAGTACACGTCGTTCTCATCACTTCAAGTTAAACTTGAAGGTGAAATGGATAACTTAGGTTCTAACCACAAGTCATGTAACATTCAACCTCATTTGCATGATTCGTTCACTTCTTTTGAAACAAATCGATTGAAGTGAACTTTCTTCTACTTCCTCAACGCATTAATAAGTCTTAATTACGCGTCCATGAAGGTTATTTGGTCCTCAGTACACGTCGTTCTCATCACTCAAGTTAAACCTTGAAGGTGAAATGGATAACTTAGGTTCTAACCACAAGTCGTTGTAACAGTCAATCTCATTTGCATGATTCTTTCAGTTCTTTTGAAACAAATCGATTGATAGTGAACTTTCTACTACTTTATCAAACGCATATTAAATCTTAAATTGCTTCTATGAAGGTTATTGGGTTCTCAGTACACGTCGTTATCATCACTTCAAGTTAAACCTTGAAGTTGAAATGGATAACTTAGGTTCTTACCACAAGTCATGTAATGTCAACCCATCTTGCTTGATACGTTCAGTTCTTTTGAAACAAATCGATTGAAGTGAAGTTCCAAATACTTCTTCAAACGCATTACTATGTCTTAATTACGCGTCCATGAAGGTTATTGGGTCCTCAGTACACGTCGTTCTCATCACTTCAAGTTAAACCTTGGAGAGAGAAGGCCCATTAGGAACAGAGTTGGGCCCCACAAATACCAATGGATTTGTGAGAGAAGGGTAAAGATCCAAGCAAACTACAAAGAGATAAAGATTCACGTGGGTTGGAAAGAGATAAAGATCCACATGACTTAGTTGATGATGTGATCCAAGTTGAGACCAGATCAAGGCCTAAGAACAAAGATTCAATTGAAGATACGGGTGGCCCAATGAACAGAGTAAGAAGCCCAAGATTATTGAAAGATCTTTTGAAGCAAGGGAAGCCGAAGATGCATGAAGATTTGGAGGATGCGACGCACATGCGCATGTAAGAATTAAAACACATGTGCCATGCACATGCACATGTAGGAATTAAAGAGGACATGCGCCAAGCACATGTATATACAAGGAATTAGAAGGTCACATGCAAAGCACATGCAAATCATACAAATCTCGTGGGAAAAGATCTTATCTAGCTGAATCTACACAAATCAGTTCAAATCACGCTCAAATGGAGTTTAAACAAGAGATGACATCTGATCATGCCAAGGATCATTATCTCACTATTTTATTTTAATTTTTATTTTTTAATTATTTAATTTAATTTTAATGTGTAGCTTATTTAATGGAAAAACTATTTGATTTAATAGAAGAACAAGTTTGAATAAAAAAGGTTGAGTTTTTAGAGAGGATTTCTTTTAGTTCTTTGCGAAGAACGACGATCTTCTTCAAGTCACGCTTGAAGAATCTCGCTTAATAGCTTGGTTCTGTAATATCCGGCTCGTACGGATTTTTTAAGAATACTATTATTATATTATTGTATGGCATTTCGTAAATATGTCTAATCAATCAGTTTCACAAACGGAAAGCCTCATTACGATCCTAACTATTAATAAGAATTTTAAGGAAATTATGGGAATTTTCAGAGATTAAACGTTATATTTCGAGTAAATACATTCCTCGTAATGTAAAAGACGTTCTCGTAAAATAGCAAACGAGGTCCAAATTGTAAACGGACAGTTTTATTAAATCCTAAATAATAAGTTGGACTTGTTGGTGAAATAAGGAGAGTTGGTGAACCCGAATAGTTGGACGATTAACGAACCGAAGGACGAAACAAAATAGAATTAAGTGCTAAGGGCAAAATGGTAATTTGCAAAGGAAATTTCTATTAAAAAAAATCAAATTCTTTTCTTCTCCCTCACTTCTTCTTCTTCTCTGTTTCACGAAATCGACAGAGAGCTAATTCTCTCTCGGCCGCCGACGATTCCTCAACATTCCGACCTCCGTTCTTCTCCGTTTCTCCTCCGTTCTTCGTGATTTCTCCTCCAATCGCTATCCTAGGTACGAATCTATAATTCTAGAGCTTCGGTTTTCAGTTTTCGGACCGGTTTAGCGTTAGGTTTCCGTTTAGGGTTTCGGTTTATTTTCGTTAAAAACGCGAATTAGGGTTCGTAATTAATAGGTTAGCCTTGATAAGTATATATTACACGTATTTGACGTTATTGGACGAAGTTAAATCAATCGTGAAATGGTTAAAAAGTAGGAATTTTTGGAAAAGTTCATTAATAGTAATTTCGAACCATCAAGCATGAATTAGTCGTTTAACTATCTCGATTTGATGAGTTAGAAGTTTTAAGGAATTCCTTAGTTAAGGTTTCGTTGAATTTGGACGTTTAGAAGTTTAAAGTCGTTTTAACGATAAACGCTTTGAATTGCTTAGGTGAACGACTCTCTTGGACGAAGCTCAAGAATCTGTGCGCTCAAGGTAAGTTCTCGTGACTTACTCTGGCCGATTGGCCTACACCGTATTTCGATGTCACGTCGAGGATGTCAAAGGATCGTTTGTTTTAATTGCTTTGGTTGGGTAGTTAGGTTTAAACGTTTTGTAGGTTATTTCATTTACAGTCTTGATGGTATACATGTGCCGTTTGTTGTATGTTTATATTATGCTCATATCTGTTCATGCATCACGTATTTCAAATGTCATGAAAATGAATTTTCGCACGTGTTTTAAGAAAAGAAAATGAACCTCTGTAATGAATGAACGTAATCTGTCTGTATCTGGTTCACGCGAGGTGGGGCTCAGGCACGGCTGTGCGTGTTGCAAGCGTGTACCCCCCTCTTCTAGCTGGAAAGAGTAGTCCGACCGCAGGATGGGCTCTCTCCGGTTAGTGGGTTGCGATCTCGGTGACAATCTGTCTGTCTGCGACGTAATGAATCTGTATCTGAATCTGAATATGCATGTTTTCTGAATGGCATACGCACAGCATGCATCTGCATTTACGAAGCTAATGAAATGTCATTATCTCTAGATGTCTGTATGGTGTAGGTGACTTATATGTGTTGTAATCTACAACCTCTCAAAACAGAATCTAAGTTTTTGGAATAGAGAGAGAGAGAGAGATGTAGGTAGCAGATTTTTCAGAGTTATGATATTTGAGATTAGGGCTCAGGATTCAAATGGCAAAAAAGTTGTTCTAAGCTCTAATTTAGCTTAAATACCTGTCTGCAAAATCGGCTTGGCTTAATGCTTCCTATACAATAATAGAAACTTTTGTTACCGTTGGAGCAGTTCGTACATTTTCAGGTGGCCGTTGAGTTGTAGTTGCAATCGTCGTTGCCATTAATGTTCTGAAGTTATGGCTGGAAAAAACGACGTCACTGTTAAGCTTCGCGGCTAATTGAATCTGGCGGAAGACGAAGTGATTATAGTCTGGAACGTATCGAATGAGAAGACTTTGTAAAAACGTTGAACGGCACCGGAAGATGAAGCTTTAAAACGCTGACGTTGATTAGGTCAAAGATAGCTTCCGCCTTTGTCGTTTTGTGACCGGTAGAGTAAATTGGGTGGACAAATCGCCTTTGTCGTTTTTAGCCGCCGGAAGAGTAATTCCATTACTCATCCGCCTTGTCGTTTAGTGAGCGGTGGAGTATTAGGTAGTTGCGTTCAGCTCATCCGCCTGTCTCTAGCGAGCGGTGTGGACTTCTTCATGCGCTATCCGCCTTGTCGTTCTAGGACGGCGGTGGAGTAGTAATTCCATTACCATCCGCCGTTGTCGTTTGATGGCCGGTATAGAACTTGTAACCGGACTCACGCTCTTGGCGTTTTGTGGCCGGAAGTCGATTTTAAATTATTTAATATATTGCAGCTGTCGCTTGATCAC